>MU391950.1:114505-672167 GCA_022578705.1 Xylariaceae sp. FL1019 | reverse complement strand
GTCAAATACAGCCCTTTCAGCCATATACACCACGTACACCACGTACAGCGATTCCAGTCGAATACAGCCCTTCAGTCACATATACCACGTACAGCCCTTCAGTCACATATACCACGTACAGCCCTTCAGTCACATATACCACGTACAGCCCATACAGCACATACAGCGATTCCAATCAAATATAGCCCTTTTAGCCATATATACCATGTATACTATATACAGCGACTTTAATCCCATATATAATATAATAATTAAACCATTACATATAGCTAAAAGTGCTATAATCATTGAATAGTCATTATTCAATTCTGTCAATATCGTCGATTTCGAAAATGGGGGGGGGGGAGACACAGGGAAATTAGGGTATCCACAACGACAATCCGTTTGCAAGTCAGTGTATGCATGAGTGTCGAGAGTCTGAGTATGCCTCGTATGGGGTCGTATGCAGATCCAGATTCGTGACGGCGACGCTGCAACCCCACAAGACAGCCCATTTCCCCTGCCGTGTACTCGTGAGCACTCGTTATGTAGAGGTTCAACGGCGCCATGTACTACTCAGGCGGCAGGCCGAGCTCAGGAGGAGCAGAGAGGAGAGGCAGGCGGCGAAGGGAAGCCAAGAAACGAGAGGGAGGCCAGGACAGGGATATATCGCGTGGGTCCCCCACATGGAAAGTGAGATTTCATTCTCGAAGCGGACAAGGGTCGGGATCAAAGCAACAAGAGGGGCTTGAGGGGCAGAAGAAGCAGGCGAAGCAGCAAAGCTAAAGAAAGTTTGGGTCAGCATGGGTATGCCGCGAGGGCTGCACGGCGGCGCTAGGGTCATCGTCGTGTTGTACGGATGTACATGCTGTTGTATGTATACGTCTTGCATCGGGACAATCAAAGTGAGCTCTGCCTCACTGTCCATACCTGCTCTCCGCCCACTTTGCACTTCTCCGATGTATAACGCAGTTCCAGAAGTATGACAATACTTGGAACTGAGGTACATATCCTCTGAGCACAGACGACCCCTGCCTCGCTATCCTTGGTATGTGAGGCATGACCAAACGACTGGGGCGATCTCTCGGTACGTACCTGCTTCAACGTCGGCCTTGTGGTCAGGATCTGTTTGGGTTGATGGGCTGCATAGACCATGCTTCAAGATGATGTTCATATCTCACTATCTCACACCAACATCGCCAGCAGGCGGCCGGCTCATTGCAGAACCCGGAAGTACCTAGGCAATATGTCTTTTGCCGTGTTGCGTTATCGTCCTGCTTGACGACCTGTCATCTTTTGTCATATATCGGTAAGTCCCAAGACGGTGGATTACATTGGTGATAGTAACGCCTGTAACATGGGACGGGGCGACTACTCATTATACGCTTGGCACTCGAGTGGGCATAATTGGCATGTTTGGGGGAACTTCGCAAGTATTGGATCAATAAGGTTATTCTATTTTTTTTCTACTCGTGCCTGATGTACTGGACATAAGTCTCTTACATCGCTTGTGAGACAAAGTACCCGAATCGGCAGGGAATTATGCTGTTTTTGTGTGTAGCGATATGTAGACATCTCGCCCTTGAATGTACAAGAAAATAGTCTTTCATGGGTAAGCCAAGCGCTGGGAGCATTCTCTTCGATGCCAGGCTGCATTTACCGGCGGCGACTACAATGTGGTGCCATCATTCTTCTGCCTCCGCATCTTCATCGCCCTCGTCGTCGTCTGAAGCTGGTGGCTCCCAGGACTCCTCTAACTTCCAACCTTGGCCACTGCGGAACGTCGCGCCTAACAGCTGCGATGTGGTACGTCGATAATGGTCCAACGTAGGATCGTTGTCCACTTTGCTTGGTGAGTCATATAGTCCCATGCCAACTAGTATCTCTCCCTCATCCTCGGATTCTTCCAGTGGTTGATACGGTATTGATTCTTCGGAGGGGATTGGGTGTATTTGCTGTGCAGTCTGGAACTCATCTGGAGTTGGAGGTGCCGTACAAGACTGCAATCCCGGAGTCAAATATGTGTTCCAGTTATATGATGTCTGATCGTTATATGTCGGAAATGATTGAGAGAAATCTGGGCTCTCATTGGCATCAAAGTGGTTTGATTGTAATTGGACATATGCCGGTACTGTCGTCGAATGAACCGTAGTGCCGAAAGGGTGCGATATAGGCGAGATCCCGGATATTGGCGAGGTTTGTTCTGAATAAACAGCTGGCGTCGGCGGTAGAGTTTGGTAGCCGGAAAACACATCCTTTTGGTGGTACGGAGTGGGCATTGGCATCATGTATTGACTGAAATTCGCCTGAGGTATCTGCATTTGCATCTGATGGACATCTCCATGATGCGAACTAGGATGCCAACTGACGGGACGATGGCTTCTTTTCACCGGCTCCTGATGAGCGGTATAACAGGATGCATTATCTTGCACGTGTTGTAAGTTTGCTTGGTCAAGTGCATGTTGTCGTCGACGGGCGATGTTATTGTCGTTCCAGAGCGTCCTCCTCCTTGCCTGCATACTTTGTGGGCTGTTGTTGGCACTCCTGGGTTTTACCACACGCATGACGCCAGATTGTCGTTGTCCATTGGAGGGGCGAGAAATTTGGTTATTTGGCTCTGGAATTATCCAATGTCTCGATAACTCGTCCAAAATTGCGTCGTTGTAACAGGGTGGCGAAATATGTGGAACATCCGCTCCATACATCGAGGACATCATCTTATGATGCAAGACTGGTCAAGCAGGCCTTGGTGACGATGATGGATGAATGTTGTTGTTGTTGTTGTTGAAGTCGAGCGGTATGGCAGGTAGATGCGAAACTCTGTTGATGTATGAGGTGGTAGACAAGAAGAGGCCCAGTTACTCAAGGTGCTATGTATTATATGTGTGCACGGGTGGGTAGAAAAGGTCTCAGACTACTCAGCCTAGGAATGCAACATGGTATGGCATCAAGGGTGGAACTATATGAAGAATACTCTAGATTGGTCTTGGGTAAAGGAGTTGCTATGAAGTGGCATCTGGATGATTATATTGGGGCGATAGGGCCGAGAGGTACAACTGTTGCAGAGACATGACAACAGCTTCCCCAAGTGTGTGCAAATGAGTGTGTGTTCGTGTGCCTGCTGCACCTGTATGACGGTTCGTCGGGACATTCTTTCTGCGTCATATGCTTCCGGCAGGGATCTGACGAGACAAGATTGCTAGGTCAGAAAAGGATCCTTCATTGTGCCCACGGCCCTTGGCCGGGGACGGGCGGACTGGTGATGGTAGCGTTGGTGTCGCGGGCTAGACTAGGGAGGTTGCAAAAAGAGTCTTTCAACTTTGATGGCTCGCATTCAAGGTATACTCTGTCAGGCCTTGCATAGTAGTAGCGAGACCAGTACATTTCGTAGGCGCTAGTCCCTGGTCAAAGGGACAGGTTTCGAACCAGTCGAATAATAAGAAGACAAAGCTTCTCAAGAGTAACCCTGCATGTAGACGCTGAAGCAGCCATCCTTGGCCCCCATTCCAATCGTCTTGCCTTTTCCGTCCACGCTCAGCAGGGCATGGCGCGTGGGACAATGGCTTGGGGGTCGGGGAGCTAAAAGGTCAAGGGGAGGCAGGCGTACATATGTACATACATAACGGCCAGTACATATGTATGTATTCTTGTATGTATGTAGGCTGTCGGAGTGGAGACGATAGTTGGAAACTTCGTGACGATGCGGAGGGGTTTGAGAGTACGACGTGGACGGATTACACGTCCCTGGCGAGACTGGCGAATGGCTTTGCACGGGTTGTCCCAAACGACACGATGCAGTGCGCCTATCCACATCGTCAGGCCAGTCTCTGGCCGGTCTTGTCTTGCATGCTCTCGGATGACTACCACAAGTCACTCAGTCACCAGAGGCTCGAGAGGGGTGTCTTGCGGACAGCTTAAGGGGGTGTGTACGGCAAGGAAATGCTCCTGGTTCTCTAACTAGTGGCTCGCGACTCATCACTTGCCGCTCTTTGCCAAAAATACGGGCGATCCGTCACGCTATTTCGGTAACGCTAAGGACGATTTCCATGGATATTTCCAGCCGGATGGTGGTCTCCATAAACCGTACTTCAGGGAAATACTAGTGAATACAGTAGCCGAGAAGCAGGTCGTTACCAACTTGAGCCCATCTGACTGGCTCGACATTGCGCCAAGCCGCGCGAAGGGCACCGAAGGGCACTATTACATGCCGCGTACACACAAAGTTCAGTCGCCTTGACATTGCCCCCATCACTTGATGATAAATATGCCAAGTCTTTGAAAGCTACTGTACTGTATATGCATATGTATGCAGTGAGTTGAGATTCGATACTTTGTGATCAGTGAAACGACTTGCATGTACAACGCCCCAGACCACGGCGGTGACTTTGTGATAGATCGTCGGTCTTGGGTAATCGCTGAGACGGAAAGACGTGAGGCACGTACGAGATCAACGACTGTATCCTGCAGCACATCTTCAAATAACCGCAATTTACAACCTTGAAGTCTCAAGCCGGCAAGCTGGGGAGTGTACGGAGTACTGGCGTATTTCTTCTTATTGCACACCAGTCTACATAGTCAGCTCAGGGGGTGACACATCGAGCTCGCAAGGGTGTGGGCCGAGGCAAACGAGCGTGCGATGGGCTTCTCGAAAGCCCGGAACCAATGGCAAGGAGGAATGAGGCCTACAAGGGCTAGAATGGTCCGTACAGCCCCGTGGCATACAGTAGAAAAGGGGTGAGTTTGACAGGGTCTGGGAGTGTGCGGAGATGAGGCCATGCTTGAGTCCCTTCCTTTGTTCTGGGCTGCCCAGACGTTTTAGGTTGATTTGCGGGCGTGCGCCGTGGACAGACCGCGAGCTATGTAAACCCTCCTGACTTCAAATCCGTCCATATGTCTTACGCTTTGTACTCACGGACCTGCTGGGTGCGGCTGATCTCTTCCCCTGCAATTGCTTGGATCTGTTGGTTGGCTGCAGTTCCCTTACTCGCCTACCAGTCGCCAGTACTACATATATACAGTACGTACGGAATATGTGTGTAGTAGGTACAGTACGAGTGGGAATTGCTACCTTACTGGCCAGGATTCCTGCTGTCCGCTTTCAAGACCTGGCTTTATCTGGTTTGCCCAATCTTATGTACAAGCAAGACATCTGATATTTCGCTAAGTTCCTACAGCATGTGTCTGGCGCGCATAGTGTGATAAAAGAACAGCGTCAATCGATGGTCTAGTCCGATCCGATTAACCTTCAGCAGCAGGCCATTTCACACATTCCCAACGACATGTGGATATAGTTTTAAGTGTACTACAGTAGTGGGAGTCGCAGGCCAGCTTGCACATCGGCTGGTAGCACTGAGTGGATGATCTAGTACTTGGTTGACGCATGATGAATCTAGCCACGAAGGATATCTGCAGTATAGCGCATATAGTGGCGAAGGCAGATGTTTTACTGATTCGTAGTGAGGGTGGATCTGATAATTTGCTGGCATTTCTGGCCAGCCTATGTAATAAGTGCGCAATATTAACGCAATGCTACGCCTCACTAGCAAACCTGTTAAGCCGGTCAAGCCTGTATTGGCAGACTGCTCGCATACATTAGGTATGTATGTAGATAGAGCGCGCGATGGCTGCCACTCTACATAGAGTACATTTCGCACTAGGTTTACGTAGCATCGTGCCGAGTAGCAGGCTGTGGTCCGACGTGTCATGTCATCCACCTATCACAGTAGGCTGTTGACTCGGATGATCGAAAGGCAGGGGGCTTGATGATTCGCCCATGTCTGTGCAATCGTTTGCTGTCAGCGTGTGGGCATCACACTTTTTATATTGTGGCAAGACATCGAGGCAAGTGTCAAACACCTTTGTATCCTACGTCCCAAATACCGCGTTCTCAAAAACCGCAGGGACCTCTTCTGAGCAGCTGCGGCATAATACGGATGCATGATTTCATGTGGATTTTGCAACCTAAGAAACGCCAGTGCTCGCACATTACAGAACGATAATCCATTTGCAAGTAAATCCCTTACATATCTAACGCCGGAGAGGTGCATTCAGCTGGAACGACGACAAACAGTCGGCCGCGACTGGAGACCCCACATAAGTTTGGTAGGTACAAATATGAGATATGGATTTTCGAGCTCTGCATTTGCAAGGATCGGCTGGCTACATACTATCGACAGGATCGCCAGGTCCCTATGTAGTAGGTGGTTGGTACAGTACTGGTGCTGAAACCCTGCCTGCAGTCCACGTACGGCTCTACTGTAGCATTCTCGCTGGTGTAGCAATGCATCACGTTGTTGGCTTTAATCCAGGGTCGAAATCAGCGGTTAACGAGACCGGCGTCACAGCCTCTTGGTGTGGCAGAATCACCACTGTCTGAACACCATGTGGACTGTGAGTGATTGATATATATAGAGCCGAAGCAGAGTACGTGCTCGGTATTGTTTTCGTGACAGAGTGACGTGACTCCGCCCTTCAATTACCTCCCTCTCGGCCTAGATGCATTCAAAGCCTGCTGCTCCAATATCCGAGTAGTCGGGAGTACTCAACTATTGTGAAGATCTCTATATGTACCCTCTTCCCTTCCTCGCCTTCTTCCATAGCGGCAGATTTGACTTTGAGTCGCATGTATTGTATTTTTGCCTTCGCATAGGTACATGTATGCATATGCCTGTTATGTATTCCCGCTACATTTTGAGTGATCCATGCCAAGCCTATATGTTCTCGGGCAATCCTGCAGGCCGCACTCTCTTGGTGGCGTACATCTAGGGCACCCGGCATGCTGTCGGAGACTTCTGAAGGCTTCATGGCGGTAGGGCTCTCTCCTGGGTATATTCACTTGCTGACTCCGTCAGCAACCTTTTCAACGACTTGCCAGGTATTGCCTAGTCCACACCAGATTCAGACCTGGCAAGCCGAGTGCCCGCCCGCGCGTCCCACTTTGTTGGTCGCTCGTCGCTCTCGCGAATAGTCTCGATAGCACGGAAACAATAATAGACAAGCTGGTTTTGAGTGGAACTTTGGACTGTTTGGCAGTCACCGAATGACCTGTCACCAAGGTACGTACAGTTCGTACGGAGGATTGTATCTCGCCTAGGATTCTAACACTACTAATCCTATGTCATCGATCTACATACGACTATTCAACACTATGCTTCCTTCACTCTGACAATACGGGTGTCATCACGATCCGCGTCTCGATATCGTAACAACGCTCGGTTTCGCTTTTCACATATTGATATACCTATGGGTTCAACTAGCTAGGACCTGGAGTCTGTTTGACGTAAGCACACATATATCGGCCTTCAAAGAGACACATCATTCTCTCCTGTAAGACCTCAGATGAGATTGCATCTACTCCTTGCCGACTTCTATGAACCGGACAGAGTCAAGGTTTGGATGAGTTACACATTGGTGTTCCGAGACCCCGTTTTCTCCGTTCACTTTCTGCACACTTGCTCCATATTTGACTGCTCATTATCGGCCTGAGAACCATTGGTCTAGGCCACAATCATGGGACGCTGCGAGTCAGAGAGAGCCGTTTTGTGTTGAAGTAAATGTAGGCTAATGCATCTTCTGCATTGGTCTGCACTCACTCATGGGCATGGCAGTCTCTCCACTTTTCGTGGAAGAGTAGGTCGAAGGCTTGCGCTAATGTGTCAGTCTCGTCAGTCACTGCATGCCGGCATGTACCTAGGTTACCTTGATCACCCATCCAACGATCCAACGGTCAATTTTTACATATCATTAACGCCTGACGATATGCAAGCATCGTTGTATGAGGGGAGCAGTCGGGTCACGTTGAATGTGCCTAGAGTGTGTTTGTCATGGCTAGTGAGACATCCTTCGAAACTACTCATATGGACCAATCCGAACACCTTATTACATGGGACTCTCGCGAACACGCAACTACTTGAAGCCTACGCGCTTGACTTGCACCTGAACCTAGAAGTCTCCACGATCTGGACGTACTTAAGGACATATACATGTAGGTACAGGGATTCACCAGCATCATCAACTAATACTCTGTAGGATTCATGCAGAAACGGATGCTGTACCATGCTGGTGGTTTCGCCTGCCTAGCCGGCACAACCAGGGTTCAGCTGGTTCGCGAGGAATACATGGCTAGTAAAAGACTCGAGACACATAAAACTCACACGCGCCCACATGTTACCATATCGCAGACTGCGTGCTTGACAAGATGTGCGCCACCCATATCTTCAATGCGTGTGCCACATCCCTCACTCCTATGGCGCTCCCAATTTCGAAGGTCGCCGTTGCTTACCCTTCCTTGTCACTTGATTTGTGTGCATAACACGCAGCAAGTGACCCTGACCAAGTGTCAAGTTGGTCTTAGTATACGACCTTGTGTCGCTGCTTTCGATCGTTCGAGACGATTCCCAAAGGGACTCCTTGGGCGGTAGAGTAGTCGCCGATTGTCAGATTGAGATGCACCGTCGACTGTTACCATATAAATGGTGCTGTGCTACATGGTGGGCGCTCTGAGTAGGTATTTCAGGTACTAATGTATCCCAGTCAAAGACCCTTGTGTGTTTGTAAGAAACAGTGGAATATGCAACCATTTCCCGCTCATACTGACGATCTATGCAATGGATGATGTTGACATCACACATGTTCCAGTTCCAAAGCAGATCCGCCAACACATCATTTCACGGGGCCAACGAGGCCCGACGATCTGACTCACTACATAGGTACGTTCGCATTACCAGGTCGGCGCACCGGTCAGACATTGGTATTTGCCAATCACAAACCCTCGTTTCGCCGGGACTACCTAAAATGCCCAGGCAAACACGGATTGTACGGGGAAGGTTTCGCACGAGTACAAAATCCCGGTAAGCTTCTGACTGAAGTCGTGAGGTCCGGTCAACTGTGCTGGGTTCCATCTGTCGCCGCCGCTAAGCCACACATGCTGAACCTTGCGATTCAAATTGCCAGATATGCTTCGGTACCAATAGCGTGTGATTTCATCTGAAGAGCGAGTAGGGCCGCGGTGGCCGCGATGGCCGCGCTCATCAACTAGTAAACGACCTGATAACCTAATGAAACACTGCACGTCGTTTCGCTGCCCTTGCGGCTTTGATTTCTGACATCCCGCCGAGTCGCACTGACACTTGACATACTATGCCCGAGGATGTGGGCAATATGAGCGAGTGTGCTCGGCATGTATGAAATAAACGCCTCGTGATAATACTGTACGCGTTTCGGCGCCCTTCCACGTCGTGCATCATGACTACTACCTTCTACATGGAAAGAGGCGCTTGCTCCAAATATGCCCAGGTACGCCACGGACTGATTATCGTGAGCTAAGTGAATACTTGGACCGTAGCCTAGATATGTATGTACCCAGCCGGGGGAATTAACTGGAAGAGACTCACGAGTCAACACACTTGTGACAGCATTCAGCTCCCAATCAGCCCCCAGGCCGAGGCCTAGGCAAAAGCTGGTGTGCAAGTCAACGAATAGAGGATATCCCATCAAATCTCGCATCCCGAAGGTCACGGGTCGATGGAACATCTCTTGACGTGTCATACCTACGATGGGTAAATGCGGCACGCGATGGATTTGTCAGTTCAATCGATCCTCATGCCCAGGCTAAGTTAACCACTTGGTGATACGAACAAGGCCGTCTCTCGAGTTTGGTATCTGTACAGGACTTTCGCGCCCGAGGGATCACTATGGCCTCTTACGAACAACACTTGTCATAACGAACAGGAGACCGGAGTTGCGGCAGGAACAGTGCCGTCTCGTACCATTGTAGGCAAATGAATGTGCCGCCCGGCCGTCTATCTTCCGGAGCGGCTGGTCCATGTAGACACAACCGCCATGAAAAGATGACCGTTGCGTGCCCCAAAGTTTGCCGCTGTCGGCTCCTATTGGACGGAAATGCAATACTAGATATGCCACAGTTATGCCGTGAGAAAGGGCGACCCGACCACAGGATTCCAAGGTTGTTGTCAGTGCAACCCCGTGATCTGATCTCCAAGCCAGGCCAAGTACCTACCTCACCTGCCTTAAGGAATGTATGCACTTTTCGCCTTCTGAGCCTCCTGGTCTCTGCGAGCCTCTGTCTTCTTGAGTGGCTAATACGGGGCTTGAAGATACCATGACCATCAAGGCTAATGCAGTGAGAAATCCGCTACCATCGCTCTTTGCGCAAGTCATCAGTTCGCCATGCCATCGAGTGGCCCCTGACTCGGCATGGACAACTGATATGTGCTTTCAAGTATGTACTGGTGGCCAAGTGATGGTGATCGTTGCAGGCTAGGGAGGCAGGCAGGCATGCCAGGCTCGCCAGGCCCTTCGGTCATGCGTCTCACAGCCAACTACGAAGGCAGCAAGTCATCATCATCCGTCGTAGTAGTACCCAACACGTTCCACCCAAGATCATCACCGATTACGCCCGAGCCGCCCGAGACTCCTCTGATCGATTCGGGTTGGCGGCATGCTCCATTATTCCGGGCCTGCCTACACCCCCATGAGCAGCAACGGCTCCGGCGCTCTCCCAAGGCGGGGTCTGTCGAGGTCTGTCACCACTGCCTAATTCGTATCGTATGGCATGTCCCCGTCCTGGAAAGGAGGTCTCAAGCGTGTGTGTGTGTGTGGCTCACAGGCTCGACAGGGTCGCCTCGCATAGCTGAACACGTAACGTCCGTCGGGAGTCTACACGGTGGGACGGATGGATGTAGAGTGCAGATTCCAGACACACCTCGACAGACGACTTGAATCCCGAGCGACCATCTCCACCTTGCCCCATCTTCCTTGCTGGCCAGCTATCCTCCCTCACATTTCACATCCCATGCTGTCCACATGTTGTCTCTTATTATTACTACAGGGAACCAGGAACTCTGCCAGGCGAGGTCCCCAATCTGCCTACTGCACAGCTGTACATACGTATGTGAGGTAAGGTTCATCACTATGTAATATACGGTCGCTGTTCTTGTCTCACGTGCACCCTTTTACCACTCAAGGACGCCGATGCTACCCTTTGTACTTATCATGCCAGTGCTCCGATCCACAGTCTCACCGCTAATCACCGCCAACAGACATCACTGACCTGGATAGATTATGCCGGGTCTCATCCGGTTTTTGTCAGGACCTAATGCACCGTCTCCTTTCCTCCAACGTACATGCCTAGCGAAGACGATCTTCCTGTCTCGGCCAGTCCTTCCCGTCCTCTATGGCCTTGCTCTTGGGGCCTGGTGGCCTTGTACTTGCAGCGCTCTGTACTATTGATTGATTCGAGCCTTACCTTGTCGCTACAACCTTGCCGGTAGACCCGTTGCTTTGGTGAGACTCACGCTCTGTACACACTCAGCCAAGAGAGGCTTGACCAACTTCCCATATGCTTCATGAGTGGATTGGTGGGAAGATCGATTGTCAAGGCTCGACTTTAGGCGCTAGGTATTGCTGAAAACGGCAAACCTTGCTGTCGGACAGTTGCATCGATGGTCAACTACGAGCCTTGATCAATCTGCCATGGAAGCGCCACCTTGCGGACGTCAGCCATTCAAACCCCAAGCCCTTCAAACCCCTCCTGTTGGACTTTTCTTGTCGCAAGCCCCACGGCAAAGTCAAGTCTTGCTTGATCGCCCCAGTCCTCGTGGCACAGAAATCCGAATAGCGACCCCGCGATGAATGTATCGCCGGCTCCAATGGTGCTATGGTCGAATCAGCGTCAGTCTACGCCCGGATTCTTGCAAGTATATCCAAAACTTGCTATCCTGGCTGCTTATGGTGTCGTCCACAAAGTCTGTGCTTTCACGCTGGTGAAACCTACTCTATTACGCGGATGACTTGTCCTGGGCGTGATGCTGGACAGACTAGAATATTGCCACTTGGGGTTGACAGGCTAGCACCATCGGAGCCCCAAGTGCACAGATGATGCTGGGCTCTGCACATACGACATCGTCAGCGACCACTGCATATACCGCATTATCATCATCGTCATCATCGTTGTCAGTGACAAGGAACGGTGCAACTTGCGGGTTCCGCGCTGGAGCCGATTGGCCACGTAGACACTCTTCCGCACTTTCGTACGCCTTGCTCTATCCATCACGATATGGTTAACACCAAGGATCTGGGCAAGTGAATGGTAAGCACACGAATGAAATATAGGCTTACGCACTTCAGCCCAGCTACGGGAGTAGAACACGACGTCTGCCGCACCCGCCAATTCTTCAAGTCCCGTTCGTCCAGCTTTCTCGATCTCAACGCTCACTTTTGCGTTCGGCTTTGAGTGCCTTAGCCACTGAATGCACTGCAACGTCGTCGTCGGGATTCGACCCTGAGTCCTCATTGTCTTAGTATGCCGCGGTTCACCGATCTCGTCCACGCAGACGACCTGTCAGTTAGCATGCAGACGTACCTCAAAATGAAACCATGTGTCCCCCGTCATGTCTTGGACGGCATTAACAAATTCGTCAAAGGTCATGTCAGGTAGATCATTGTAATTGACCGACGTACGACTCCCATTCGCTTCGCTGCGAATAATGTAGCAACTGGCCGCCTCCCAAGAACCATCCCGAAATATGGACTTGGAGATATCCACCAACGTATTTCTGCCAAACGAGTTCGTGATGGTGCTAGTGGCTGGCGCGTCACGAGAAGGTAAGCATGTCACGAGGTACAGGTTGATATCTCTATCATCTTCGTCTACGTCCTGCCCAGATCGAAGGAGTTGTTGGAAGACTTGCAGCAAATTTGGACAATTGCCGCCTCGGCGAACGTGTCGCTTTGCGGCACGGAGTTTTTCATCTTCCCCTGGGTAATAAGATACACTGTAATGCGTAGAAAGAATGAGCAAACCCGTCTACCGCGCACAGAAGCTGGCCGCCGTCGTTTCCACCAATGACGCTTTGTTAAAAAGGAGCTTACCTCAGAATTGTATCGAGATAACATGCACCGATGCAAACAAGATTTCTTGCCATTTCGTTCTCTCGATACAGCAATTTGGCAATCTCATTGATGTAACACCAATCCCACGTCCGAGTGCGAGCGGATAGAAACTCGTTTTGGTGTAATCAAACAGCTTCCGAAGTTTGGTCCCTGAGCTTCTACGACTTCTTGCCCGGCTTTTGGACCAGTACCGCAAGCTGACAGAGTTTGAGGTGTCGATGGCTGAGCGTCGATGTAACGACGGCGCTGGCTGACTGAAGTGGCGGAAGCGAGGATGTTCATCAACGTGTGCGATCAAACGACTGGGCCAAAAAGCATCGCGTGATACCTCTGGAGCATTCAAGGAGACCGCTGCAACAGATCATCGACAAGCCGGCGAGTACCCGTTCTTACACAAAGTCCCAAAGGTTGTGCGATGAGTCATTCCAAGGCCAGGCTCCAGTCTATCAGTAGGTCAGAAAACTTGGGCTGTCGAGTGAGTACTCTTACCCTACAGCATCACTACATAGGCTCCGACACTGTCGGCGCCGCAAACATCTATCTCGTGTCTTTCCTATCAACGAACGTCCGTAATAGTTTGCATGCCTTACATATCAGCATACACCGACAATGCGGTCACTCACCGAAACAACCTACCTTACCTGAGAAAGAGGACGTCAGTCAGCCTCCTTGCTTCGATCACTCAGAAGCAATCAATGGAAAAATCGTCCATTCTTGAGGTAGCCAACTTTTTCGATACGCTTGCGTGCGTACGCGTCGCCCTACGGCGCCGCATCTTTCGTATTTTACCGGATACTACCTTGGGGACCTCGTGCTCCATGGCGTGTGCATTTCGATGCGCCATCGGGTCTGAAATCATCATCCATCCTCTGTTGATGGGAATACTGTGGCAGCTTGCGTGCCAGACATCGACGATACCAGAGCTACGGACTCGACTCGGACCCGGTCACACGAGCTGACTGTGTCGCTGTGAATTTGTTCCAGATCTTTTCACTAGAATATCACATTGACTCTCGGCTTGCTCGTGGGCATGCGCCATGCACAGCCATCTTACGATATATCACAAACAAGCCGACGTAATTTGTTTAGTCAAGTCCACGCTTTACCTATTTTCGCCCTTCTTACAACTTGAGCGATAGGTGTACAATCTTCGTCTACTTGTCTCAGCTTGATGATGGCTCAAACCGACAAACCCGACATCCTCATCACCAGATGCATTCTTGTCTCCTATCATGCCCGGTATACTTTTGAAAACAGTCGTTCCCTTAGCCCAAAAGTCCTCACTCTCTAGCCCATTGACCTCTTCTTTCCACTCCGCCCCTAGCCGAAGCATGGCAAACCCGTCAAGAACCTCTCCCCATCTTCGTTCATAGAAGAAGGAGGGCCACAACTGGGGTACGACCGCCACAAGGACCCATAGGGAAAGTAAAATCAGAACCACTATGTGCGGAACATAACCAGGGACGAGATCGTTCGCAGGCTCGAGACCAAAAAGCCCCAAAGTCGATGTCGCGTTCGGCGAAAATGTCCAGTTCACTGGGCCTCGGCCCATAACCACAGTCGCCGCTTCTCCAAAGAGTTTGGACAAAGCAAGAGCCATTCTCTCCGGCCCTATCGTAGGATACTGATAAGACGAGGTATTCAGCTTGTAAAGGAGCACGCCATTCGTAGCCTTATTCGCGCCAACCCAACCATTGCAAGCCATAGTGCCGCCTAGCAGACACTTGGTCCCACCGACAGACGCCAAAGACATGGTCGTGAATGCTGTGTAGATAAGTGCGTGCAGACCCACGAGTCACCGGTTACTTGAGCTACACCAGAAGAGAAGATGCTGTTCGCGATCGGTGCTTCTTGTTCAAACGACGAGACCGTGCTAAAACTCGCCGAGAGCTTGGCGGGTCCGGTGTTGGTAGTTGTCTTGCAGCGGATTCCATAACCAAGATATGTCGCATTGTCGTAGATCGACCTCGAAGAAACGACGTATGGTAGATCCGACATTTTCTTGAATGTCTCATCTGGTGAGGACTCCACGTAAGATTGCCACATTGCTAACTCAAGCGTACCATCGACCGGCAACTCGCTCGGTGGTGAGTGTACAGCACCACCTGTGAGAGGATCTGCATTTGTCGTCATGGCGTATTGGTAGTTTATACCAAATATCTCGTTGATCGAAGAACACCGCTTCGTAGCCTCCGTTTGTTGAGCCTGGTACAGTGCCCGTCCGCTGTTTCCGTACGAATTCGAGTCAATGTATGCGTCTTTGACTGTCCAGTTATTGGTTGCTTTTATGTCGAGGAGCTCGAACCCCGTATATGGATTGACTGGCGTGCAGGACATATCTGTCAGGAAATCCCACGCTGTCCCGTATGCGCGCGCTCGACTTCTGGGCCGGCGAAGAAAGTGATCCTTTGGTCTTCAATCGGCGAAGACGAGTTGGTCATAAGTTAACGTTGGTATATATCCTGGATCGTATCTTCAAGATACGTAAAACTCACATTACTCGTCTCCTCCGGCGCGTAAAATACCGTCTCGCCATAAGGACTTGTCGGATTTCCTTGCCTCCATCTCCCATCCGCAGTCTCCGCAAGATCCTTCGGCGCTCTCGCATCAAATGTCGACTGATTCACACCAGTGATGACTGCTTGCCTTCTACTCAGTCGTAATGCGTTGTCGGCATTCATGCTCAGACCGGATAATGGCACAGTGACGTAGAAAATGAATCTCGATAGTGCGAGGTAGAACCATAACGGCGCGGGACCTCGTCATTCAACGGATCTGCCTCCCGGTCTAAATTTGGCACCCAGATATTGGGCACCAAGGCCCAACACCCTAAACCACCCACTCAAGGAGCTCCAAGCTTGGTCCGCATGCCACATGAGCTGTCGCGCATCTCGTGGTGCTTATGACGGTCTCATGAGCGCCGCTGCTTCGAACCCAGCGATGCCCGCCCGACCCCAGTCGAGGACGAAGATGCTTAATATCAATCACGCAAAGAAGACGGTGTTGGCATCCATCGTCCGACTGGGGATGATGCCATGCTCGGTGGGACGCTGTAAATACTCGATAACGATGAATATGTAAAAAATTAGGACAAGTATTGGCCCTATCGTGTTGAGGATTGAAGGCGGGATGTAGCGATTAAACTGATATCGAGGTCCTGATGGAGAGAGGGCAGCTGCGCCATCTTCGGCGTCTTGACGTGACACCTGGCTGTAGGTATTATGAGCTCCTGTACCGAGATCATTCCGAGCGCTATAGGACTCACCTCTCCCTGCGCGCGATGGAGCTTCGATCGGCTCATGAGAAGGCGTCGATAGGGGCACGGATGTCCAGTTTCGGGGCGAGATCGTGTGATTGTGTGATGATAGATCAACCCCTCCATAGGGCGCTAGCTCATACATGTCCCGATTTTGATGAGTGGACATTGGAGACATTTTTAACAAGCGTCATGAAGTCGACGCCGTTGCTGTTAGTCTTGTCAGTCACAATCTCCTCACATTGGGCGTAAAAATCCGAGTTCAGAGAGAGAAATCGTGACGAATGAAGCATCGACATTTCAGCGATCATTCCCATAATATAACTACAGCACGGTCTCATACTGCTGCCTATCCTACCCAAACATATTGATCACGCCCCCAACTCCGACGACCTCATTGCGAGCCGTGGAAATTATTAATCCAGGCCTGCCTCACCTGCCTCCTACCTCTTGGCCTCTTGACGCACTTGCCCATGTTCGGCCAAAGTGCCGCGTGGACGGGGAGTGGCGCATGGGATGCTGCCAATTTATAGAGACGGGTTTGTTCCGCAGTTAGGTGACTAAATAGACATTGATGACTGGAGTGTATGCAGAGATGCAGTTGGAAGTTGAAAAACAGAATAGAAATCGCGAAAGTTAGACTCAACCCCCACCGACCTTCGGATTAGCAACAAGCAATAGGCTGCCATCTTGAGCTCCACCTCAACGACATTAGGCGACTATATCTCGCTATAAACTCTACTACTGAGAGAAGTGGGATACCGGTGCAGATATACTAATTTTAGAATTAGCTGAAGACTTTAAACACCTTTATAACCTCTATCGCGTGGCTCTTCTGTGGACTGTGCCTTGGACACATTTACGTCTTGTACTTGCCTTCGTAGCATTTTCGTCAAGGATATCGCGTTTGTGAGAATAATAACGGTAGGAGATCTGTATGCACAAGTCTATTCGTCGCGAGTCGAGACTTTGGGTATCATCCACCAGACGATCCCACCTGCAACGAATAGCGCGAGCACAATGGGCTGGAGTACGCCCACGTCCGATCCTCTAGCGATCAGACCTGTAACAGAAGGAAACAGAGCAGACCCCGCTTGAGCGATGACGAAGATGAAACCTTTGGTTTGTCAATTCAGTATTTCGGGACAGCGTCAGACTTCTGCGACTTACCCAGTGCTGCTGGCTGAGATGCGCGAGGGAACAGTTTCGACGCGACTGACATTCCCTGGTTTTCAAAATTAGTTTAAAGTAATTTGCGGAAAAATACCACACAATATGACTTACAGTGGCAAAGAAAGGGCCAATGAAGAACCCAATGAAACTGAGCGCAATGGCACTACCGATGATATTCGGTTGCAGCCAGAAAACGAGTTGAAGCGCCACGGCAAAGACATGGTAGATTAACACCATCCTTTGCTCACCAAAGCGGTATGTTGGCTCAGGAAGCAGCAAACGACCTGCCAGCAACCCACCATAGAAACCTGTAGGGACATAACCAACCTTTGCCAAGTTGCCGCCTCGTACCGTTGTCAGATACTCGACTACCCAACCACCAGCAGTGAACACGGCGCCTAGCTCGAAGAAGTAGTATATGCTCAACAGCCAAAGAGTCTTCGACCTCAAAAGTCTAGCCATTTCCATGAGCGCCGTCCTGCTCCTCTTCTGACCTTTCGCCTTATCCGAATGAAGCCTGCTGAATAGTGTATCTCTGAACGTATAGGCGACACCCACAACATCGAGAAAGAAGATGCCAATCAACACAAAGTAGGACCTCTTCCAACCAGCGATGGACAGCGTACTCTCACTGTTCGCAATGGCTGTAGCCACCAGCGGCCCAATGAATGTACCCAGCGCATAACAAGCATGGATGAATCCCAGCCATCGATGTGGCACATTCTTTAGGCTACTGACGAAGGTATTGGAGTGAGAGTCTTGATATGCTGCTCCCAGAGACTGGATAAAGGACGAGATGATGAACAAGGGCAGCGGACCCCAGATTCTCATGAGTTGAGCGATGAACTGAAGAAAAGCTCCCAGTTGGAGGAGCTGGCCGAGTGTGAGATGGGCTGTGAGAACCGGGTTTGTCACGGCGGCTAGGAGCCAGCCTGCAAATGTTGAGAAATAGCTGTTTCGTATGAATCAGTCGATGGTTGGGAGATTCGTTATCTTCGTCGCGAGAGACCCACATGGCTGCCACTTCACCTGTGCCAATCTTGAAGGTGGATAGTATATAGGGGATGAGAGGTCCTAAGAATCCATCGTTGACACCGGCGCAGAAGAAGGAATATCCAGCTACGATGAGCTTGTGAAACGGTGTTGCGGGTTCGCAGTCAACGGCTTCATTGCCAACTACGTCTTGCCCGGATGAGGCCTCGGGATCCTTGACTGGTGGAGGCTGACGCAGCTCTGTTAAGCTGTATGATTGAGGACCAGCTTGCTCTGCTGTGACAGTTTGTGTGGTCGACATGGTGGGTTCATCTGCACTTGTAGATGGGTCTCATTATAGAGAGTATTGCCATATGATCAGAAACATCAGCGACGTTTAAGTAGAGCTCTTCACTTGTATATCAGAACCATCGTCCACTCGGTCGGTATAAATTTGGCAGAGGCCTAAAAGGCGTAAAGACTAGAAATGGGATGCATGCAACGGCAATCCAAGGAATGCGAGTTTTGTATGGGGAAGCCGGGTGATGGTCCGGGGTTGGGGCGGCTCACGGACTGGTTGACATCGGCGGAGATCATTATTTGGGAATGGGTGGGATGTCGGAGTTTTCAGATGTTTATATATGTAGTCTGAAAGCGGGTTGAGAATATCTCGTCATTACCTATTAACCCTTCTTCTAATCCGTACTATTCAACGATTCTCAATCTGCCACCGTCTGCTGTTGAACGCAGGCCGTTGGACTTCATTCTGGCCCCCAAAGCGATAGCAGGCAAAGGCGTGGGCCGTGAAGCAGCGGGGCAGCAAAGCTAACGCGTGTCCAGGAACCCCAGGTGAGGGACCACAGCATCCAGCCGGGCGCGAGCAGGCCTGTAAGTTGTAACTGTAGCAGGCTGTACCTTAATAACTGAAGCTGGACTTCCACTTCATGTTGCTCCCATACCAAATGGGCTCCCTATATCGATAAGTCCGTGAATGTTCATGATTCTCCCATTCCATTCATTGATGGGAGAGTAGATCTGGCATCTTGCTCCGGTTGCCAATGGTCAGTGTCCCCGTAAAACCATAAGCGCACTGTTTTGTCTCTGAGAGCTTGTCTGAAGCCACCTAAAGTTTCCTGGTCCTGGTTCTGGCCCAGCCCGACCACATAGCTTTGTGGCTACCACACAACTACAGCGACCCGAGCCTTGCTGCGCTGCCTTTGCCACCCGCAACTCACTCGACTCTCGTAGCGCGAGGTAGCTATGCTGGCGTCTGCTCGCCATGGGTGCCAGTGATTCCAAGCTCGTCTTCAAGAAGGGTATCTTTAGGCTGTCCGAGGAGCGACACATTCCCGCCGACGATCCCTACTGGACCTCCGTCAGTCACCCAGCCATCCTGATATCATGCCCGCTCCGTGTCTAGGTCGCTGATCTTGCATAGTTCTGGGAGCTGCCCGAATCCTCCGACGATGTCTTCAGCCTCTTCTCGACTGCCGACATCCGCCGCACTCGCGACAGGGCGATAGAGAACCTTGAGACCCTCATACTAGCTGTCACCTCGCGCCTCTTCATACTGCGACACCACCCATCCTTTCCCGATCCCGAGATCGCGCCCGAGAGAGATGCTCTCAACTGCATCCGCGTCCTCACCCGCATACTGCCATATCTATACGAAGCCGACCATCTGCAAGGCTGGGAGGACCAGTTCTTCTGGGGCACGAGGAGGAAACGGACAAGACGGTCAGCTATTGCTAATGAAGTGCTATTCGATGGAGCGCAGGAGTCTGAGGTCGACACGAAGGCGCCCGTCGACGAATTCGAGGATGCGAAGCCCCTTGCCGAGGAACTCATAGACACATTGGTCGACCTACTCTTCTTTTCCGATCTATCAGTGCCTAGACAGCCTCATGGAAAGCCCAAGGTCACCTATGCCATATGGCAGAGCGGCGTCGGGTGCAATACGGCTGTGCCCACGACCAAGGAGTACGAGAGCAACCGTTGCGAGATCCTACGCTTGCTCTTGACCTTGACTAGCCAAAGCATGTATATGTCTCCCGGTCTGCTCCCTACCAAAGGGACGAAAGCCTTGACATATCTCTGCACGTGTCCGGATAAGCAGGTTGTGCTCTCGGTGCTGTGCTCTTTGCTGAATACCGTAAGTACAGAAAGCCGACGGCTGTGGACAAAGTCCCTGACATTCAACAGACCTTGAAATATAATCCCGCAAGCTGGCGAGTTCCGATCAATACACTCGTCTTCAAAGACCCCAAGGAGGTCCTCATCACATACACTCTCCAGTTTCTCCTGGTAATTCTGCTTTATCCGATACCGGAATCGCCCACAGGACCTACTCCAAAGAATTACTACCGCCATTTTCTCGGACGTCTTCATCGACCTCAGGACTTTCAGTTTATTGTCGATGGCATGACGCGAATTCTCCACCAGCCCATGCAGTCGAACACTTCCTATATACCTAGCACTCAGGCTACGGCTAGATTCTCTCCCGAAATCATCATGCTGTTCTGGGAGGTTACTCAATGCAATAAGCGCTTTAGGTCATACATGATCGACACCAATCGCGCCCACGACTTCGTGATTCTCATTCTCTTCTATGCTACTGAATACAAGCTGGATGCCTCTAAGCAGGGCGTAGTGCGGATGTGTGCCTTCCTCCTACAGACACTGAGTGTCGAGAAGAATTTTGGCATCAATCTCAACAAGAGCTTCGATGCGCAAGATACCTTGCCCCCAGTCATCAGGATTCCGGGTTTCAACGGGACCTATGCCGACTTCCTCATTCAGGTATGCCCCAACAAACTTGTTACATATGTCAACGACTAATCAATACCTATAGTCCATATATAACCTCATTACAAGGAGCCAGGGCAAACTCTCCGCTATCTACCCAGCGCTGTTGGCAGTGGTGAACAATATCTCAGCCTACCTGGAAGGTATCAGTAGGACGTCGTGTTCAAAGTTGATTCAACTATTCAACTCGATGTCCTCGCCTTCATTCTTACTAGCTAACGACAGTAATCATGTGTTGTTGAGCTCTCTCTTAGAGTCCATGAACGCAATTATTGAGCATCAATATGAGAGTAAGGTCTCCCAATGTGAGGTCCATTCCTGCATTCACTGACAGAAGTGCAGAAAATCCTAATGTCATATACCTTGTTCTCAAGAATAAGAAACGTTTCGAGGCATTACGAAGTTTCACATTAGAGAGCGGACAAGAAGAACTACAACGACGAAATCGTCTCAGAAAAGAAAATGGACAGCCAGTCGATCCATTTGACAACAGTTCTCGGCGCAGTTCCGTCGAGAGCTTGCGCAGTCCTACTACAGCAACAGCACCGAAGCCACCAGCCCTTAGCAATGTACCGGAAGAGGACGCAACCTTCGCTATCGGCGATGATGAAGATGAGGATAACGACGAAGACGAACGACCCACTCCAGCTCAGTCTAGTCCCAGCGAGAATCGTTCACGCACCTCATCTGTTGCAGACGTCGATGATGCTGTGCCAACCCAGCTAAAGGGTATGTCGGAAAAGGCTCGGGGCAAACGTCCTGCTGGTATGCCCGCATTTTCCAGACAGAACAGCACTACGAGCTTGGGAGGCTACTCTGCAGCCGGCGGGTCTACCTCTGGGGGGTTTGAGCCATCCGCAGACTGGATAGAGACGTGGCTCCCCGAACTTCCACTCCACACAATCCTCACCGTCATCCAACAACTCACCGTGCTCATCGACCGGCAAGGTCTCAGCGCGGATGTCCCAACACCCGCCACGCTGCAAGCTATCCGAGACGCAGATCTCGTCGCCATTGAGCCATCGCCAGTTCGAGTTCAGATATTTGAGTGGTCTCCTCTTGCACTTGGGTGGTACGAGTCCCTGCTGTGGAGCTTTGCATTTGCAAGCGAGATGCAGGTCGCAAAGGGTACTGTGGGTATATGGAACGGAACGGCTATCAAACTTTTCAGGGTCCAGGAGACAGCTCCTGAGGGCCCAACCCTTACTTCGCCTCGTGGAGCCGTAGACGCGGTTGGAAGTAACATTGTGAGCAGGATTGGATCCATGAACTTACGCGGCGCGCCGGTAACTCCCGGTTCGCCCAATCTGGTACCTCAGCGCCCTACTCCAGGTGCTTAGGGCGTCTTTGGATGGGGTAATGTGCGCTCTGAGGTTCGAGCTGCTTTATTGTCTGACGAAATGGGAGGTGTAGGAGTTTGGTGATACATGCATACATACCATGCATCGGCGCAGTTGGAGTAAATAGCTGGAGTCGAGTTGCCATCATGTTTTATGAGTATGACCTGTCGCGTAGTGTGCCACTCGCCTGTAGATGTTGAACGACAAATCACATGTCATGGTCATCCCGAGCTGAAATGACCTAGATCACTTGCCTTTCGAGACCGAACTTGCCAGTATCCAAAGTAGAAAGATGGGAAAGGTATATGCACAGGTCTTGTATGGTGGTGGCGTATGTGCTCATCTGAACAGGTGGATTGAGATTTGATGTAGTAGTGGAAGGCAATCAAATAAAATCATGTTGTTAAAAGCTATGCGAGGCCATGTATTGGGCCCAGCTTGAGACAGATCAGATGATAAAGCGTCCGAGTCTCTGTGAGAATTTGAGACTACATTAGTCGAATTAAACGACAAGGCAAGTGTGTGTATCATCGTTCTGGGGATCATATGAACGTGTCAAGTGGTTGTCGAACACCAGCGAGCATGTGTAAGGTAGTCATCCTTTCAGCGGCTTTTGAGTAGTCCCAGGTTGGCTGATTGAATACCTGCGGTAATTAGGATACGGGTCGTCGACTACCTCAAGAGTATTACTCAGAGCTTTATGTATTATGAGACTCTTTTTAGTGACTGACTCCGTGAATTTGCCGGAAGTCTCTTCTCAGGAGTGCATCTGCAATGAGGGGGGGAAGAAGGCCAACAACGAAGTCATGTTCCATCCCTCTCAAGACTTATTATTCAACATACAGTTTACAGGTACAGGGGTCAAGCAGCGGAAAGTGACTGCAGCTGATATCTCAACTTATGAAAGGAAAGTGCTCATCATTCCTCCCACGATTCGCCGGGTTAGAGCTCATAGTCGGGTAGAAAGTATCCGGTCTTTCTACTTTGATCTTGGTTTGGGCTTCGGTATTCTATTTCGAGCAGTTTAACATCTGTAGTTGATGGTTATAGCACTGGTCTAAAGTCGAAGGTCAACAGTGTACTGGCTAAGTGCTTTGCCGTGAAGGATGGTTTCTGGGGTGTTTTTTAGCAAGCATAACAGTAGGTATATCGGAGAAATGTAAGTCAACATATCTAACAGTGGCGAAAGAAGGAAGTCGACTTATGTGTCGCTAAGCCCCTGCAACGCGAAGCCAGACTCGTCCGTGGCACTATGCAACGGAAGGCGAACAAAAAGCAAGATTTTAAATGATGAGCCAAGAGGAACACAAGCCGTAGGTTCAGATGACATTAAGGACTCGGAGCGGAATAAGCTTGTGACACAGTCAAGTCAAGGGCCCAACAGCTGCACGGCATGTACAGGCTGCATCCCCCAACAATAGTATTTTCTTCGGGGTAGGAACTTGGACAAGCAATTGTATTTTGGGAAAAGTCAGGCACAGTCCACCACGCAGTAAACTTGTGTATCTTCGAGCGTACCTGTCCAAAGGCGCCATCTGGAAGTCGATCATTGTACTGGGGCTTTCCCAACATTCCGGAGGGCATCGAAGCTCGCGAGTACTTGCCGGACAAGGGAGAGGTCGAAGCGATAGACTACAGCGTCATTCATCTATCGTTTGACTGTTGTATTCAGGCCCACACCGTCTTCTCTACGTCTGACAAGTTGTGCGAGACGCCTCGGTCCATAGTAAATATGTCTGTTGAATCGGTGAGCGATACCCAGTCTTCAGCATATCCTCATGTCTTGTATCTCACAAGAGCAAGCCGTCTCGTCCGGTATAGCGTCGACGACCGGCCTTGACTGACGTTGGACCATCTCCTTGCCGTGTGAATAGAATAGAGCACCGACGTGTGACTATTGTCTTGTGGGAGGCGGAAGCTGATAAATTGAGGAACGTAATAGAAGACGCGGTTCATCATTCTGAGTGACAACAGAACCTTCTTATCATGATAGAATTAGCACAATCACGTGCATCTTCTTAATGATGGACTGTGTCAGGGACGACCTTCGAGATAGGATTGCAGACGAATGAAAGTATACATATTGACAATATGGCCTCTGCTCAGTATACCAGGTAATATTAGTTGCGCTGTCATCAAGCGACACTTCTTCCGACTTGCTCAGATGATTTTCTCGATTTGCCTGCTCGAAGGACATAGAGCCCCAGTATGCGCTTGGTGCGTCAACAAACAAGTCATCGAGCAGGGACGAATGACCTAGTATGCAGACGAAAGGAAGGACACGTGTTTCTCAGAGACGAATGATCAGTTCTAGGCCGCAAAAAATGGCTGGATTCAATTTGCACCGACCCAAACCCATGACTCTGGGCGAATACGCTTAGCCACTTGACCAGCAGCAGCTCATCTTCGGGGTCTCGTTCGCTGTTCGATATCAAAGCACCAAGAAGCTCTCATTCGTGCGCTCAAGTTATCACAACAATGGCTATTCCATCGGTAGTAGGCGACTATGTACACTGGCTCTTGGGGATTCTTGAAGACGGGCAGCTTGTGTTTCTGGACATGAAGTTATGGGTTTGCACTGCACGACTGGTTCCTGGATCTGAAAGCAAACGTCCAACTGTCGGGGTTTCATGTTTTGGTTGGCTCAGTACGCATGTGTACGGACACTAGCGGCCCCTACATAAATCCCCTGGAGTTCAATACATACTATAAGGTCCCCACGGATCCCCTACATTCGATGGCGTCTCTAGAGTTTACTCTCGAGGGATAATCCTCGGTATATCACTCCGATTCCTCATGGTAATTTGTAGAGAAGCTTTCAAGCGACCACATATACGAAGTTGGATGCTCCGACTATTCATTCAAGGACGCCCAACGAGTCCCAGCGGAACGTGGCGAGAGATATGCACTCTCCCTCGCAGCGAAGGCACATTATATTCCGAAGTGATCAGACTCACTACCCTAGTTATGCAGAATATCGGAGACGCTGCATCCAAATAGTTTCGGTCTGGGCGCGAGACACGAGCCCAGCTGAGATGCCGCGGCTGAGGCTTTCGACCACGGGCTGCTACTTTCCCAGATAGTTCGTCACTTGCGCCGCCGTCTTTGGCACTCTTTAGCTGTATATGGCATGAGGTAAAGTCGACTATCGCCTTCGTGTTCCGGCGTAGTAGTGCTAGTTTCTGAGTTCAGCTGGCCGCTAGTCGTGCCACTGCAGTCTGGGGCAGACCGGTGGCACCAGGTCCAGACCGGCTTCTGGACCAACTACTATACATACTCAACTGAGTCTCATTGCATAGGCTGAGAATTGAGAGACAGCCGCGAAGCGAATCGCTCGACGACAAATATATAAAGTATCATGCTCCTTCATGTGCAGGAAATCTTTCTTTCTCAGAAACCAGCAGACTAATGGTTGAAGTGGTGAAGTTTCCATCAAAGTCACAGCGGCATCGTCAATATGTCTTCTGATCCACCTGGGACATCCCGCCACTGCGGAGAGTTTCTCTCTCGGTTTGATGTGAGTTGATCTCCCTCTTGAGATCGTGTTGCACTTGGTTGACACCCGAGATAGGTATCATACGATGATGAGCGGCCCTACAATGCGCTTACAGAGATCTCCGGCCAAAGTGCTGATATCAACAAGGGATATGGTGGCTCGTAAGTTCTCTGAACGTTGTGGCAACCCATGGAACCATGCTAACACGTATAGCTATGTTTGGCTCATTCCACGCAATGCCACCACGCCAGGTTCCATGGTTGACAACGTCTGGATCGACATCACGAGCACCCAAGCTCCGGACCGTCATGACATCGCAAAGGGTGCTGGCGGCGATTATCGATACATGGCATGGTCAAATAACACGAGAGAAGGCCGGTAAGTACATATGTGACCGTTCATTGGACCTTTTGGAATCTAATAGATCTTCGTTAGCTTTATCACAGACATTTCTTTTTGGAGGTGCTCCAACGGCCAGAATAGCCCTCCAGATGGCTGGCAAGGCATGACCAAAGACATCAACGACGGCCGTGGCGGCGACTTCCTATATCTTATCTGGAAGACCAAGCAGTATACTGGCGGATTCTGAGCATCGAATGATCGCCTCTGGCTTGCATTGTTCGAGCATGATAGCTTGGCTTTGCACTTCCTCTAGTGTGTTCCCTCAGTTTGTCGAGGTAGTGACAAAAGCTTGAGATATTACTGGGAATTATTTCAATATGCACGCAGAGCCGTGGCGCAGCGGTGAATGAGAAATCTAGTTTAAAGAGCGCAGATCTTTTGAAAACAATTGAAGAATTCGATACTTTGGTAGCTAAAGGACAGCGTGTTGCTTCGTTGACGTTGGAGTTTGGGATTGTTGATGTCATACGAATATCCTTACATTGTTGCGCCTCAGTTCCCGACACATAGGGATGGATCGGCCAACACATCAAGGTTCCTGTAGAGGGTTAAAGATGCAGGATCATTCTTCTTGCCCCATGAACTGAAGATCATTAACATCAATCACTAACAACATTCAAAAGGTCTTGTCGCGATGTCATTCGGAAGACCCGAATGACGAAAGAACCCAGATTTGGTTCAGAATTAGAAACACAGATCTTCGCCGTCGCTCCAGCATGTGGCGCTGAGCCGCAAAGTCGCCCAACAGCCAAGACTGGACTCGTCAGCTGCGGTCCAAAATGACAGAACTTATGTGCCTCACGCATCAGCCGACGTATGGCCCCCGGAATTGGGATTCAACCCTATTCAGCCCACGAACGGCGCAAGTATATTCAGGACCGTTGAGTTTCAGGCCGAGAAGCGACGGCGCCACATACTACCTGTTCACACATGGAATCACAAGTCGTAATCTCTTCAGTCAGCTCGACTTAAGGTAGTAGTTCGGTCATCGAACTTTTCGAAGTTACGTGTTCTCAATGAGATAGAGACCAGCCTGCGACGACGTAACTCTCCTCGATGCCGGTAAGGAGGAAGGATGAGGCGGAGCTGATGTTATGATCCTCGAACCCAATTGGAAGGTAATGGTGGGGGAAGCTACCCCTGCGTTGCTGGCCTTACGACTTACGAGTACCGAGATTCTAAGCAGCACATCGTAACTAAATGCGTATGGTAAGGCAAAACTTGGGGGCCTAGAGGTTCAGAGCTGATGTTAGGTATTAGTATTGCGTTGGTGTATTGAAACTGTGATGTTGTCCTGCTGGCGAGAACACATTGCGCTTGCTAAGATACATAACGTATGGGTGCACATGAGGCTGATACTCCGATCTGGTACTTTATATGTCTGTTGGGTTCTACACGTCGATTGTGCATTGTGCATATCTGACATCACAGCTGAATCCTGTCGCAGATCAAAAGATGTGCTACAGTACGCGTTTATTAATTACCACAAGGCTGGATCCAGAGTCAATACCTACATAGGTAAGACGGTGATGGTTTGAATTAATCGGGAAAGGCCTCGCAGGAACTTGTCAAGAACTGTTGACCGCAGTCATCCGGACTTCCGTCTTCCCCATGTGAGGAGTTTAAAGTACATGGCACAGCTGATTCGATAGTCGGAATGGCTATCATTAGCATGCCAGGGCGTGGTGAAGAATTCGAGAATGAGTAACCAATAAATCTTGCGCATAGCTTACACTGGCATGGCGAACGATAGCGTGCCGTGGACGCACCGACACCGGTATGTCTGTACGACAACGAGCTACTAACGCTCCTCACGCATGCCTTTTGCGGTACTTCGGTCACGAGACCTTCGATATGCGTTAGATCAGCACGGCGAGGCAAGGCTGCGGCCGCTGACCACCAACACAGTGGCAAGTAGGTCTGTCTTTGGATCCATTACGTGGACTCCCTCTTCCAATTGTCTTCGAATTACCTCTATCCGAATGTTAGTAACACTTATATTAAATGATAGTACCTTGATAGGAAACTGTCAATAACCTGACATCGTGGCTTTTTTGTTACTATGCGGGCAGACTTGGATCGTCAAACGATCGGATGAAGATTGGACGAATGGGGCTCCCTTGCCAACGCCGCTCCCTCGCGCACTGGTGTTCGTGGCATGTTCTGAAGATGGAGACAACGCAGAGAATACATTCTTCAAATGCAGTGTCTAAAGTCCCTTATGTTTCACGGCCAAATCAAGCTATCGAGGACGTTTACCTGGCGACCGCACACGTGTACGTCTATGAGTTGTATTGCAAGGCATGATCAATGCCAGTAGACCGAATATCACAGGTTGTATGTAACGGGCACCCCGTGTGAGAGAATGTCTTAAGTGGTGCCAACGTCTGACGATTTAGAGTCAATGACCTGAACGTAGCTTCATTGCGTCAATGAGCCATCTCGAGATGATCGACTGAATATGACTTCAGTATACAACGTATCCCTCGAGAATAGGTATACACTCAAATAACAAACTTCAAAATCGACTCCATTGGTGTTTCGAGAACTTGGACGTGATCGGTGCATACTCGGGACATGGATCTTGCATGCCTCCGAGGCTGTGAGCAGTGACGGTGATTAGCACCATTCCTTCCTCGCCTATTCCACAAATGCATCAGACAAGGCCGCCCATGAGAGTGGACTCTCAGAATACATATCTCGGTACGGATATATACGTCAGAAAATTAACGAATATCCCGCTCGTGTGGACATCATCCGACGAAGCCAAAAGATTTGACAACCACTGTCATGACCGTGTAGGTCGCTAAATCTGTTGAAAGAAGAAGACAATTTTAGAAGGGGCCAAGCTTCGAAAAAGTTCGCCGCTAGAACAGATATAGCTGTTTCCGGTTAGAGTGTAGATATTGCAGCTTGTCGATTGGTTGCCCCATGACGTTTTAGGTAAGGAAAAACGTGGGCAGACAAATCATTCTGTAACGATGCTGGACAGCTGGTCCGGTGGCTGGTCCCCTACTCTCTATTCTTAGCAACCGCTTTCGGGTTCCTCACGAGATCTTGTATGTACAAGAATCGTTTGTCGGTTGATACCTCTTGATTCCTCGGGCGAGGCAGTAGAGCGGTTATTGTTCATGCCTAAGCAATATAATGCGAGCAAGTATACGAGGCACTGCCAACCCGGCGCCAAAGGCATGGGAATTAGCGTCTCGCAGGAGCAAAAACGGCATGGCGAGATGGCTGGCAACTGGCCTCCGTCGGCACTTGGGCTCAGTGGGCGTGTAGGGTGGAGGACACCACGGCGAATCAAAGAGGCGCCACCGTCGCAGGCAGAGTCAAAGTCCGTCACAGGCTGTGTCTAACAACCGTGGTGGCGTTCAGCCCTTCGATCATACCCTTCAGCTCATGCTAGGGCGTTGAGAGGAGTGTGTCTGTTGCGAACATCTAAAACATACGATGGCATCCCATAGCCAGGTGTGCTTTGGGGTAAACCGCCGCCCCCGGAATCATTCCCTCCGACCATGGTACGTATGCACACGTCCGATCGCGATCCATCGCAGACATGTATATTGGTTTCTCTAGGTAGATTGCGTGGACACCGGGGCAATGGATATGCATCTGGCAACAGTAAATAGATGACAAGTGTCAAGAAGAGAGCAGCCAATGTTGGGTTCGAACGAAGTCGGCAGCTGCATGGCCAACATCGAACAGATCCGGTCAAATGCGACGTCTCTGTGAGAGCCACTGGGGCTACTGGAGATCAGAAGATCACTCCGTCCATATCATTCCCGATAAGCACAGCATTACTCCTAGCCCAGCAGTGAATGGGCAGACCGACAGTGTGATTCGAGAGAATGAGTGCATGTACAGTAGTCGAAATGGACTTGGCGTGTAAAGTAGAGCATCCCTAATGGAGGTGGTGGTAGCAAGAAAAAAGGACCGACAGAGCGGCTTGGCCAATCAGTCCTGAACTGCCAGCAGAGTCTCTGCAGAGTGTCTCCTGCACCGTGTCGCTCTACTGCGAGTCTAGTGTCGTGGTTGGTTGTCTCATGTTTACTGTCTAGTCCGTTTTCATCATCCACCTGACTATTCCGTTCGACTGCCCTTTGCTATCTCTGCGAATCCAGACCTCTGCCAGACCATCGGGCTTGTTGAGAAATGCCATCGCGTCGTGGTGCGGGTGGAATGCGATTGTCTCTTGAGTTTCTTTGAGAGTCATGGTTACATCGCAATCCTGCAGTTCAGGAACACTAGCACCGGCCCTCAGTGTTAGGTACTAGGTAGGTAGGTGCCGAGGGTGCCTGTGTAGGTCAGGTGGCAGCTCGGCAGCTGCAGTCTCTCAAAATCATCAGTCAGCATCGCGGATGATTTGCAACGACGGATTGGCTATTTGGCACCATTCTCACAGTCGCTGTCGTGGGCGTATGTAGCGTATGGCGTGAGGTGCGCGAATAAGGGCTGTCCGCCTCGGCACGCCATTGGTGGACAGAAGATAGCCTGCCCTTCCATTCCGCGAGAATGTCCGCGTTCAAGGACCTCCGTAGACTGGCCCGCGTTGAACTCCAGTTCGCCAGTCTCCAGAAATCCACAGTCTGTCCTGGTCCTAGCACACCAAGCATCGAGCATCAATCCAGCACTAACCTTGACGATGCCGGCATGGCTTGCGCCGTTGTTTATTCACGATGTTTCTAGCAAGGCGACATTTGTCAACTCCACAACTCGATGGACCCTGAGCCATGGCAAAAGTTATACGCATGTCATAGCTGTTCTTGGCTGTATTTCGAGCAGTAAGTTCGGGTAAGCCGCCAACATGGTTACTCGTTATTCCGTACTGGAAGACATTTACTTCAAACCGTAGGCCGCTCCCGACGTCAGTATTCGTTGTGTGCACCAACAATTGCCACCCGATGAACGCTTTCATGTTGACACCTGGACTTCATTCGCTACGTTATCACCTGTCGGGACGGACGATGGATTGATCTTCGAGGCACAGCACAAGTAGTGGTGTTGTCGGTATTCCGACCTATGTAGATACTTTGAGTCTTTAAGATGCCCTTGTCCGCCCACGGCCGCTAGGGTTTGTCGGATTGGTTGAAGACTTTCGAGTAATAATAGACGCTTGGTGATGCGTTGTATCATAGTTCGTGACCACCAACGTGATTTATGACATAGTTCTTGCCAAACCCTCGGAACCAACATCTGTGTTTTCAATGAAGGATTCTAAGCCCAAGACAAATCATAATCTCGGCATGTCATTGACATCGCCCCTCGCCTCAAAAAGTATAGCGGGCAATAAATAGATGTAAAAAGACGATGCATGTGGTGGCTATGGTGTAAACCTTTTGGAATTTGGTAGACAAATTGATCCTTGGCCTCTACCGCTCGACATCGTGACTATCATTGCATACCATTGTGTTTCCTACTTTTAGCAATGACTAGCTGGTCACGACCTCGTAGCGAAGGATAGCGTGAATATTTCGCGTCGTGTATTTCGAACACTCAATGTCTTTGAGGTCTGTTGTAAAGAGCCTGGTAACGTCAAGGTGAGACCACCCATGCTCAGTGTGAAACACACATCTAGGGAGCTGGGCCGATGCTGGGATGCCAATACCTGCCAAAAACACAGGCTCCAAAGATTGGGGGTTCGGATACCTTCTCGTCTGGGACTACGGCCGACTCTATTTTTCCGTTACCATACCATATATCCTCAAATCGACCGAACACAGCACTACCCCTTGTCACTCCACCGATGCCAAGGGTTCAATCATCGACAGGGTTCAGGGACAAAAGTGGAAAAGGAGAAAGCCCCCTGCTTCTGCGACGATACCTGGGTACAAGTCCGCAACACCGAGTCTGTATAATATGTTCCACCCCCCAAGCGCCCAATGTGTCTTAGGTAGTCTGCTTCTTCTTAACCAAAACGTCTCGAGTCTGAATGCCCATCGTGTCTTACCAGCTACGATGTGCCCTTCCCTTCACTTCTAAGACAGAGAGCTGGCCTCGACGCGTACCACCAACCACTCCTTGTTTTACGGCGAGGCCCATTCCTGTATAGTTTAGCTGGACCATAGAGGGGTCCTCGACAGGTCGAACCATTTCACCCATACGCTACGTTCGCCATATTCTCCAGAGCTTTTTTCCAAACCAGAATCATATCGTCTGCAGACGAACAGAATAGAACATGACATCAGTGGATCGAACCATGGATCTACTCAAGAAACAGCCGCACGACGGCATCAGAACCCCCATGGAGGGAGAACCACTCGAGATGTTGGTGGACGCGGATGATGAGCAGTGTATGATTGAAGAAGCCACTGTTTTGAACGCGAAAGATCTAAAGACGAAGGAGGTCATGATTGAACCTCCCACGATACCACAAAGAAATATGCTCAGGACATCACGACTTCTTGCCAACCTCAAGCTCAACTCGATAAAGTCCGCAACCCAGTCCTTGAATACTACTCACAGTCTTTACCTTTCTTCCGAAGAAGATGCCTCTTCATCAGCCGACGACTTTTCCGACTATGATTACGAATCTTCGAATGAGGAGTTCGAGCTGTTACCTGAAAGCAGGAGCAGCCAGGAGGTAACCGCCAGGGCCGTCTCGGTTGTTTTCGTAGGGAAGCCCAGTGTAGTCAATCTGACGACTGCTCGGAGATCGCTCCCTTCGACAACAAGACCACAATCCGAATTCTTCTCATCGGCATTCGACTCGCCTCCGCTTGAGGCCCGTCCGACTGCCCCACAGCGGAAGTTCAGTCTTGCTTCTACCCTCGACATACCTAAACAAACCGCAGCGTTCCTTAACCAGGACCCCTTTGCTTCTAGCCCTTACCTTGGCCGTAGCTCGACCATGATAGAAGCACCCGCATCCTCATCGGCGCCCTACCCCCGATCACCGCGGACATCATCAGGAGCATTCCATCGCCTCCAGAAATCCATCAGTCTTGTTAGGAAGAGAAGTCGGGCAAACCTCAAGGCCGAGGCCCACCGCGCTGCTTCAATGTCCAATTTCGAAGCATTGAACGATTCACAGGTGACTTTAGATTCGCCACGGAAACCCGAAGCGACGTCACCAGTCGCGGCAATAAGACCGCAGTCGCCTGTCACGTACAATGAAATACTCCGAAGTGCTAGGAGGAACTCTATCGTTAAAGAAACAGCATCAATGCAGAGTCAACCGGCCTCGTCGCCATTGACACCAGTGGGAACACCAAAACGTGGCATCTTGAGCGGCCTGAACATGAACAGGCGGCGAAGCATGAGGACAAATTCGTGATCTCAGCTACTTGCATCTTTTTCACTATATTTCCTTCTGTCTGACTATACCCTATACGAGGTAACACATTTAGCATCATGGCGTTTCCATCGAGATTGTCTCTGGTGGGTCGGGCAACATCTCATTGGCGTTTAGCGGGATTGGTGTAGGTGTATGCACTTTTGATTATTTTCCATCATTTCTACGAGTGCACATAGGCATCTGGGTTGAGGAGCGGTTGATTCTCGGGTTTCGTCGGGCGGATCATACACATGGGCGGCAATTGATACCTGATGAACCCGTTTGGGAATGAAGATGTACGAACCCTGGCAATAAAAATTCTATGCTAAGGGAAGCTGTACGCGCCGGCGTTAGGCGCTGAAGAAAACTTACGATACCATCCTATGATTCAGATAGAGCTAGATACCATTGAAATATTGGAATTCTTTTATCTGCAATATCACACTGCATCCAACCTCACGTTCACAGGAGCAAACTCAAGACTAACCTAACCTACCTAGTGTATTGACATCTCACCAAATTGCACCACCGTACCTCATTCGAGCTATCTTTGATTTTCCCCAAAAGTGCTACTGAGTTCAGCGTTGTTTCAAGCCATAGTTGATCTTGTCTCATAATTACCTTCTCGTGTGTTTCGTCGCTAAACACTTGTTGTTTCCGTCTGAACTATCCTGCGTCTCGTTGTTCAGCTGCCAAGACCATCTGACACCGTCCCCCTCACCCGTTATCGAGACCGGGATTACCGTTTAAACTTCACACGATGGATTTCCGGGGCGCTGCATGCCCCCCCGACTCCTAATAAACCCCCAAATGCGACTTAAACGGCGTTCTGATACATCGTACAAGTCGAGGCATATTGGTAAGGTAGTTTGGTTTGGGCTTCGCTCTGGTGCTACACCAAGAGGATGACCTCGGATTCGATCGCGGCAACGAGCTCATTGGTCACTGAGTTGGAAACGAAACATGACAACCTTCGCGACCGGATCTTCAACGCATCCAGTTTCACAATCTTCACTGGGACATTTTATTACCACCCTCGAGTAACAAACATGCATGCTTTCCTCTCCCTAATACCGCGCGCAAAATGCGACAGTCGCACACTGCGCTCCGTGCTATAGTAGCACTGCGTGATTGCAGCATACATATCATATCTACCTCTTGTACAATGACAAAGTCTTACGCGAATTTGATCCCATGCAATGTCATGGACTTTTTTCGCCTGGCCGTCGGCATGCATTCGACATTTCGTCAAGCCAGCAAACCATGCCGTCCTGATAATTCCGCCCTCTTGGAACCAATATTATGCCCTGAGGGATGCTGAAATGCAACCTCAGGAAGTGCCACTTGCGTGTCTATGTAATTGACTTGCGCACATTCGTTGCGCGTCTCGCTGCAGCCCGCTGCAGAATAAAAGCCACACCCAAGACTATAACGAAATATCAACGAAAATAGACCTGTGGCCGGCAATGGACCGGGCCGAGGCCTCAGCCATGAATTGAAACCCCCAACGGCCAGCAGAATGGGATGTCTCACTGGCGCCCATACTGGAGCTCGAAAACTATCTAAATCGGCCCCCGAGATATGGACATTGACCCAGGAGTTTCGGCATTCCTCGATAAAGAACAAGGGCACGAATGAATCGGGCAGGCAATAATACAACAAAGTGTGGGTTCGATGTGCACGTGATGGCTGGCAGCAAACCTCTTTTGGGATACGTTGTCTGCACCTTGCATGGTTGCAGATTGGCCGTAAGGAACAGGTAACACTCCTGTAAATCTTCTTCTCCTGCACATGAGAGGGGTAGTACTGCTCAGTTTCGGTCCTTTGGTCGCCATAGACAGCAATCAAGTGTTTATCCCCCACATAACAGAGATCTGGTAAATGAATGAGGCAGCATTCGCGCCGCTGTGCTTGAATATTCTCCTACTACAAGTAGTACGGCAGTGTCACGATCCAAAATATCGAGCAACCCAATTTTCCAGTGCCAAGGGGAACGAATTGGTACTACGACTCATAGTGTGATGCTATCTTACTATAGCATAGACCGAAACGACGATATCAACGTCTGGCAAGACAAAGTGCGATTCAAAGTGCCGATTCTTCGTGATGCTCTACTGTGATATTATCAGTCGCCAACATCCCGAAGTCTTGGAAAACCGATGATTCCGACGATCTTGCGTAAGCTTCTGCACAACGTGATGAATTTTAGTAATCACGTCAAACTCACTCACCGCATCTGATTCGCGAGATGCATCGTCGATCTTGGCGGGTGGGAACCATCCAGTCCCAAGTGGTTGTTCTCCATACCTTTTGCTTCGATGACTTCTACATTCGGCATACGAGGCCCCGCTGACTTTCCTGCCAGAACAGCAGACCTGAAGTTCGACATGTAATAGACAATGTACCACGTGTTACAACATCCAAAGACTTTACGAGTGCAGATGCCAGTACACTAAGACCTTCTCAAAGCGGCGAGGAATGCTACGATAGATGAGGCCATGGGCTTTCTGCACACATATGCCTTCCGCCTTCGGGGTTATTGAATGAGCATACATATCTCAACACAGTTTTACTGCCCGCTTCCATCTAAGACACAATTAGCACGAATACTTTCGACTCCTGGCCCTGGGAATGCCCAGGTGGTGGCTATGTGGTGGTGCAACTTGCGGGGAGCCCGTCCAGACGCTAGAACATCAAATCCAAAGGTCAGCATCTCAAATTCCCCTAAATAAGCATGCCACTACGCCGCATACAGTCTAGTCTGGCGGACTCTAGGGAGTTCAGTGGATTAAGGTTAATTCCTTAGGGGATGCCGGACCCAAATGGGGCACGGAAATCCATCGCTGTTGGAGCATTCCCAGTGCCTAGTTTTGGCTAGTCCTAATCGACTACAGGCATCCTCCCGACGGCACTTGGTGTTTGTGGAGATTTCCTCGACTCCATGGAAATTCCTGAAGGATCTGGATGCGATGCTAGACTCGCTAGGTATGTGCAATTTGTAAGAATGGGACGGCATGTCGAATTGCCATACGTCGTACGAGGACTAGGACGTATGTGGTAGCTTGCGTGTAGGACTGGAGGAGGAGGCATTATTGCACTCCGAACTAAATATCGCCGAGCTTCTCGGCGGTCGTGTTGCGATCAGACATGCTGTATCTGAATGTTATCATCCTCGTCCCGGTGTTCGGGAAGAGGCACATCAAATCTGGGTATGTGTTCGTTCGCATAGTCATGGAGCTGCCTTCCATCTGAGACGGAGGACTACTATGTCCCTGCCCGGTGATTCGTCAGAGCGTGGCCAAAGTGCGAGCGTGCATGCAATTGTATAGTACACTGAACGGTTTTGGCGACGTCGCCCGGCATGCTTCGTCTTATTGTGCGAGATCGCAACGGCTTTTCTTGTCATCTTGGAGACAAGTGTTGGTTCCCGTAGCGCGGGGCGCATGCGGCGGCTTAACATGAGCCCAGGTGCATCGTTGGACTACGTAATACACCCATAAGGATTTGGCTCCGAAGAATCGAGATATCTCCAAGTGCGATTGTATAGTTGATGCCCCCCAATAGAACTAGGTAAGTATACCATTACCATCATCCTATGAGACAGCCTTATCGAATATAGCCTGTAGGTTTCTTGGCAAGGAAATACCCTTATCATCTGATGTCTCTCGCGGGGTCGCGATGAAACGAGATTCCCGGCAGATCAAACCGGTCTCGTCATATCCTCTGCCGGTTCGCCTTTCCGAAGGCGTTTCAACAACGTCAGGGCTCTACTGTATGCTACCGGCAGAGTGGCTCGCGATGGGCTGCTGCTGGATTTGATGAAACTATCTTGATACGGGCGTCCTCACTTAAGGGCGCGAAATGGGATGGAGTATGATCCAAAATACATGGATATGCCGCGAGTGACAAGCATTGGATTCATAAGACTCTGGTTTTGGAGATCAAGTTGCGCGTAAACTCTAGACCCGAGAAGGAAACCGTTTGGTTCGTTCTGGTGAAGAATTCAAACGCAGCAGAATAGAAAATTTGATGTCTAGGCCATGACATAACCGTCCAATAACAGACCAGAAGAAATAACCTCTAAGCAATGAGTGAACCTTGTGCGGTCTTTGCATGCGACCCAATCTGTCCTTATGAGACCATAACAGCAAACCGGAACGTAGACATCCCATATACATCAAACCCCCCTCAAACTCTGGCCAACGACAGCGTTTCAATCGGGACGGCCCATGCGCACAGACGTAGTATCCAGCTAGGTAGCATTCGCTTGATATACAAGCTCTATAGCAGATGTCTAAGGGGGCCTGTCAATAGAGTCAAAGTACAAGCCTTATAACTCCCGAACTAGTAGGCAGGTTACAGAAGTAATGTCCGCCAATGATGTGCGTTACGGCACGACCTCTTCACCCGCAACAATGCTACCCGGTTATTCTCGTAATTAATCAAATGGAACTGGTCAATCAATGAGGACTGATGAGCCCTTTTCCCGTCGGGGGCCGATCAGAGCAGATTTCGGGGACTGGAAGACGCCGGTGATCATAGTCTCATAGTTCATTGCAGAGTGCAGAGCCATCGCGAGCATGATGCTGTGAGATGATTATGTGTGGTAGATAGGCAAGATACCGTCGGTCCTTTGGGAAATACCATGTCTACGGCTGGGCATATTCATTTCCTGATCGGCGTCGATTTCACGGGTAAGGCGGGCTTTATGAGATGCAAAACATGGAGTCCTCAGTCAGCCCGAAACGTTTAGTTGTAAACAATCAATGAAAGTCACGATTTGTTGGGCAAATAACTAGAGAAATGAATAGGATAGTCTGCGCATGCTCATCAACGTCGATCTGAGTGGGTGCTATCGTCGTATCTGGGATGGTACTATAGGTTGTAGGTATAAATCCTGGCTGCAGTGTTAGTTTGGTCATACTCGTAGATCCTTCTTGGGAGCTATGGAATTCGATCAGCCAAATTGTTACTATTTTAGTCACCCTTCACAGGAAGACGCCGCCGTTTCAGGGCAATAGTACAGTGCTGTTCAGCGTGCAACAATCTCAGTGTTGTGCCGTGCTATGATCCGCTACGAGAACCAGTATTTGGCCAGTCGGCCTGCAGTGTAATCCCGGTGACTTCGTCATGCAATTATCGAGTTGATGCAAGCTTCTATTCTCTCATCGATCTCATTAGACGCCCATCGTTGTAGCATCCCATGACAGAAGGTGAGGATCATCCCAAAAAGACCATAACCGCCAGTCGTCGCTTGCGGCATCCGCGTCGAAGCCGGCGAAAGCATTCGCTGCTTGGTCATTCAATCGGGTTTGTTGAATATCGGGTTCCATCTCTAGCGTTGCATTTGTCGTGTGATGCTGGTTCCGAGTAGGCGTTGTTAACGCACGAATTGATATGGAGCCTAGATGTCTAGGTTGTCCACCAAGTCTGTCTCCGTACATGCCACCTATTGGTGCATAGTGTACACTTCTCTCAAGATCAATGTAATCATCGCGGCGAGAGCTGGCTTGGTTGTTCTTTACGCGATCGTATAGATTCTCCGCCGTCCTGATGACCTGCAACCACTCTTCTCCGAGCTTCCACAGTTTTGAGATCTTCTCGAGATCGTCCAAGTTCTCAGTCGCTAATTGTTTCCGCAACGCCTGTTCCTGTGGACCAACGAAATTTGGGAATGCCACAGCATATCCATTGAGTAGCGCTGCGGAGAAGACGCAGAGCCCGGTAAAAGGGGTGTGAAGTGTGATGCTACGATATGTTAGTTAAATTGGCAGCCAGGACAGTTTAGTGAAAAGTGTAAGTAACAAGGTCTTGATAAGGGCGAAGAAAAGTATCGAGACTGAAGAAGCACGTGCTAAGATTGATCAGCTTGGCTCAATAAAATCACACGAGCTTTGGCATTGGGACGATATATCACATACCCTGAGGCTATTTAGATCTCGCATTATATATGACATCTGCGCCGCCGCATTGAACAGCTCCTCTGCATTTCGTTGCCACCAACCGGGTGGTGCTGCATGTTCGGGAAACAAAGGGGGGTCAATTGGCCCTCGGGGCCCTTTCTCGCCTATGGGCAGAAGAGGCAAGTATTCTCTGCAGCAAAAGGTTACACTTGAAAACTAGTAGTTAGACCAAGAGCGCAGAGTTTCTTCGGATTGCAACTGACTTAAGATAGTATAGTAAGTTGATGTAAGCGAAGACCTCGCCTTGGCGGAAATGCGCATGAGTTGCGATCTTAGTCTCGGGATATCTCATTCTCGGGTCTTGATCTTCTCTCCAGCGATCTAGCTGTACCTTGAGTTTGGCCCATTGAGACGTTTCTTTCCAAGGATAGTGCTCAGGATCCGACATTTTCGGCTGCCTTCTCCCGCCTTCCACAATCCAGCTATGTATCTTGTGCCAGATATCTAAGCCTCGTAGAAGTATACAGAAATAGAAGCCGGAGGTCGAGATCTGCTGGCGTAGACTTACACTATCTGCCACATCGTCAAAACAAAGAATTGTACCTGATATGTTAGTAATTTTTCGGAATTGGTGAGAGCTTAACTATTTTATACTTACTGTAGAATATTAGTCTCGGGCACATGGCGCAGCGTTCGAATGAAGGACGAGAATTGACGCAGGACTCCGGGGAACATACCGTGGCTCTGTCCCAAAAACAAAGTCTTCCTCACTCTGCGGTATCCTGACGTCCATATCCTCCATTTTCATCATGGCCGGACGCTGTTTTCCACAGCTTAGAAGCTTGTCTACACTGAAATATGTCCACATCGTTCGTACTTCTACCTCAGTCAAGGTTGGCTGGCTCGGTATTGAAGTTGACCTCGGATCGGGCCTACTTTGTGCGTCGACTTTCATAGCTCGGTATACCTGTGCCATGCGAGCAGCTATCCCGGCATGCATCCAAGCACTGTATCCTATACCTTCACCCCATTCGTAGAGTGCCGCGATGAGAAAGCATTGAATTATGCTGAGAGTTGGTGGAGCTGTGACACGACACTGAAGTTCTTGTGTTACAAGCGCAGCGTGCTCACTCCGGCGCGAATCTGCATCCTCGCCAAGATACCTACAGCTGACAGCAAGGATGCATATGAGTTTAACCTTGTCGTCATCAGATATATCGTCGGGGACTGGCTCAAGATCGGCCGGAGACAGAAACGCATATTCAGGAAACTGTGATCGGAAAACAGCGATGGCCCGTGTGAAGAGACTAGTGTCAATACTATTGTAGTGGACGCTGATGCTAATATTCTTGAGATCTGTTTGGGCTACAGTGCTCGAAGTCCCGGGCTTGGGTGTAGTCCGAGCAGGTGTCGAGGATGACTGTCGCTTTCTCGAGGCGCGCACCGACCGAGATGTGGTCACAGTTGCGGTAAGGACACATGTCCCAGGGTTGCCACTCCTCGAGCAACTACGGCACGGCGCTTCTCCAGTGTGGTGACATTTGATCTTTGATATCCTTCAGACATTCAGTCATGTCGCGATGGGCGAAGTCGGGAAATGCCTCTAATCGGAAAACCCTAAGGTCGAAAGGGAGATCATACCTACACCTGTGTGTGATGAATAAGTCAGAAGGCTTAGTCCTACCAGTTCGTGATCTTATTTGTAGATAATCACCTCTCGCAAGCTACTGCTGTCCGCATCTTCTCGAGATTCTGTTCTTGTCGTGCCGGTCGGGATTTACTGGGGGCACTTGGGATGGATTAGGAGGTACATAATGTAAACCACTCAAAGATTCCCGACGGCTGGGTTCAGTCATTCCCGATTGATTTTCCGATGCCGGACCCATCGGCCCTGCCCGCTAAAGTCTACAGTAGAGGCACGCGCACAGGAGTTCCACACTTCTACTATCTTACCTTACCTTTTGTCAATCGAAGTCCTCGTTTGAGATTGGGGTGTGAGCGCGGAGATGCGCTCGATTACCACGTCTGCGCTCATCGTTATAGTAACTCATTCGGGGGACTAAATTTGAAGCAGTATTTCGCGGCACATTTTCCGACGATAAGCAACTTCGAGGAGCCGTATTCAGCACTTCGCGGATGAAGTCTATGTTCAGCCATGCACTTGAGACTGCATCGATTGCAGGTGTCCTTCAACACTACGAAGATTCGCTTACCCGTTCCTGGCTGCCGAGGTCGACGCAGAGCGAAAAGCGATGCGGCAGTCGAGTGGTATACTGCGAAGGACAATGCACTCCCTGCGATGGTAGTTGGTTAGGCTTGCTACAAGGACACAGTCCTTGCCCACCGTGAGTTCGGCGAGGCATATTTCGAAGCATGCCGAGTTACGCAGGCGCCAGGTGCGGTCTGCGTCTGCGATCTGCTCCGTACCATATATTTCCAGGTAGTATAATTGGCGAGCGGCGGATGAGGAATGGGAGAATTCTGTGAGAGTTATCCGCCTACATAACGCTTTCTTTATGACAGAGGAGACAGGGTGTACGAACGGCAATCAATAATTTACGCCAATCCAGGGACCTCATGGCTTCCTGACTTGTGTCACTTGCTTTTACGACTGCGTCATAGTGATAGGACAGGAAAGCAAATGGTGTAGTGCTGTTGACGACCTGATGAAAACCTTGGGTGTTTCAGCATATTGTTGTTCTGGAAAGTTCAACCTTAAAGCATTGGCATCAAGCATCCTGGATACAACTGACTTTGCGGACTTCTGGAAGGCCGTTAATAACATCAGCCACGAACCATATGTGACTCCAAAACAATACAGAACGGCACGTGGTATACACTGCGATCGAAGCCCAATAATTCCGCAATTTGTCGGTTGCTCTGTTACTATGGTCGTACCATTCGGTGTTGTGCATCACTCCATGCCAAGACCAGGAATCGCCCCTGAAAATATGCCCATCCGTGCAGCTTCAATCTCGGGGTTGCGGATTCTCCTCCTATATGGATGAATTCCTCGAAATGGTATACAAAACTCGATATCCCGCCACTATATGACTTCATCGAAGCGTATGCGGCCCTACCCGTGTGCCATGGAGCGAAGCTTGTGGATGGCATCTGCTGGTATGGTTGAATGAGTGCACAATATGTCTGGAGTGCTATCACGAACTCATCCGAGGAACCAACCTCCCCAGTATAATGCCACACCAAGGTGTCAAGTGAGAGCCGGAGTTATGTGCTACATGTACAGTCCACGCATGCGTAGACCGTACCTGGAAGCCTGCGCCTCTGAGCCCCCGAACCCGACTACTCTGCTTGTACCCCAATCGCAACAGATTCAAAATAAGCAGGTAAGCATCCGTAGTTCTTTCCTCGGTCATGTTATTAGTGTTGCAGAAGACAAGATAGACACGTCTACTACAAGACGCAATGTTCTATACATGGAGCGACAACCTCATGTTTAACTCCCTTCTGTTGGATAAGACTTGAGGCAGCACAGCACTTGGAGCTGGTCTTTACAACCATACATAAATGAAAGGTGCAGAACTGAGCCAGCAGGCCTCGGTAGCTGGCAACCAGTTAGCCGGATCTTCATCGTTCTCTCCGCTGCCGAGCTAGAGACGAGGTATATACCTTGGGAGTTATTTATCTCTCTCTTCCAAGTATGATCGTACTCCAAACAAGCCCTTGAACACACGGCGAGTAATTTATTGCTCAAATGATGGTCTGCTGACTCAATGGGCAGGCGGACAAAAGGAGAGTAAACCAGTTCTAAAGTGGACAGCTGCGTCTTGTCTCATGATTCAGACATGATCAACCGGGACATAGATGCAATGGAGAAAACCCAAGCATCCTATCCAAGCTGTTAACCTGCCATCATAGATATTTTGAGTCACTGGGCCATGCATACGTACTAGCATTGGAAGCGTGGCACCCAGGACGAGCAGCAAAGGATGCCTGCGACTACCTCGTGAACCATGAGCGGACATTTTGATCTGGTTTCCGACGGCTATGTTTATGATACTTCGAAATAGATGCCCAGAAAAGCTGTCACATCAGCACCCGGGTCTGCTTGCAGTCAGTGCTGCGAAGGACAGTACTGCAAGACGCTGATTACTGCTTGGGATACTCAGCCGGCCCCAATGATCTGCAGAAAGCGCTTGCTGACGATTAGCTACTTAGAAAATGGTGTTATAAGATGCTTTGCAGTAATATGAGAAGCATTCACGGCATATTCCTGCTGTTCCATCTCAGTGTGCGACGGGTGATTTGAAGTCAGGCATGGACTAGAGTCGAAAGTGATATTGGGATGGCCGTAGGAGGCTTGTTATTTACACCATGACCCCTGACTCCCCTGAGATTTCTCAGTATAGGTCAGTTACTGATACTCCTTTCACGATATTATGTCCTTGATTATATACTTAGAAAGTGGCTGATATTTGCCCGGGACGCAAGTAGTTCTACAGTAACTACCTAGGTAGCTTGTGGCCAAGTAGGGCTGTCAACAATGAAGCCAGCATTGAATGTTGCAATTGTGATTGTTACCTCAGGCAACCGCAACTGATAAGGTACCTGCTTAAAGCTCATGTGTGTGCAGCTATGTTGCTTGTACCATCGCCCACCGTCGTCGCCATTGTCGGCACCCAGTGTCCCCATGCCCTCTGTTTACCTAGGGGCTACAGTACATGCGCGCCCCTATCACATTTGCTCAATCTCCTGTCAAGCTCCATTTTTCCGCCTTGTTGACATCCTGATCTTTCTTGTCCCTTTCATTCTCATTTTGCTGTCACTGGGCAGTCTTTGTGTTCAGTTGGGGATTGACCAAGCAACCCAGTCGCAAAGATGGCAACACCGTCCTCTCCCCTCATGCCAATCAAGACGGAGTCTTTTCCGTCTTTGATTGATATGACCAATTCGCTGGATTTCGAGGTGTCCATCATCCACGGCAATTCCCAGGAGTCAGAAGAAACGGTCATCATTGGAAACCCACAGGAGAACGCCTCGCGCACACCACCCGGAGCTCCCAAGCAAGAGCCACGAGAGTTCCAGGTGCCCACATCCAAGAGCTTTGCCTTCTCAATCTCCGATCTCTGGCACCCTGCCAAACAGTCATTGCTCAGCTGGGTCAACGACCTCCCTGGTCCTGCCCGCCGTCAGGAACAGACATTCGAGCCCGCTCATTACCATGCTCTGAAGCACAATCTGGTGTGTTGACTTACGCACTCCCCCTCGCACCTTCCCTTTCGTAACATCCTGCGTATTTGCTCAAAAAACTGACACAATGCCTGTAGGACCATCACAATGTGGATGATGGCAACGACGGTCCCACTGGGGACGATCATCGTCGTAAGCGGGCCAAGGTCTGCTCGCCCACCGGCATCCAGCTTCCCTCTCGCCGCCGTAAACTAGTGAAGTCCAGCCGTGGCTTAGTACGCAAAGTCTCCAGTGCCTACCAGCGTGTCGTCACGCCCTCGCAGCATGGCAGTCTTTCCAAGAACTCGAAACGCGAGTCGTTCCCCTCGTCGCGCGCAGACACTCCTGCTCCTGAGCCCACACCCTCGCCGGGTACCCCGACTTTTGCTCTCATCGAGCGTCCCAAGATGCGATTCGTCTTTGTCGGAGATGCGGCCTGTGGAAAGTCCAGTATGCTACTGTAGGTTCCCGGGTACTGATTGTTTGACATCTATGGAGAAGTGCACGGGAGTACTAACATATACGCGGCAGTCGATACTACAACGATTCCTTCACTCTGGTAAGCGTACTGGTGTGTTGACCTTATCCTAAATTACGCTAACAGCTCTTCTAGCACTACAAGCCGACCAAGTACGAGCTTTTCAGCAAGGCTATCATTGTGAACAACGAGGCGATGGACCTCGAGCTATGGGATACCTCAGGTGACATCGAGAAGGAGCAACTCTCGAGACTCAACTATCTCGCTTGGGATGCCGTGTTTCTGTGCTTCGATGTTGCAAGCATGAGATCTTTCCACAGCGCCCGTTCTCAGGTAAGTGTTATGCGCGACGGGGGTAGCGTAGTCCTCGCAGAGAACATTGGCTAATTTTGGCAGTGGCTCGCCCAAGTTCGTCGACATTGTCCCGATGTTCCCATCATCTTCGCCGCTCTCCAGACTGATAAACGAGTTGGACCTGGTCTATGGGCTCCGCTCTACCCCAATCTCATCACTCGTGTTACTGCTACTGAGGTTTGTCATTTCTCCATGACCTTTGAGTAATACTATATATAATTAACTGTCGCATGATGTTAGGGCGCTATGACCGCCGATATTATCGGCGCCAGGAAGTACGTCGAGTGTTCCGCGCAAAGCGGCCAAGGCATCAACGGTGTGCTGGAAGAGGGTGTACGAGCCGTGGTTGAGCGCCGCAAGAAAAAGTTGGAGGCAGATACAGACAATCGAGTCAATCGCCAGAGCCGACTGTCAGGCCTCTTTTGCATGAAATGAACATTGTATGGCTGGTCCGTTGAGAGACTTTATGGAGACACTCTAGTGTTTCTCTAGCATATGTCGCCCTGTTGGTTGTCAGTTGGAGGCTGCCGCGATGGAGTTGTCGAATGATTGGTACTGATTGGTGTGGCAGGATGCTATCAAAGGTTGCTTAGGATGATACTGAATTTGGCAGTGCTGATGTTGCAAAAAGGCGGTTGGAGAATCGGCTGATGAGAAGTTACACATGTCGTGTTGTTGCACAGCCAAACTGTTGTAGCTGTCTACATCGGAAGAAAGAGAGGTCGCCCCGGAAACATATCACTCGGCTTTGACCTGGACGTGCTGCTCTAGGCTCCGACCATACGTACCTGGTAACGTGAGCCATATTATGTAATGCGAACCTCTGAATCTAATGTCTATGGTTCATTGCAGATCATGGGATCAAGTGCTCTAAAACCTCCTAAGAAGCAATGGTAGCGGTTCAGTCTTGAACTGGAACGTCTTAGAGCCACACTTGAGCTTGATGTCGGAGCTGTGCGGCTGAGATCGCATACTTTGTCTCGGGGTTTACTTCCTCCAATTTGAATCCTTCCAAGCTTTCTGTTTTAAGATTGCTGTATTTGATGGCTCCTTTTTGCTAGCATCATACTTTCACATGAGTCACATTCCCAAGCTGGCTTCATTATTCCCAGTACTTATTCCCAATCTGTTGATGTCTCCTCTCAGCTACCAACTATAGCTGGGAATGACTCAAGTCTACAGCATTAACGTCTGCATAGCAAGATCACCCTCACATAAGTCTGAGGGACAAGGCAAAGATTTCGAATCGCAAGGGGACATGACCGAGAATGATTTAGTACCTGATCACGATGTTGCTATTTTCGACAGCCCATTTAATCCGTTAGTGAAAAGAGTCCCAGGGACAGGTGGTATCATCTGTTGGACAGCACAAGGCAGTTTAATAGGGATGGTAAGGATCCTAAAGCTCAATTAATACCTCATTCATAGCATGTGTACGTTACTTCCGGATGTGGATAAGTTTTTCAAAAGTCTGCTGCTGAAGTGTGAGCTCCCTCACCTTCAACGCCTTTGTACGATAGCCAGTGAACCTGAAACTGACTGAGTAACAAGCTCATTGTTCACGGAAAGTGATCATAGAACAATCGCCTTGCTACTGCAATAAGTAGTCCATTGTCCGCTGATCCGTTTTCTTGTTAGATAAACAAGAATATGTGCCTACACCAAACCACAAGCATATAAAAACTTGTGACTGGTCTTGCTAGTGACAGTCACCCATGCCCAGAGAACCTGAGACATTATCACAAGTCTAAGTAGAACTTACTTACACTATTTTTAACTTCTCTGCCACCTGATAAAAATGAGTTCACAATCAGGATCAAACCGGGAGGTCATTTCCGAGACCAGTTCAGCCTTAGAACATCCCACAGTCGCGTTACCACAACCTCCCCCCCGACCATCAGGAGGGATACACGTATGGTCATTTCACCTTCGTCATATAGATTGCACTAAGCCTTACCTATATGGGCGTAAGATAGTAAAGCATTGGACACCTTCCACGACCTTTCTTGAAGGCGTCAATGCATGCACAGGCGAATGTCTCAATCAAAGCAACGTTGTCTCCGAAGCATCAGCCGCCGCTAGTCTCCAACTCAGAGAGTATATTATTGAGGAAGCCTGGCACTTCATCACCAACCACCCAGGGCCCGACGAGCCGTCGAAGTCGATCGATTTTGTTAATTACCATATGGACTGGAATGAGTATGCGGCTGAAAACCTATACCCAGAAGGCCCGGTAGGCGCGGAGGCAGCCTGGACAGAGGTAGCCCATACCACCGCGGTCACGCCCGAGCACCTTGAATTAATGGTTAGGCGCCGCCAGATCGACCACATTACTGTAGATTTCCAAACTGACCACCGTACGGGGATGCTTATAGCACTCGACAGTCTTTCTAGGAAGGCGAGCAGACATAGATATAGGTAAGAGTCTTTACTACGACAATCGTCACAGACCCTGGAATCACAGAATCACCTCTGTATCACTCAATACTCTTAGGTAGGGTTCCTTAATAAATAAACCGTCTTCCTAGCCCTTTTGATTCTTACTCTGCTGCCAATATGTCCTTATCACTTGCAGCGTAGATATACATCTGACTCAATACACTCGTGTTGTACACCGTGATACCTGATCAATTTATACGCCTTCTTCTGTACTGCCAACCCCTGAAAGACTGAGTGCGCTTCGTTCTCCGGCCTTCCGACTATTATTTATGTTATGCGCTGCGGAAGTAGACGATAGACTCCGTCGCAAGCCTGCAGAGCCGATGGTAGATTTTGCGACATCGGCCTCGTCGAGGTGAGTAAATTGTAAAAGGTGTATCACGATTCAAAAGCATACTAATCCGCCACCTATGACGGCCATTATTGTGCGTAGTGATGCGTAGTGATGCGCTGGCCCTGCTTGATAAGGTTTGATTGTGTGCAAAAATTGATTCCGCGAGCCTCAGAAGATCGTGTATCGTTTTTTTTACGTTGTGAAGAGTAGACCTGGAGTGTAATTGTGATTTAGCTGAAATGCAGTACCGAAGAGAGGTTCTACTCGTTCGACTCAGCACTTCACTGAGTAGATTTCAGTACCTCGTTGCACATTTTCTCTCTGTTTCCTAACAGTCTGAAGTACATGCAATCAATCTAATCCCCTAAATCTCTTGGATGTCTCTGTTCAGTCAAGCTCATCACATCATCCTTGTCACTTGCTCGTGGTATTATATCTCTTGCATAGTTGGAACATACCACGCAGCTGCAATCAGGAAGACTAAAGTCGAACAGCGTCGTATGAGCAAATCCCAATGGACTATGTTTCGTCACTATTCACTGCGACCATTAACGCGAGAAGACCTGAACACGAACTTTAGGAAGCCGCGTGCTCAATTCAGTGCAATCATCTAGTAGTCATGTCGCGTAGCTGTATGTTTCTATAATGATCTGTAGTCTCGTCCTCCAATCACGAGTGCCCCACGACATCAACGAAACGATCTTCACATCTCTGCCGAGAGTGCGTAGCTTTTAGTAGCGTTCCTTATCTTTGATTGGAATGTCCGAGCCCGTTGTGCTCTTGTACTGGCCACGGATGAAGTCGGAGATTTGCTCATCTTTGGCCTGCTCGATAGCGCTCTCGTTGCTCTGATCTCCCTGGCCCAAAACATTCTCCTGCACCCAATCAACTCCTACACGCGGTCAAGTCAGCAAGCGTCACGCGCATTGGTACTAGTGGGGATGGGGAAGAGCAGAGAACAGAATTGACTGACCTTTATCGAGGGCGTCCTCGTTCTTCTCGCTCTCCTTGCCACCACCTGCCATGGAGTTCATTTTGCTGGAGACCCAGGAGTCAACGAACACTACTTAATGTATTGAGAGTGAGGCATAGGCGCGTTGGAAGGAAAAAAGAAGAAGCGCTTACTCCATGAAGCCACCTCCACTGCTCTGACTGCTCTGAGTAGATTCTTCATTCTTGGCCTCGTCCTTGGACCCTCCGGTCACCTTGTTCAAGAAATCCATAGTGTTGCTGTTGTGGCAGGATGCTCAGCGTTGATGTGAAAAGTCGTGTATGTACGTATTCAGCGATTTTAGGTGCAAGGTAAGTTGTATGAGATGTTTGTACAGGAATGATGAGTATGGATAGGTCTGAATCGCAAAGAATGAGCCTTGTTTTGTTCACATTGATTCCCAGGGTGATGTCATGTTACGAATCATCCGATGTCCACGATCGTGGCTGCTTGGCGATTCACCCCGCGCTGAAATCTGGGCCTAGTGCGTTCAGCTAACTTGGCAGTGGCAGTGAAATTAGTATCATGTTTGGCGGTTGGGACCTGTTGAGCCTGTAAAGTTTGAAACGTCTTCTGCGCCAAGAGAAGCTATCATAATACATTGCATCACCCACGCGCTTTGTACGACATCCGATACTCATCGAGTGTCACGAAGGGGTCGCGTTCCGTAACCGTTTGTTGATGGATCCGCGTGGGAGTGTCAGTGGATAAACGGAGCCATTAGGTAGCTTGCCACGTGGGACACAGCTGCTCTTCAGAGGTATCTAGCTAGCCATTGAAAGCTGACGCGATATGTGCCGCCTGTTGAATAAAAAGCCATGATGAGGTGGATTTCCCGATGCGACCCATATGAAAATCAGGAATTAGCCCTTGCAGCTTGAATCCTCATCTCAGCCTCATGTATACCTTAGGTACCTAGATGCAATAGTGGAAACACACTCGTTTCACCCACCTCATGTTTGTATTTTCGGTACTGATATCTTGAATGATTGACCTGGCGCTGGGATTTCCCGATGAACTGAGTACGGCGACCATTGGTCTGATTTTTCGGCTCCAGCTGACGCAGTCAATGCTGCTGTCCCCGATTGAGAGCGCTTGACTCAACATGAATTATTCCCCAGCCATCTACTTATATACTGATTTCCTCGGTATTTGAAAGCATGGACATGACCTAAAGGCAAATCAAAACTCACACGAGCGCGACCTGAATGACTGGAAAAGGCTCGTCTCTGCTATAGATGATCGGTTGGTATAAGTTCAGATACACGGCTGAAACCAAGGGTCCAGCTCTTGCTCCGATGGTTGTTGTATAAAGGTAGGGATGAGCATGGAGTCGCTAAAGATGTCGAAAGTACACTAGGAGCTACCTAGAGGCTTTGTCATTCCCGAAACGATGTAGGGTATCAATGGTAGGACAAGGTACGAATCTCTGGCTTCCCCCTAGATTGAGTCCTTACGATAGCCGAATGAAGAGGGAGTAATCATGTCAAGCCGTGTGGTGGTGACAATCAAAGGCAAGACTTGTGAAAAGCCGAGTCAACGTTATTGCGCACTAGGTCTGCGTCGTAGTTATTGCCCATGGATTTGGCAACAACCCCTCTCTTGACAACGGGCTGCCACGAAATATAACGGAAGCTATAGGTTTAGGGGAACAGTTTGATTATTCGACGAATTTGCAAGAAACGTAACCCGTAGCCCAGAGACTGTTGACAGGGTTGTCCTGTAGCTAAGCCTTACAGCTTACAATACATTCGTTGCCGTCTTTTTCGTACACTCCCATCAACAAGAGGAGCAAGTTGCCTGCCTGTAAGAATGACATCGCTCATTCCCCCTTGTGAACGACTGACAAGCGGAAGATGGCCAGAATGGCCTTGTCGTCCATCTTCTCTCGTGCCTTATCGATGTCCTCCGCGACTAGGTCCTATACACTCCATTTAGTGCATGTCAAATGTAAGCCTGTACCAGACTGACATACTCGTTCCAATTTCCATGTTTGCAGCATAGAACTCAGGCTGTGACGTTGATTCAAGTCTTCAAGCTTATCAAATGCCAATGGAACATATATATCGAAGAGATTCCACTCGGCCTTGGCATCAGGACCACCGCTCTCCATCGGTGCACGAGAGCCGCTGAGAGCATCGTGACTATCATTCGAGACGCTTTGGTGTTGCGTTGGGGTGTAAGACGCCGAACCCTCCTGGTAGAGCAGGGCGACGACTTCGGGGTCGGGAGATGTGTATTGGCTTTCGTCACGCTGTGCAATTAGGCGAGCCATAGACTGCATCCAGTGGTGCACGAGTTTCTTTGCTCCGTCATCTAAGAAATATGTCCCGTCAAGGACGTACGTCCTACTTAAGCCACGCGCTGGCAAAGACTTCTCATGCTTTGTGAGCGTTTTGAGTTTACTCAAATGCTCGGGTTTCGAGAAGTCAACCAATGTCTCGAAACATTCTACGTGATAGTAATCTGTGTAAAGATGTGAGTGCATGGAGTTGACGGTCAAGATTCACCTGCCACTGTTACCTGGAAATCTGGCATCATACATGCCGGGGGTAACTGCAACTCGATAAAGGCCTCGTTTAATTAAGTTATCCTCGCAGAGAGGGTGTCGACAACGAGCACCATGCACTCCATGTGGCGCCACCTCAAGAAAGATCAAGACCGTCTTCCCCCCTAAATGCCTCAGGAGCTGACTTCGCGTTGTGCGCAGGCGCTCCTCAATCACTTTTTGACTTGGAATCTTGGCCGGAGTATGGGCCGGAGCTTGGTCTGTGGAGTTATGCTCTGACATATTGATAGAATTTATGTCTGGTATGGTTTGAAGAATCTGTCGATAGTCCTGACTGCTAAGCTGCTTTGTCGTTCTCATCGAGTGCACCAAAATCTTGACGGATTTTCGAGTTGTGGTGAACAAACCCAAGTGACCGGGGCTTCTCCCGCGGACACATGCTCAATGGCTAATATTTCACAGGGCAGCTGGCTTGATGGTTATTACCTGCGTTGGGAAAGCGCTTGCTTCACTTGGTGTAGATACGCCCCCAAATGCTTTGTTGTTTGGAAGGCACAACTACACTTCCTCTTGTTGGAAAGGTGCCACCTACATCAAGTGTACCTCGCATCTGCTTCTTCACTTATGTCAGACCGAATAAATCGAAAGTGCAGTCTATCCCAGGCTCGATAGGAGGTAAGTGGTCCCTGCTCGTCGGATGTCACTCCAACCCAACCTCTCAATCGACCTCCAGCAAACAATCCGACACCTGACTGACTCGCCGCTTACTCTGTCAAGAATAGCTTCCATCGTCACTCCCTACATCTGTGTAGATTACTTACACGTCATATGTTAGACACTTTGAAAAACAACTGGTCCAAGTCAGAGTCGCAACCTTTTCGTCCCTCCATCTCGACCCGGTGAAGGAGGTTTATCGCAATATATCCTTATACGAGCCTCTCAGACAAGTGCAAGATAGAGTGTCAGTATAGGGAACAGCTCAAAGAGATGCTGATACAATCCATGTTATCAATATGTTCGTTCCCAATCTGGATTTGGCCGTCGAAGATATCGTATCGGAGCTACCCACCGCCTCTTACTCCTCGATGCAAGCTCTGCATCTTGTCCTTGACGGAAATTCATACAACATTACTTTTGAGATTGGTGTCTGACGATATCAAAACTTGATGTGATTTTCTAGCGATTCAATCACCATTTCTGACTTCCAATCTAAATCAAGATTCTTCATCCAAGCAAGTGTCCGAATATCTGTTCATCGATAATCATGCAGTAACGATGCAGGTGACGCCGTTTAGGATAGAATTTCCATGATCGGAGGATTATTGGCTTAGTGATTCGCTGTTTCATGCGTCCCAGTATGACGGTAGTGCATTAATTTTGTTCATTGCCTTCTTGATAAGTAACTAGAATGCCCTGAATGTTGAATCATTTGCAAAATTCCAAACATTTGGGCCTCGAACGCTACATAAGGTGACGGAAACGCTCAGTTTCAACTTTGTTCGTTATGGCTGTAAAATGTTACATGCACTATCGAAGCGATTATGGAGATCCTCAACCAGTGCAGAGTTTGTGCACATGTGATAATCGACAGTTGATGTTCAGACGGCCTACTTCTCTTTGCAGCGAAGTCGATTACTCACAGAATGCAATTTGTGACGGAGGCTCAACTCAAGCAGCAGAACGTCTCGTTCTACCAGTAGAGTAGGACGCAGATTGTCGTATCCGGAAGGAGTGACATTGGCGGTATCAATAGATTGTGCCCCCAGCCGTCATCGCTCCACGTAACAATATAACACTTGAACACAACATGTCCTGATGCTCCTTTCAGCATCAAATGAAAATGCCAAGAACGTTTTTCTCTCGTGATTCTTCAGACTATGACCGCTAAAACGATTCGGGGGTATCAAAAAGCCTGAGCTGGACCGACTGAACTCCAACACCACTGATGCAACACTGAATAGATCGCCATGCACGATGTCGCCCAAACCGCAAGGCTGCAAGTATGTCGTCATGTACCACAAATGGGGATCGTAGCTTCCAAGGACGCTATACGATGCTGCTTAGGCGTCACCAAACGGGTAATTGAACTTCAAAAGCCCGTTCAGGCCGCCTACCCAGCCATCGTCATCCTCGCTGCCCTCGCGACCCCCTTTTGCAGGAGATCGGATGACGCACGGTACCCCGCCAGACCAAGTGCCATCGGCTGTCCGTCCGACTGTTTCGCCTTCAACACGGATCTCCATTCCGATGCTCACCCCGGCTTTCCGTTTCCCGTCGATGCTGACCTCGAGCTCTCGGCCTCGGTTTTTCTTGCTCAGCTTCAAGACTACCTGGGAGTCTAGAGGAAGCCCGAGGGGCCGAAAGCTGAGACTCCTCGCGCAGATGGGCGTGATCAGAAGCGTTTTCACAAGCGGGTGCATAATACTTCCGCCAGCAGATAGCGAATATGCTGTAGAACCTGTTGGGGTGCTAACGAGGATTCCATCGGCCACGGCCTCGGTCAAGAAGTGGTTGTTCACATAAACGTCAATGATGGCGAGATGGGGATTGGGACCTCGGTGAATGACAAGCTCGTTGATGGCATGGAATGCCGGATTGGTCGGGTCGCCCAGCCTCGACGCCCGCCCCAGCTCTGACGGACCCGAGGGAAGGCGCATCTTCGGTTCGGCGGTCGAAGTCGGCATTAATCGATCATTAATATTGATGCCCGCAGCATCATAAACACCCACCTTGAGTCTATGACGCAGCAGGATCTTGCTGGACCGCGTGAGCCCCATACTCTTCCCACGGACGTGATCCCATGCATTGTGAAGCGGGACGTCCTCTTCTTCCACCGAGCCATTGACAACCGCCTGCGTATGCGGCTCCTGCAGATCTGTTACTGCAACTCGAGAGCCACTCATATATACCTGGCGCCAGGCACGTTTATACTCTTCAAATTTCCATTCACCCAGAAATCCTAGAGATCCCATACTAAAGGACAGAATTGGTGGAACGGAGGGACGAAGGCCGAATAGGCTAGCAGCGCGCAAGATGGTGCCATCACCACCCAAGGTCGCAACTAAATCGATCTTATCCGGTAGAATTGCTGGATCAGCAGTATATATGGGGAAAGGAAACGATTCGTGTATTTCAGAGGCTATGCGACGTTCAAATACGAGGTTCACATTGGCATACTCGCTATGGAGATGTTTGGCGAATTCGACAGCTGACATGGTGACCTTTGGCGCATGTAGCTTGGGTATTATGAGGATGTTTCTAGGCGGTTCTGGCCATTGTAAAGACAACAGAGATGAAGTTGGACTGTCTTTGTATCGTGGTAGGATTCTTTCTGGTAAAATAGCAATATCGAGTACCTCGCGACGGTTTAGAGTGGCCGAGAAACTTCGAGTCTGAAGGAAGGCCGGTGGAGAATGAATGTGGTGGCCATATCGGGCGAGACGCTGCAGAATCGATGGGCGCGACATGGTTCATGTATAGTGCCACCAACACGGCTTTGTACTATGTCGTCGGTGGGAGCTTGTCGCGGGTGTAGGGAGCAAGACGTCGTCGCATCGTCTTGAGCTTGAAAGCTGTGACAGGTTTCGAGCAGCGCAAGAGTCGAACAAGGTATCAGGGTCGGATTCGGATCAGCTATGGCCTATGAGTGCCATGTAGTCACTCATTCGCAAGTCAGCACCATGGTTCGAAGCCTGTCCAACAGCATTCCCGATATTGCCGGCGTCGTATCTTGTAAACTGGGAGACTCAGTTGGTATTCATTCGAAAATGGACGATCTAGATGTTAGATTCTGCACGATGACGCTCCACTTCTCCCATGCCCGCCGCTGCCGGTGCTAGCCATTCGCTAGCGGCAACGTCACTGAACTGTTCGCTCGCTGTAGACTGGCCAATCAGATCAGGTCCAATTCTCAATTACTTCTGTCGAGCCTGACCCTGCAAACAGATGCAACTGTGGACTCGGTCGCTTGGGATTCTGACAGCACGCTCTATTTCCTCCCCATGGATGCAGCAAGCGATGAAATTGCATTTAAAGTCCAGATCACCGTCTGTATGATTGCAATTTTGTTGACCACCTGCGCGAGGAACCCAAGTCCTAATGGCCAGACGCCGAGGCGCTGCTCACATTTCGCGACGGAGTCGAAGAGGGAAGCAAGCGGGTGATCGAGGCAACTGGCCTCGTTCTATTTGAGGCGAAAAATCGTCCGCAAACTTGTGACCGCGTAGAAACATTCCCCTTGGAGAGAATACGCGTCGTTTACAAGAGCTAGCAAGCCAACTATGCAGTGTCATATATTTGGCCCGCAATGACTCATTACACTAGGTTGTTTAGGACTGATATTGCCTCGAGGGGAAATTTTCGGAGAATGAAGAAGCCAACACTTGCCTCTCAGCACTTCCGTGGCACCTGGAATATTGTATAGTGACGATAAGCTCCCAACCAACTGTACCTTATAACCTGACCTCTGAAAGCTCGCGGCATGGCCTTCTGAGTAACCCTACCGAGGACAGGAGAGTTGGTTGGAATGCGCCTGTTATCCAACTTAGCTCTGTTTGCGTCAGCGGGAAAGAGTAATTCCAATGGCCAGTGGCAGGTTCAAGCACGCATGAGAAGAAGCCAATTGCGTCTCGCGGTCTTGCGACCAGGCCGCTACTCCAGAGGTGCCATCGCATTCGACATGCTACTTTTCCAGCTGAAGGCGCTCCTCGGTACGTCGTATGCTTGAGGTAACATGGAGAAGACACGCAGTATATCAGCGCAAGGGTCGACCATCGAAGTGACGGAAAGTATTTACAATGCCCTACGGCATATCCGAAGCGTGGAAGCAAGTCGGACCCTCTGGACTACACCAACGCCGATGGCATTCTGATATATCTTGGTGTGCCCACGCCCGCAACAGATCACTCCATGGACTACTGGTGCAGATCGAAGAGCAGAGGCTGATCCCGCAAGCTTCTCTGCGAGACGAGGCGTCGAGGTGCGACGGCCTTCGGCATCTTCAGTCCTGGCCTCAATTTCATAGATAATAACAGTCCACGAGATTTTCTTTGCACGGGCCGTAGTGGTGCAATGCGGCTTCAACGCAATGAGGATTGCGTACTTTGCTCGCACCGCCGTACTGCTAGAGGCGGACTTCATCTCGACAGGCTTCTCAGAGCTGATGGCAAGAACCAGAGAGCCGGCCAAGCGCCGCTTAAATATCGATTTTACGAGGCATTGCAAAGATTCCGGCACCACAAGGCGACAGATCTGCGGGACCGCATCTATCTTTGGGGCATGATCGATTTTAGTTTCTCGACACACGACATTCTACCAGACTACTCCATACCTAGAAAGATCTGGTCAGGAAAATTATAGCTTGTGTATACTTCTGTAAGCCAACTTGCGTTCCTCAGCTTCCATAAAACACCGTCGACGAGCTCTTGTCTGCTATTGATCGGCTTGTTTCTTGTGTTCTAGATAAAATACCAGAACTATCTGAGGAGCAAACTCGAAGTCTCCGGTTCACCACCTACGGAACATCGTCAAGTCACCCTTGACGAATGTCTCGTTGAGGCTGCGAGGCACTACACAGGCAAAGGCAGTGAAATGGCCGAGCTACTTATTCAAGAAAGTACAAGAGCTTGTTAGTTGGTTATGGATAACCAGAATCACAACATCCGTCTGAATTCGTAAGTACCCGGGGAAACATTCCTTGAAGCTTTGCTCTGCACCACACCGAAGTTCTAGTGTAGGAGGTTAGGAATAAAGCATTCTGTTGCTTTGATAATCGACGAAAGCCTCAAGCCCTGCAGGGTAGTATGGTAATCGGCACGAAGGATCTCAACTTCGTATTCAGTAGCCAGTTGCCAAATCAGAGATGAGGTGATCGCCAGCACAACGTGATAGCATCGTCAGTAACACGGACTCACATAGAACAATCGGATCGATGGATTAGTAATCCAATTTGCCCGTGACTCATTCACGTATCATGAGATGAGATGTGTCACGATGAAGATGTCAGTCTCATCGTACCTACGGAATACGAAGGTGCAGAAAATTTCGCCGAGAAACACCCTGATGCGACCCGTTCGGCGAGAACCCACTATAACCACTGGGTGACACGAACAATGACGATATCGGCTAACTGCACGCCAGCCAGAATGAAATGCACCTCTTGTAAGGTAACTAAAGTTCAACGCATTTTCGGCATTGACAAAGACGAGCCGACTTGACATATACGACAAAACTTCGTCCTTTTCAGTTCCTCTCGACCCTGGTGACGAAAAGACAGCGAAGTATAGGCAGTTTCCTTCCCCTCACTCGCTCTTAGACTAAATCCGACCGCATCTTCAATGCCAACGTCTTCAAACAGCATCAAGATGGCTGCATCGGACAAGAAAGACTTCAACGTCGGCGTGATAGGTTACGGGTAAGTCAGCTCTAACCCAGTCTCATCCTACTCACATTTACGTCCGACTAATATTCAACCCCTCGTACAGCCTCTCAGCCAAGGTGTTCCACATTCCTTTCATCACTATAACACCAACCTTCAAGCTTCACTCAATCCTGCAGCGCAAGCCCAAGGCAGGAGACTCGGCACCAGAGGACTACCCCTCTCTCCAGCACTTTACGGACTTAGATACCTTCCTCGGCGACTCATCATTAGACGTCGTTGTTCTCTCCACACCCCCTCAAACCCACTTTTCATTCGCGAAGGCCGCGCTCTCAGCAGGAAAGCATGTCTTCGTCGAGAAGCCATTCGTGCCAACTTCCGCTGAGGCTAACGATATGATCGCCCTCGCTGAGAAGGAGGGACGCCAGATCTGCGTGTATCAGAACAGACGCTGGGACAGCGATTTCCTGACCTTGCGCAAATTGATCGCAGACGATAAGTTGGGAAGGATCTTAGAGTTCGAGACGCACTTCGATCGGTATCGCGCTGACAAGCCGACGAACTGGAAAGGCGAGCTGAGTATGAAGGATGGTGGATCTGCCCTGTACGATCTTGGAACGCATCTTACGGACCAGGTCTACACCTTGTTCGGTCTGCCGAAGGGAGTCTTCGCGAAGCTTGTCAGTCAGCGCGATGGTAAGGTTATGGGGCCCGATGAGCCGGACTTGGAGCCTGATAGTGTGAACATGCAGCTGTTCTACGACGAGGGCTTGATTGTGCATGTGCGTATTGCTGTCATGAGCGTTGAGACGAGACAGCCTAGGTTCTGGGTTCGAGGTACGAAGGGAAGCTATCACAAGTTTGGTCTTGATACGCAAGAGCCTCAGTTGAAGGCTGGTATGAAGACGAGCGATCCGGAGTTCGGACTGGATGCGCCGGAGGACCATGGAATGTTGATCTCGCTAGGCGCGGATGGGAAGTTCAGCGAGACGTCTTGTCCCAATGATAAACCTGTTACGTATAAGAAGATTTACGAACTCTTCGGCGAGGCTCTGAGTGGGAATGGTTCTGTGCCTGTTCCTGCATCGGAGGCCCGAGACGTGCTGCGCATTCTGGAGGCCGCTAGAGAGAGTGCCCTTACTCGCCGTGAGGTAGCTTTGTCTTGATTCGTTCTTGGGAGATATCCATGAGGACGAGGGACAGTATTAGTCATATCACAGAGCACAGTTGGACAGTTTGAAACGACAAAAATTGTATCATGGTGATATAGTGTTCTCAACTATTATATATTGGATACGCTAATTTGATCGAGTCGACTCTCAGTGTCACCTTCGACTATTAGGGTTCGACTAAAGTAGGAGAACTAGACTCGCGACCCTGAATATTTCCTCGCAATGGTGTTTCAGTGTTTGCAGGTGAATAACCATCAAGTCCCCTCGTAGGATCAATGATGAAGTTATCGCGTAAATTCCGCTGGTGATTTTGGTTCCCATGAAGCTCTGATGGACCCTGGTCTTCGTTAAGCTCCGATCTCCAAGCATTTCCACGGAAGCTCTTGTGTGCGTTATCACCCGGCTCCATCTCGAGGACAACTGGTGGAACACGTTTCCTCCATCTCATAATCCAGGAGATTCGACTGATTTTGCTTGGTTTCCCTCGCGAGGCGAAGGGTGCACGGGCTTGGTTGTGATCATCCGTGTCCGAAGTCTTCCAACGCCGGCTCAAAGCAAGATACCCCAGAAGTGCAATGACGGTGGTTATAGCCACAATGCCGAGGCTTAGACCAGCAATTGTCCCGCCAGAAAAGTACATCGTAGAGCCCTTTCCACTTGTACCCGTCTCTGTAGGCTGTTGATCAGCACTCGACGCTACGGCTAGGCTCATCGAGTCCGTCGAAAATGGAAACGATCCCATGGCCGCTCTTAGAGAAGCAGTTACTGATGCTGGAAACAGTGTCAAGTCGGACTCATGCCACTCCACGCCAAAAGGGTGTCCGCAAGCTACGACCTTGGAGTTCAGAATCGTGCTTGTTGGTACTATGGTAGTCGGGTTGACCCATACTGTGACAGGAGGTTGGAACTCCGACACACAGAATGTGGAAGTGTGTATGATGGGGAGACCGTCGCTAGTATCTACGGATTCGCTGGTCCACAGTGTGAATGAACTTCGCCGAATACCACATTAGCCTTACCATTCACGTCAGATATGAGGGAGGAAGCAGGACTCACGAACTGCAGCAGAATCCGTCGTAAAAAGTGTTCTCACTGCCATTCACCCATTTCGTAACGGTTTGGAATTCTTGTCCTTTAGGGCAGCCCCCGGGGCTAAAGGCCCAGAAAGAAGCACCATATGGCTGACATGCATCAAAATCAGGATCATGACGCCTGTCACTCCATACCGTGCCAGGTCGTGATGTGTCGTAGTACCACAGTCCCTCGCAGCCGCTTCTGGGCTCAAAGACGGTGATTAGGGGAGCTATGGGCCCTTCTCCCGGCGACAACGGAGTGGCTTCGGGAGACCAGGAGACGGTCTGGATCGGCGGGGTATAGATGGTCGACATTTGAAGGCATTGAGACAGGACAGTATAGCAACTGCAGTCAAGAGCAGTGAAAAGTAAGAAGATCAGAAAAAATCAGGCGCTTATTTCCTACCCCCCTTGTGTTTGCTATGTCTTGGCTGTTGCTAAATTCGACGAGGGGACACTCTCGTGTCATAGTGGTTATCCGTATTCTACAGACGACACCATGCCATCCAATGATAAATAGCAATACTACGTACGAGCTATGTTGATGGTGATACTGTACATGATGTGTACCATTGACCATTGGCCCAACCCATATCGTGCGGCGGCTGTGCCACCATGACCCCTAGCCCTAACACCGTCGCAGACAAATCCCGATTTTTGTTTATTATACGCTTCGTGGTTTGTGTACCAGAGACATTGGGGGCTTTGCCGTCTAGCGACCCTGCAATAGATGCATTATAACGGTAAAACGCTCTGCTGGCTCGTCTGTTTATAGATATCCTAACTCTTCTATAGCCCACGCGGATAAGAGTACATGACCTTCCTCGACTAGGTAGCTCAGGGATGGTACTCTTAGTTTAGCAGTAACCGACCCATGCAAAGCACCTTTGACACACGGCGTCTAGGTGAGCCTTTGACCCTAGTGTATCATTCTTTCTGGCAAAAACATGTCAAACTCCCAGAAACAAACACACAAACAACAAGTCCAAGTTTCTGCCCCTCAACCAGTCAGAGCCTCAAACAACGAGAGGTTTATGTACCGTAATAACACTGCCTACTCTCAGCAAAGTAGCTAAGTAACGAGAAACACCTTTGCTTTATGAGATCTGAGGGTCGCACGGTCGGTTCCTGCTCGTGCGTCATTTTTTTCCTTTTGTTGGTACCATATCCTGTGCTGCCCATCACTCATTTTTCTTTCGCCTCTCAAGAATACTTATCGCCTACATTAGTCAAACTTGCCGTTCGAGATCTAAATACCACGAACATGTCAGATACTACGGTATACGCGCATACTTCGCCGATTAGCTCTCCTCGGAAGTGATCACGCAAGACGCTTACCATTGCCGCTTCTTGCAAACCTAAGTGTGACAGTTCTTCAGTACGGAGGTTGTGCCTACATATTCCTCCAGGCATAGTAGCTGCCGGTTATATAGGAGTATACATTATGTGTATCCGCGACGCACTCCTCGCTGGAAGCCAAGTAAGTAGTTAATCGTGTCACAAAATGAGGTGGCCTGGATAAAGAGGAGTGTGAGTACTGGGTCGGATAGAATTTGTTCGAGTAGGGATATCATAATCGATGTTAATAGCTATGCTAGAAGTGGTATACGCCCAATAAGTATCCGACTGCCAAACCATCTCGCCAAGTGGCGAGTCCAGACACACACCGACCATGCCAATAAAGCCAGTCTGTCCAGCATCGATCCAATCCGATTGCCATTCGGCCGTAGCACAAGCCCTATGTTGGGCTTGAACGCACGGGTGAGAATTTGGAGCAATCTTGGTATGCATGCAATACGCGTGCTGAACTTATTTGTTTGCCCCACGAAAAGTCGTCCTCGAAGCGCCCATAATGCAATTCCTCCTTGGTATCACTGAAATGATCTCCAGAAACTGTCTGTCGCCGACCTTGACACAAACGCCGCCCGTGATATGCTTTACTTTCACTACGCTAGCAGAACTCATGACGATTGAAGGCAAGGAATAAACCCGTCTCCTATTATAATAGGAGTCGGCGGAGGCCTTGCAGGAGAAGTCTGAAGAGCAGCACGAAACCGCCAAGCATCGCGTAGATCTTAAGAAACTCCCACCCATACTGAGTCTTGACCTCGGTCTCGATATGTCCTTTGATTCCAGCACCGTTGGCAGGGAACCGGCCTGTGGAGACATATTGCTCCAATAATGCATCTTTCTCATACCAACGTTGGCGTAACCACTTGTCAAACTCTTCGGACGTTTCCAGAGGAATGTCGGCAACAGCGAAGCGGCGCCAATAGAAGTTGACGGATTTCGGAGGACGGCCTTGGGTGTAGGTACTCGATATGGAAAAGTACTCTTCGCCGTATCTTCCACGACTATGAGGAAACGTCAGTGCCTGTTTCTCCAGACGATCTTGAAGTCCTCGGGACTTACGGAATGCCTTCATAGGCTACGGTACAATCGTAGACATAGTCCACTGTTCCCTTGAGCTCAGTCAGGCAAAAATACATGCCTGTGCTTCTCGGTAGCATTACATGCTCCATGTCTTTCAGCCCACTCTTCGCTGCCCAAGCAGCTGATTTATTTCGTCCGTTGCCCGAGAGATTTGTACCCTCGGGGAAAAGCAAAAGCCACATAGGGTTCAAGAAGGTGTTGCCTTCCGGATCCTCATGCTCGGCCTTGAGTTTACCAAGCCGGTGTGCAAGTCGGGGTCGATCGACTGCCATCTTACGAGACATGAAAATAAATCCCAGAAACATGCAGCCCGGGCCAAGGAACGGAATCCATTTCAGGGATTCTTTCAAGATGATGTAGATATGACCGTGCATCTGGGGAATACTCGTGTATCCTACCCACCAAAGATACAGCCAGTCAGTATAGATCTAAGGGTTTTAAGCGAGTCAGTGAGAGATCGTCAAGGAATCCAGAATGCTGTTGCTTGACGCACCTGATGGTTCGCAATCATTACCATCCGCTCCGGAAAATTACATTGTACTCTGCCGTCAGGGGTCAGGCTTAGTTGTCCAGCAACAGAGGCATCTCCACTGATTCTTATTGTAGTAGGAGCCCACCACTGGGTCATAGTTATGGTCAACAAGCCAAATGACGCCTTAGTCAATGACATGTATGCATAGTATAAGTCCCGGTTGAGGAGGTAGAGTGGCGCTCCGAGAAACTGCGTAAGATGTATGCTATGCTCCAGTCAGAATGTCGTCTTTGAATCACAACAGGCACATAGGTAAGAGGCCATACACAAGAACGCCGGTCCCGAAATATAGACTCAAGGCGAGTGCCCGGAGCCGAGCTCTGAACTGACCGTACTTAGCCTTACCGGCTGGATGGCCGATTTTAGGATCCAGAGCGGGATTAGTGATTTCGGCCTTATGTATCGGCGCAGGAACCTTGGTCTCTGACACCGGGCGCTGCCGCAGCTCTGATGACGCCATGTCGTCGGCAAGTGGACCGGACAGCACTCTTATAGCTGGTCGAATGCTATGATGCTAAGAGGTTTGTACTATGGACAGGCATACGTGGTTTGTTCTCAAATGAGGATCAGCCGTCGCAACAGTCAACTGAATCGAGGATTCGAGGGTACGGCTAAAGTGGAACCCTATGGACGCAAGTACGCATTAATAAGACCGTAGTGAAGGCGAATCTGGTTGGTGTCAAAGTTCATAAGGTTGAGGGTAAGTGGAGGATTTCAGGAATCACCAAAGCCGCTCTCAGAGGCCAAAGACGCAGCATCTCAAGATTGATTGGTGTAACACCAGGAATCGAACACTCCGAGGGGAGGAAAAGCACATACGCTATGCGCCACGTAGGCTCATGCCTCGAAACACCGACTTCAATGATTCGCGCAAGCCAAACAGACCAAGACTTGAACTCAATCAGATGCTCGATCGTCGGTATAGACGTGACGATTGGGCTGAGGTAGCTGGCGACGGTTCGGAGGCTTCACTGCTCTTCGACGCGGGGCACGTGGCGAGTGGACTTGTAGCTTTACGAAATTCAAGACGGCGGCTGTGCTGGTAAATAGTCCTTAAGGGTGTGCTGGTTTCTGCTAGTGTCAAATATGAAGAAAAAATGCAACAAGTTCAGAAGAAATGCAGCCAGCAATAGAGAAGTGTTTCGTGTAGACGATAGCAACGAAGAGGTCATGTAGGCAGCGAGAAATGACGGATGACGGCGATGCGGCGATGCCTGCAATGATGTGCGACAGGGGCCTAATTCAAGGCTGATGGAGACAAAGTGCGAAGCGGCATGTGCCTGACCGCGATAAAGATACTAAGTTGTATCTTCCAGCCTAAACTATGGGAGATGGTACTTTAGCGAGAGGTTATCTTAGCAGGTCATGCAGCAAGGATGCCCCGCACACGCACCATGGGATTCCGAGACCACCGGAGACGGAGACGGTCGAGGCATCGAGAACTTGAGACGGTGTGTAACCTTCCTCGCGACTAGGCGAAAACTCTCCTGCATCATGAGACATGGTGAGAATTAATCTCGAAAGAAAGGAAGATTCAAGTGGCAGAGACCACGACCAAAGGATAGCACGTGTCCCAGGATGGAGTCAATACTTAAGGTAGTTTGTTCCTGCAGATTCAAAATCCATGAACACGAGCAGCGAGCTGGGGCCTGGGCAACGGTCCCGTCTAGTCTGACCCACTACCTAATCGTGTGCTCCATCTGGCTGGTCCTCATACATAAGGACGGCCAGATATCATATCTCACAACCAGCTACTTTGCACATACAAAAGTTAGACTGCTTTGGACGCTCATTGAGGAGCCCGGCAACGCTTAGTTTTCATGTTTTTTTTTTTTGAAGTTTAAATATGTTGTGATAGATAGGTATGTATGGATATTGTAGACGAGTATACAACTGGATACTAACCCAATGACGTAACGTAGATAAATTGCGATGCTTTCTTCCCCCTTTCTTCATGCTTAAGGAAAGCACTAGTATGTGGCATATACACACTCCAAACTGATACTCGGACATACCGGATGAGCGAGAGCCGTCAACTCATTTATATAAGTGAGCAGGCTGGAGACCGTAGCCTCGCCAGTCCGTCACCATGGTCGTTCACAACATCTCACTCGCGCCAAGCTCGCCAAACCCAAGCTCGAACACCAAACATGTCCTGATATTTTTCATTTCCGGAAATCCAGGCCTAATAGACTACTATGAGCCCTTCCTCTCGACTCTTCATACAGCCCTCGACTCATCATCGTCACTAGAGGAGACAAATTTCCATATTTACGGCCAGAATCTGCTAGGGTTCAGCGACGACGAGCATGAGCCCTTCACGTCTCATAACAAACCCTACAATCTCGAGCAACAGATAGAATACACGCTTGAGTCCCTAAGTGATCTGCGTATTCAATCAGGGGAACGCCAAGGCGAAGCCTACGACAATGTGCTGCTCATAGGTCACTCGGTGGGTTCCTACATAGCCCTCGAGCTCTCTCACCGCGTGTTGCGCAACCCAAGCGTAGCACCACACCTCAACCTTTCCTCGGGAATATTTCTCTTTCCGACTATTGAAAACATCGCCTCATCCCCCTCAGGTTGGCGTCTCAACATGCTCCGTCAGACCCCTCTCCTCGGCGACAATGCGTACCGGATCGCACAAGGCTTTCTACGACTATGGCCTTACAGCACACTCCTCGCATTCATGGGCAGCGTTCTTGGGTTCCCGCCTCACGCGGCCGAGGTGACGACGAAATGGCTCAAGAGCCGCGACGGAGTGTGGCAGGCTTTGCATCTCGGCATGGACGAGATGCAGGTCATTGGGCCCGACAAGTGGGACGAGGAGCTGTGGGCTATCGAGCGCGAGGCGAAAACGCAGACGAAAACGCAGACACCAAAGTTTTACTTCTTCTTTGGGAGGAAAGATCATTGGGTCGCGGACCATGTTCGTGACGCTTTCATTGCGAAGCGCGAAAAGAGCGCTAGAATTATGCTTGACGAGGGAGACTTACCTCATGCTTTCTGCATAGGTCAGTGCCCCTTGGTGTTTCCTTGCTGATTTGAAGTATCTAAGGATTCGAGAGTGCTGACTAGGAGTAGATCATAGCAAGGAGGTCGCAGAAAAGGTTCAAGGCTGGATCGCCGAAATGTATGGATCTACTGCGTGACCTAGATCGCATGTCCTGTTTTGAAGGGTGAGAGATATTGCCGCAGAATTGCATTAGTTCTTGTCGATAATAAGAATGAGTTGCAGTCGGGTCTGGCCTTGTTGCAGGATCTGCATAGGGATAGGTGTGATAGAATGCGAAGAACGCAGATGCCAGTGCGAGCGAACAGCGAACCTACCATATTACCAGGCTCTACCTTTCATGATAGTTGTAGAAGCCTAGAACATCAAGCTAAGCCCTTTACTTAGACCGGATACGTTATATCGTACTGGCCGGAAAATTATGAGTGCAAAAGGTCGACGGAAATGCGTGAGCACTGAAGACGAGGGACGTCTTCAAACAATTGGATTTGGAGTCTGTGAATGAGATTGTCCACTTAGAAACATTCATCACAATGGTCCATGAATAAGTATCGACTCGTACGAAAATCAAGACGCTTTTCGAGCAAACATTAAACAAAGTATATTGGAGAAGACAAATGATTACTGAAAGATAAGGCGTTTCCAAGGTCAGAACAAGAAACAATTAATCATTATGAACATTGACATTATTGACGCTACTCATCTAGCAGAATCTGCGAGAAGTATGTATCCTACATATACCGATGAGGCAACACCAGAAGCAAGCGAACAAGCACAACCCATGAATTTGTAAAGTCGCCATTCCATGACCATGTCTATCCGTAGTACCTGAACACAAAAGCAGACAAACAGTGTATGATGGTATGAACCTTCTCAACTCCCGACGAACAGCATGATATCATTTACAAAGCAATCATGGCGGCACCAGCACCCATGGCGACGAGCATGTAGAGGCCGACGGCGACGTTGCCAAGAGTGAAAATAGGGGTCGAAGCCATGAGGCTAGGAGCCGCGCTGTCAGTGTTTGATGAGTCGGAACCAGAGCCAACTTGAGATGCCGAGGTGGCAGTGGCAGCGGCTTCGACTTCAGAGCTGGCCGCAGCGAGCTTGGCATCGCAACTATACAATGTTAGATCCAGGGGTCAATTGAATTAAGGGGAACACGGTTGCTTACGATGAAGCAGCGGACGGGCTGCTGATGACCTGGGCGGCACCCTCGAAGTCGCAGGCGTCGCTAGCCTTGTTCTGGTTCGAGTAGTATGCGTCAAGGACGTGAGCAAGCTGATACTTGGCATTGCACATGCCGTAAGGGCCATAGACACCAGTCTCGGTATCCTGCTTAATTCCAGCACAGGCTTTCTCGTCGTTGGTGCAGATGTAGTCGAACATGTCACCGTAGTCCTTCTCGTCGAGGTTGGAGGCAGGAGCGCAAGAGACCGCGTTGAACATACACTCGCAGAGAGAGCTGTCAGGGGTAGGAGGCAGATCCTTGGATGCCTGCCAGTCGTCGCCAATAGCAGGGCAAGCAGCAGCAGAGTTGGTCGGGCTGTAGGCGGCCATGGATGTTGTGGCAGGATCGACCTTGGCCAGCTTCTGACGAAGGGTGTCATAGTTCTTCATGGTCTTAGCAGACTTTCCGGACACCTTAACCAAGCCGTAGTCGTTCTCTTCCTCATAGTACATGTAGACAATACCACCGCTGAAAACATCGGTCATCTGGCTAGAGTAAAGGGCAGTGGTATCATCCCAAGAACGACCCTCAGCACCACCGACGGTGTTGCATCCATACTCGGCGAAGAAAACGGGGACAGAGAAGTTGGAGAAGAAGTCGACCTGAACATCGTAGCCGGACTCAGTAAAGCTGCTCTCACCGCACCAGGAGTAGATGTTGTAGCCCCAGAAGTCGATGGCGTCTTCGGCGTCGCCACAGTTGAAATAGTGGGCCATGGTGTTGCGAATCTCAGCATCGTCGTTGGCGGCGTAGCCAACGCCCATCCAGCGGTCATTGTTGTCGGCAATGTACTTCTTGGAGTCCCGAACAGCAGCCTTGACGAATGCGGATGCAGGAGTGTTGGTGGCATTGTTGGTGACTTCGTTACCGGCGAAGAAGCCGATGACGTTGTCGTACGCTCCGAGGTTATCAATGACACCCTTGTAGCGCTCGAACAGCTCGACGTTCCAGGCAGGCGTGTCCCGGTTAATGGACAGAGCGGGCTCTCCCAGATCGGCGATCACGTAGATACCAGCATCGTCCAACAGCTTCATGCAGGCGGAGTGATCCGTGTCCGGGTTGATAGCGTAGGTACGGATTGTGTTCACTCCAAGCTTCTCCAAGATGGGAACATCGCGTTCGCAGATGCTCTCGTCACCAAGGGGATCAACGTACTTGGTGGTCGTAGTGCCTTCCTCGCCGCCACTGGCACCCTCGGCCTGGTAGGCAACACCCTTCAGGTAAAACTGCTCGCCGCTTTTGGTGAAGAACTTGGATCCCTTCTGGACGATAGGTTCCAGTGCGGCATTGGTGCTGGCCAGCAGCATGGAAGCCGAAAGAGCTGTTCGTAAGAGACCCATGGTGATTCTGATATTGGGTTCTCGATGTTGTGTGGAATAACTAGTCGGGACATATGTTAGAGGAAGTTCGTGCTTTGGTAGCCGTGGCAGTACCGAATGTGATGGGTGTGTTGCACTCGGTGCGAGCTACATGTGATGCTCCAGGCGGATACTTACAGCGTGTGACAAACGGTAAGATAGTGGAATCGCGTGAGTGATTGATGATCAGGATCTGTTCAGCCGCGCCTCGCCCTCTGACTTTGCTGTCGCACAGGACTTTATTGCTGTGTTTGTTGTTTATTGGTGGCCGAAGTGAGCGTCGGTACGCGGTGGTTTAGTGAAGGAGTGTGTAAAGTTGGAAGTGACAAAGCGAGCGTCGTGTGGTTTCCTGCTGCAGAGTTGAGTAAAACAAACCCTCTCAGAATGTGGGCAGTGCAAAAACAAGGAAACGGAAGAATGAGTGAAACCAGGAAAGGAGGAACACGACACACGAAAGGGCTTAAGAAACAGGCGAGACAGCTCTGTCGGGAAGGTGTGTTCCCATGTGAAGCGCACAGTGATTGCAATACGGTGTGGTCAACAAGCGGCCACTATAATTGCAGGCCGGGGTAGGCGACTAGAAGGTCCAGCAGAGGTCCAGAATGCCGGTGGGGGTTGTGGGCAGTCAGTAAGTGCCCATTAGGGAAGCTTGCTCTAAACAGCTGCCTCCAATTGGTCCACCGCTTCCTGGAGCATCACCATTCTAACACGGTGGAGTCTGGTGGCCCAGGGAACGCTTCCCCAAAGCAGGGAGCCGGCAGATTGGTCGTGATTTCAGTTACCTTAGGGGATAAGGTGCCTAAAACTCAGGAGAAGGACATGCAATAGTGCGCATCAGACTGGTGTCGTGTGAGAGATATTTCCAGCGCTCCTCGATGAAGTCATTCAATTCATTCCTCACCCTTCTTTGCTCTGGTCTTCCACCACGAGCATTACAGAAGCATTATACGATCTCAATGTACAATTTTGGCCCCATCGTCGCCAGCGCAGCTCAGCGGCTATAGCGCCCTGGCAGCTATCTGTGAACTCCAAAGTCAATTGGTAGCCTCAGAACGCGGTGTGCTCGTATGCCACTCGATTTTGGTCAGTCTCGTATCCCCGAGCATTGCTGCTCCTTGATTGATCTGTGTTGGACGGTGTGAATTCGGGCATTCAATAATTATATCCACATGCCAAGCTCTTGGCCATCTTGGCGGTCGCCGATTTGCAGCGATTTTCAGGGGCTGGATCGCCTCATTTGCATTTCCGTGGACGGTACCTTTCTTGGCGACACTCATTTACCATTTGCTGCACATTGGTGGACAATCTTCAGCAATCGATCGTCATTTCAGTGCCGACGGTCTGCACAGCCGCAATGGAAACGCCATTTCCATATTGACAATGTCGACTATTGCGGCGACTAATGGCTGGACACGGTTCTCAGGTCTTCGTTCGGTCTTCGAGAATGCAGGTCGGACTGCTGAGGATGTCGCGGTTGTTTATGTCTCATTTTCGAATTTGCCACATTGCTCCTTCGCATTCCTTAGCATCGCGTGTAAAAAGTCTGGGCATTGGCTGGCAACAAATCATTCTTAACGCCTGCAGTGTTGGTTCCAGCGGCCAACTCGCCAAGGCACTTGGCAAGTTGGCATTCTGAACTACGAAAACTCAGCATCGCCCAATCGTCCCTCCCGAGCTTGCGAGCCTCCTTCAGCTTGGTTTCAACTACCAGTCACGTCATAACTCGCTGCACCGTTGGGGCCGAACCATAAGTCTGAAACTCCATGCAAAGAGAAAGGATCAGCAAAGGTAGGAACAGCTCGATGGTGTACTTGAAAATTCTCACACAATTCCACAAAATATGCAGAAGTCTGGATTGGCTTGGATGATCTCCAGTCTCGTCATTCCTCTCCTTGGCAACCTTGGCAGTTTGCGATAATCTGCACCGCCACGCTTCAGAGCTGAGCTAGCATCACATACCGTCACTACCACAATCTACTAGAGTCATCGAGTTCGCCATATAGATAAGAGGCCTAAAAATTGCATGTTGGGCTATCATACTTTCTGCGCTCATCAAACGATAAGGCGAAGTAGTATTCCGCAGGGTCGAACAATATGACAAAGAGACAGTCGATAGTCAAGTCGTTAACACTTTTGAGGGTGGGCTAAGAAATCCAAGTGATTATCGTGGAGACCAATCATCAGGCTAAGGGAAGTCGCACGAGAGACTCAAATTGTCAACATCGAGGCAGGAACAGCACGCGCAAGTATAAAACAACACTTGGCGCCGTGACGATGGTGCGCAGCTGTCAGCGCGACGCAGGACGCCGTTTCGCCCTTGACTACCTAGGCTTTCATCATCTCACTGCTTTACAGTTTACATCCAACCTAGTTGACTCTCAGACCTGGCGCTCGATGCATTTTATATTATGACCACTGACATACTCTCCCATGCCATATTGGTGATCATATCACTCATCTAGACATAAAGCAAGGCCCTGAGAGTCAAGCGAGTATACTATCAAGATACCTATGCTCCGTCTAAATTAAAGAGTAGGCGTACTTGCGTACTAGTGCATATAAGCCAGTTGCCCGTTACCTACTGACAGTTTGCACCCCGACCGTAGTCCATATCGTCACTTACGGATCTGTGACAACCGATCTTTCGTCGTGACTACTTCGTTGAACCTCCCATTTCCCAAACCTCTTATGACATTGAAGTTGGCGGCTGTGTGGGGCCGCTCCGATCCCACGATCTGCCAATTCAAGGCCGAGAGTAGAACATAGACCGGCGTGCACCTTTTTATAATAGACTCCGGGTTATGCCTTATACTATGCGCAGACGTACATGCGGCCGATAGATGTTTCATGTTTAAAGTGTCCTCGTGCCTTATGTTTAAGTACCATGGGAGAATAATGACGAATATCTCGGAAAGGTTCAGTATGAAATCACCACGAACCATGGCGACGACTGCTCCTATCCGACTCGACTTCGCAACGCCCAATTACCAGAACCTCTGCTATAATGCTCAAAAAACTTCAGATAGTACCGGCACGTATGCCCTTTGCTAGACCTATACCGTTCTCCAGACAGTCAAAGCACCTAGCTGTTTCATTTCAGAGTAATAGAACAATCAACCGGGTAGGGACTCCCGACAGAGCGGATGCTCAACAGTCGGCCATCTTATGACGGTGAGAATTCTAAGAGTTCACACAACGTCGGCACTTGACGAGGGAGCGTTCAGCCTTCATTCTTCATTGTAAGTTCTCTCCAGTCCCTAGTTCCGAAGGACACTTAGTTTGAGTGGGTTGGCAGGCTTTGAACTACGAGTCTACACACATTCTTAGCTTTGATGATATTTCACCAGTTTGATAATACGGTGTACAATTAAGCTGTGAGAGCCATCTTATGGGAGTTTTATGTACGCATCATTGCCTTCGTAATTGGCTTGGAAGTTGCTATTGAGCTGAATCAGGAATCATGCTGTCCTCTATCGGCATTGTCCGATATTTTCTCAAAGAATTCTCGGCTTTTCAAGTTTCAGGGAGGACCGCGACTCAACAAAGCGTGGTATACTCGTGGTAGCGATTGCTAATGTCCTCATCACACTCGAGAAGATTAATCATACATCTCTTACATAAGCACGTATCGAGTAAGTCACATGAAATCATCCAATGCCGGCCTGTATAAGACCCCCATTGTCACGAACAGGATCAGGCAGCGGTCAGACAGCGGTCAGACATGCAGAGCCTCAAGATCTTGGAGGCGAGGGGTATACAAGTCACGAAGATTCTGACTCTTGTACCTTCTACAAGACATTCCACTCTATATCGTTGTAACTATATTAGAGGTAGCATGGGTATGCTCGCATGACGTGAGGCAAGGCAACCCTCATACAGGTCATTCGTTCTTGCTCATGCAGCCTCCCGTCATGCTCGGTTCGCAAGCCGGGATCGTAAGGCGCTCACCAATTGTTCACTAATCAGTAGAATATTTTCAAATCATTACTTTTCTTTGACGAGATCCTGCACTGACAAGCCTCTGAATCTGGATCTCGCATGGGCTGCAAGGGTAGCCTTCCAAGATGGTCATTCGGATGGTTGTAAGATGGATCGTGCAGCTGCGTCACGTGTAATTCAGCCAGCCCAGATTCGCCAAATGATTGTGTGTCATTCCTCTGAGAACTGATCCGGGGCCGTAAAGCCACCGGGGGTCCGAACCGGCATCATGTTGGTCGACTGGCATAGTGAGGCATTAATAGTCCTACAGGATGGAGCAGTATCGATGTAAGAAAAAGACGTCGTGCATGCATCTTGACCGCTCCTTTTGGGCCTGAAGGTTTCTCGGGGCTATCCAACCGGCGTTCCAGCCTTGAGAACTTCAGCCCGAGTGCCAATCAGAGTCGTCAGGAGAAGGTTCGTCAACGTCACATCTCACGTAGGTGATGCACGCCACCTGCACACCAAAATTCCCCTGATCAAGATTATGTACAATCCAAGGCGAGATGCAGCGGTGCAAAAACCCGGCTTCCCGGTTGATGGTGCTCGGAGATGTCCGAGATTGATATGATGTGCATGAGGGTGGGTGCTAACATGTGGCATCCTGTATAGACATGGTAGGTATGCGGACTCGAGGCTGAAGCGGCATCGCGAAGAACGCCACATCACATATGTTATCGTATGGGCCAGAATTGCTGTAACATCCCAAAGAAGTTCTGACTGCATGTTACAGAGCCAGGCGAGGCTGTGCGGGAAAAAGATGCGACACCAAAACATTTATTCACTATATAAAGGCATCGCAACCATTTTTTCAAAGCAATTAAGAATTAAAAAAATATACCGAAAGTTGCAAAATAATTAAAAGCATTTACTTTATTAATTCAAGCTAAAGAATAAAATAATCTTATATTTCAAGTTAGGTACGTTTAATGCGTTATGGGGCTAGTAAATGCTTTGGTGTCGCATCTTTTTCCCGCACAGCCTCGCCAGGAACTTATCAAGCATTGCGGGATGTATGGCCAAGGCAAAGTTTCTTTTTCTATGCAGAATGGGACGGACCTGTTGACATCTCCAAGACTCCTCAAATGGGAACGAGTCCTGGAACAAGGCTTGCCACAATTTGACATATTTGCCCGGATACTACTGCTATCATGTGATTAAACAAGCATGTCCTCATAATGTCTGAATGGGCCTAACGCGTTGCATTCGATGCCGACCCCATGTTGACTAACATTGGGACACACCTTACCGCTTGTACGGATATGGTACATTTTTCACGCGACTTAATCGCTTCGATCACGCAGATACAAGCTTCGGTATTGGGAAAGATAAGCGAGTTGCGAATCACGAAACTCTATAATGAACAGACTTATGTCTTCGATCGTCCAAGCAAACCAAGGCCTCAATGTCACGTTGCTGTAGACCGATCCACGGTCCAAAAGCCTCTATAGGCCATCTTGTAAATCTTCTAAGTGGCGACTCCGGTATGGCTTAACCTTGGTAGGATCACGCTGTGTATCTCTCTATTTGCTAGCCTGACTATTAGTATAATCCTGTCTTGATCAAGTCTAGCAGAGCAGACAAAGGGAGAGAGGATGCCCCCGAGAGCTAGACGTTTGGCCCATGCTGGGTCGCGTTAGATGCAATGTATGCACCAGGCATACCATGGCCATGGACCAGTTTGGTCTCGCTCTCATGGCTATCCATGCGAATGCTAGTCATCTTGTAGATTTCCATCTTGTTGGAGGACTTAGTCCCCTTCATACCGCGGCTCGACATATTGGTATCTTCCCTATCATCCGTCTTAACATATGTTCTGGATTCGATACCCCACATCTTCTTCCACGTCTCCCTCTTGAAGAGAACGTGCACGATCGGCACGTTGACGGCGAAGATGGTCACCAGTATTTCCCGGTTCCCCCAAGCGGAGTTCTGCGCGACACGTTCGGAGCCAGGCTGCACCGACAGAATGCCGCGAGCGATGGTGATGCCCATCGCAAATACACCTGTTGACAGCACGAAGACGATGAGAGATTTTTGGATCAACGTGATGCGAATATCTTTGACGAGCATGACCGGTATCGCAAGGAGGAGGAAGTCGACCAAAGCGCTTCCGATGCACATGACAACATTTGTGGAAATGTTGAGGGAGCACTCGACTGGTAGAGATCGTTGACTTAGATGATGTCTGTGAAATGAATGAAGATCTCTTACTTACAGCCTGGATCGGGCAAGATCTGCCAAGCCCGTTGAATGGGAAGACAATGAGTAGGCCAAGTGACAACAGCAGCAACGAAAGCGACTACAGAGATTCCAGCTATAGCTAGCGTGTATTTGTACAGCTTTGTCTGACGCCTTCAGAGTGGCAGGGGTTAGTAAATCAAGACGTTAAACAGAAAGCCAAAAGCGAGACATGTGCCCAGGTCAGGATAAGTTACTTACGTCAAGCGCATAAAGAACGTTACCAAGGTGGCCTTAAGAGTCCATTGCAAGGTAATGAGGAAGCCGAAGCATGCGAACAAGATTTTGGAACCATACTCGAAGGATTGCCGCATCTCTGGAGTCAAGGCCTCGCGCATCTCCTGAGTGAAGCCGACCGGGGCGCCGTACTGACCAAGCTCCTCAACCAAGATGAAGTAAACGGTAGACACGATCCAAGCGACTACAGAGAGCCAATCATCCACCTCCCAGGCTTTGATACCAACCAATCTCCATCGAATCAGCCATCTCGCGAAAAAGATGAGGGAACCGGCAATATATTCGATAATGCCTTCGAGTTCCGTGGGCGTCAATGCCATGATTTCGAGTGTATTGGCAACGTCGTTGTTGTGGATGCTTCTGAGATTGGGATGCGAACCATGAAGATCACGTTCAACTCTATAAGCGGACCCAAGCGCTTTATAAAAATTTCAGCAACTATCACTCACAAATCCGCGTATATACAAACATCCCCTCGAGGTTTTTCAAAAGGTCTGCAGGCGAGACAGGCTCGGCAGCAGGCTGGTAATTTGATACTATGGGGCAATACTGGAGATGATGTAAAATTCCCTTCTTCGATACTGCTGCTCGGACTGCTGATCAGAGTCTGAGCAAAGTCTGCAACGGCATTCTAGACCTTGCAAAGCATGTGGCACTTCCATTTTCGGACTTGAAGGTTACGAACTGGGTTGCTTGTGGTTCCTTGATCGCGAGTCAGTTTCAGAACAGGACAGGGCTGACTTGTCGATGGACTGGATCCATCTGGAGTCTTATGCCGCCAATAAACATCATTTGATACTGCCGATAAGATGACATAATACCGGTGGGTAAGGATATGAAGAGGGTCCGGGCTAGGTTGCGCACTACATACAGTTTAGACGACGCAGAAACGAGGCTTTCCGCGAGTGTGGTTCTGTAAGTATCGCGAGAAGAGTCACTTCTTTGACCCGCAAGAGGCCCGTTGGCGTTGAAAAGGAGATTTCTTGGCCTTGACACATAGTCCAAAAGCCTGTCTGCCGGCAGTTACGATATGTTGACTGAATATATCGGCAAGTATCCTGGTAAGTAGTTAAAGCTAAACAAATAAAGCCGCAAGCGAATGATCGAATCCGGAATGCTTCGCGGCCTCGGCTGATCTATTTCTCACTCAAGTATAGTGGCCAAGCTAACCATCCCAATACGTGCATACCTGTACAGGGAACTCCCGGCCCGGGGACTTCCAACCGGCAACCGGCTCCGCAGTTCAACTTGGCGCCGACTATATGGCCCATCCGAGGTCTCTTACGGAACCGGGCCGGGTGTTGAAACTCCCTACGTCGTAATTATCTCCAGTTCTTTTCACAAAGCTGGTTTGCTATCCTTGGGACCTGTAACTATAACCTACATCACATCCATACGTCCAATTGGATCTATTACTTCGGATATTGGTTCCACGAATATGCGGAGAGAATCGCCGTACATAGGTACTGTTGGTCCCGGGAATCAGAGCGGTCAGGGACTGTTTCTCCGGGGCGGACTTTTAAATCAGTTCCTAGGTCTAGAGGGTAGAGATAGAGAGCCTCTTATTCTTCTTCCCATCACGGCGTGGTACAACACATCAATGTTCAAAGAGCAATCTCATCCCATTTTACCGATCATCTAAACCATTGACTCTGACCCGACTATACACCATGGCTTCTGAAAAGATAGAGCTTCTGAATTCAATCAAGCCTGAGGACTTCAGCCCTGATGAGCGCTATGCCGCAAAGGAGGCTGCACGAAAGCTGCTCGCGCGTCTAGAGACGCCATTTGAGCTCTTTTGGCATCTTGAGTTTGCTCTACCCCCTCTACACACAGGCCTCCAGTTGGGTCTTGATCTCGGCTTGTGGTCAAAATGGGCCGAGCTAGACAAACAGACGCCAAATGCTCCTAAAACACTTGATGATTTGGTGGGAATGTGTACGAAGAAGATCGAGCCAAATCTCCTACGTAGGTTCACCCTGTTAAAATGTTAGAATCCTGCTCCATACTGCGTTTATGCTGAGTCCGCCCAACCACAGGACGCTTCATCAGGCACATCGCTGTCTGTCATGTTCTTGAGGAAGTAGACGTCGATACTTGGAAGCCGACGCCGCATTCAATCGCGCTCGGAGACACCTCAACGAATGCGAACCATCTTGTCACATTCGGGTAGGTTATGGCGATTGTTCATATCCCTGTCTCGCCTCAGGCCAAATGAAGGTGATACGAACTAAACACGCATGCGTTTAGAACCGAGTTTTCGCTCAATCTTAGTGTGAATCTTTCCAAGTTCCTTGGCGAAATTGATTACCAGGAACCCCTCGACCTCAAGAAATTCGACAACCACCGTAACCTCCGTGGCCAGGATTTCTTCGAGTATTGCCAGGCAAATCCCCAGGCCGGCAGTAGCTTTATCGGCATGATGACGGCGATACGCGACTACAAAATGGACTGGACAGCGGTATACGACACCCAGCGCATCACCCAGGGAGCCGACTTGAGCAAGCCGCTCTTCGTCGACATTGGTGGCGCCCACGGGCTCGATGGGCAGCGCTTGCTGGATCACAACCCAGACCTTGGAAAATCGGACTCGGCTAGCACGGCCAAACTGATACTCCAGGACCTTCCCGACGTGATAACGACGCACGCGCATGAGAAGCTCGATCCCCGGATTGAGCGTATGCCACACGATTTCTTCACGCCGCAGCCTGTTCAGGGGGCTCGCGCGTATTTCTTTCATGCAGTGCCGCACGATTGGCCCGATGCCGAGTGCCTCAAGATTTTTGGCGAGGTCCGCAAGGCCATGAAGCCTGGCTACTCTAAGCTACTTATATATGGTCAGTACAGAAATATGCCTTTACCCGTAGTATTTTATTATTTTTTGGTGAGACATGCTAACCTTTCTGTAGTAAGTTGATGACCATTCATCATACGTGTAAAGGCGATTCTTCCGGGCAAGGGAGCTCGTTGATATCCACCCTCGAGTCTCAGATAACATGATGAAAAATTTACTGACGAGAGGTATTTCCGACGTTTAGGAGATGGTCATTCCAACCCGCGAGGCGATGCCCATACAGACTACGCTCGATGTGCAGCTAATGGTTAACTTGTCGGGCATGGAAAGAACCGAAGACCACTGGAAGCGGCTCTTGAAGGAAGCAGGCCTGAAGGTGAACGACATTTCTAGACATGCGCGAGCTTGCGAAAGCGTTATTGAAGCTGTACGAGACGACGAGTGAGAGTCGGATAATGCAGTGATGTAGTTCAATGCTCAAAAGGTAGCAAAGTAGTTGCTTGCCCAGATTATTCTTTCCTGAATGCCGCGGCGGTGTCCATATGTAAAATGGTGTATGATCTTTCAAACTGTCCATCTGTCGTTTTGTGAACGAAGAGAACCATGCCTCTTCATTGAGAGATTTTGCTCATTGATGGTCTACCTCGACGAGGGAAGAGCATGATGACATGATGACAGCTAGAACTCCTATATCCCCGCACGGTGGGTTTCTAGACAACTCTTGTAAAGCCATCACCCCCCTTAAAACCAATCTTCTCCTTTCCCTTACCTTTCTCGTCTTTGGTCTCCAAATCTCTCAAGTCCCCCAGCTTTCTTAACTCCTCCTCGTTGACGTTGTGATAGCAGTGCTGGGGCTGTAGGTAAATGCGCGGAAATAGATGATCGGGCTGTACTTGTACCGTCCAGTCGATAGCAGCAGGGAGTCCCTGCGGTTGCTTCTCAAGCGCTACATTGGTTCGCAATTCACTGGTGAAGAGGTCGGGCTGATGCTGCAGGGCATCTAAGCCGGGTGAGTTTCTCTGACCTTTAGCAATGGACTTGGAGAATTCAGGAAGAACGAAGCCGCCAAGGTCTGTTACGAAGCGGCCGCAGAATCCGCAGAAGACTTGGGTGTAGCAGTAGACGGATTCGGTGTCAGTGTGAGTAGTTGCGCGTTTCTTCATTGGTGGATCGGGTCCCTTGCCGGGGTCTTTGCGCATAGAGAACATCGTGACATTGACAGCTTGGGCTCTGTATATACATATACAGAGCGAGAAGTGTAGCAGATTTGCGCCTCCATGAGATGGATGTTCTGTCGGAGTCGGCGAAAGACTGCCGAGATCTTGATGGCCTGAATAGAAAAGGCTTCAACCTGCTAGGACCGGCCGGGAAGTATTACATGCTGATCGAGAGTCACGTCGCAAATCCAGTACACTGCCAATGGAACAGCAGATGCATTGTATGTGTTGAGACACACTCGTGCCTACTGGAATGAGGATTCGCGGTGGGGGAATAGTCAATGTGTCAATGGAAGAACGACATTGCCGCTTTGGACAGGACACCTGATACATAGCGGCCTTGGAATCATTTAACTTCAAAGAGGTTGAGCACTAGTAGTTGCCGAGCAGCGTTTCACTTTCTGGTGTTGAGGCCTCGAGGTTTGAAGTTTCAGTGAGGTTCACATGTGCTTTATCAGTTGCAAGTTTGAGACCAAAATCCTGCCTGCCAGCTGTCGCTACTTAGGTAGATCCTACCTTATGTCAACGGTGGCAGGCAAAACGTCCCTCCAAATGACGACGGCTTGTACCTAAGTACCTATTGCTCCAAGTCGCCAGATCGCATTATCAGGCACTCTGGAATATCGCAAACCATAGGTAATTCCCCAACCAGACAACCATCAACAAATCTCTTAGCCCGACATATTTTACGCTATTACTACACGCCCTTCACTTACATAGGAGAAGCATTACAGAAAGAGTAGCCACCAATAAGAGACATCACAGAACAATCCGCCACAATGTCGGACGCCGACACATTCACCCTCCTCCCCCTCCAAATCGACCCTCAAACCAAAGCCCTGAGCACGCCCTCCAGCTCGCGCACTCTCCAGAACGAACTCTCCCAACTCAACGCCCTCCACCGCACACTCCTCAGCCTCGGCACACCAAACCAAGTCCCACCGCCACCAGTCCCCGTAGACCCCAAGCGCTCCGCCAACATCGCCAAGCTCCGCGACAGCGGCAACGCCGCCTACAAGAGCAGCAAATACGCCGACGCCATCAAGTTCTACAACCTGGGTCTACAAATGGCGCTCACCCGGCCCCTATGGGAGCCGCAGGGTCTCGTCCGCGACGAAGTAGCCGCTCTCTTCTCCAACCGCGCCCAAGCACACATGGCGCTGCAGGGCTGGCCCGAAGGCGCCGTCGACGCCGAGGCGAGCGTCGAAGCCAAGCGCGTCGGCAACTCCAAGGCCTGGTGGCGGCGCGGCAAGTGCCTCATGGAGATGGGACGATTACACGAGGCGCAGGAGTGGGTGCGCAAGGCGCTCGAGGTGGATCCCGAGGAGGGCGAGTTGCTGTCACTGCTTAGGGAGGTGAATGCTAAGCTGGAGAAGGCTGGAGGTTCTTCTTAGATTGATGGGCATCCCGGTGATCATGCTCTTCCTGGCATGTCGTACCGTTGCTCGTTTTCCATGTGGGCAGATTATCTGGCTTTGTTTCTAATAGCTTACGCCGGATGGCCACGGCGTCGAGGTGTTAGGCCAGTCCGAAAAGGGTTTGTTGTACCTACGGTCTCGGTTTCATATCCGCAGGTGCGAAAGAGGCATCTGGACGAGATGATGGCGGAATGATACCTTCGAAAAAAAGTCATTGTCATGATAGATCCAGAGACAGTTGATCATAGTTTCATTTGTATCTCTGAGCTTAGGTGCCGAAACTATGGCGGTACCGGATATCGTGCAAGAAGACCGCTCAAATCAACACAAAGATTGTTGGTATGAGTTAACACACGTCGCGCGTAAACATTTCTGACTACTAAGTCTTCGCATCTAATTGTCGCTTCCTTTCCTTCTCATTATACGTGACATTTGCAATGAAAGAACCTTGCCTCCCGCCCTTTCTCTCCATCAACTCGATTTAATGCGTGGGGTATTCTGGGTATACGGTCTCGAAATTTCCTAAAGTGCACATCTGTCGACAAATGCCCTCACCAACTCTCACCGTCAGATTCAAGATGACCCATCATCCTTATTCCTATGAATGGAGTGTTGTGCAATGGGTGCTGTGCGATAGTGTGAGGTTGGGAGCGGTGCCTGGTGGTGAAATGCCTTCACGCCCATAGGTGACGGTGTGAGTAAAGAGGAGTGTGTCCATCAATTGAGGCATCGATATCGAGCGCCGCAGTTCAGCTTTGTTCGTTCTTGGATGCGTATTTACTGCTCTTCCTTTTCCTTCATCTTTTCGCTGTATGAAATCGTATGTCTCGGTCGCATCTCGGCATCTTGACTCGTCATTCGGCGGCCCAAAGCCCGATCGAGTTTGGCACCAAGAGCAAGCTTATTAAGATTGGCAGCTTTATCCTCTGACAGCACAACACGTTGCAGCGATAGAGCCTTGTTCTCCATGCGTGCAAGACCCGAGGTGATGTCGCGAATCTCAGCGTGGGCGGAATCTGTTGTGGTCATGGTGGCTGCTAGGGAAGGCGCAGTGCTGTATGTGCTGTAACGGACAGATGCCCGGGGCGAGACAACCTGCTCGCGCGGAGACGTCAGTGTTGCCCTGCGCGATCTGAAGGGGTGAAGCGAAGGCATTGTAGTATTGATGGACGTGTTATGTGTGTTTGGCAGGGCGATCAGTGACTTGGAGAGGGAAACTCACAGAAGGTGCCATGATGGGACGCGACGAGTCCAGTGAGGTAGGCATCTCGGATGCGATGGTTGTGTATTGACCGATGGGCCGATTCGCCAAATCGAAGATGTTGATTGGGTTCGTGAGGCCGGGCCGTTCCTGGGGAGGTGCAGGCCACCGACTATTCTGTTTGCGTTTTAGAGGTTCCGAGGGTAGCAAGTCTCCGTGACTCGTGTATCGGTGATCAAGATAGTAGAGCAGGACACTTTTGCACAGACGGCTAGGGCAGAGGAAAGGAGGGAGTGTTTAGGGAGAGGAAGAGAGATGAAGAGAGAACGGTGCAGTATGTGCTACCTGGGATCGGGCAGGGTTATGAGCGGGTTCAAGATCAGGTGAAGCAGCTCTGGCCGGACTAGCAGACTGGACGGTTGGCCCAAAATGGCGAGTGAGCACGACTATCAAGATAATGGAACTGGCCAGGGAATTTGGATTGGGAAACCAATTGCGATTGCTCCGGCGCTACAGCTGCATGCATGCTCGAGGGAAGGTCCAGAAGAGTGGCTATTTGATGGTCTACGACCGGAAGATGAGTATTCTAGGTAGTTTTCGATCGCGACGACAGGCACAAAGGGATCTAACTTTAGAGGACTTTGGAGGCAGAGAGCTGCGAGGAAATGGCAGCTAGGCCACGCAACGGAGGAAGACTCGGCAGAAGGGAAGAGGCGGAGGCGGAGGAGCCAGTGGACCACCGAGACCAGGCGCCAGCGGCAGGGCTAGGCTAGCAATTGACTTTCGAAACCACGAGGGAAAACGGGTCAGCAATGGGCCTTTGTTGCCCTCGACCCCTGTCTGGCTGCAGATGCTGGACCAGACTTGGGCAATGGGAATTCGAAGGGCTGACGGCGAAGGGCACTCGAATGGCACTCCAAGGGCAGAAGATGAGTGCTTCCCATCTGCCAGATTGTCACTTCTAGGACTATCACGGAATTGCCCGCAGCGCGGTGCATCTTAGGACGGTCGCCGAGGTGGTATTGACTGATGCTGCGTTGAAGCTGCAATGAAGCCTGAAGGGCCGTTACTCCTGAGACTCCATGTGAAAGGGCCTTCAGGGGTCATGCATGCATCGCGCCCGCACCTTGTCGTTCGCCTTTCCAGGCGTTTCAACGGGCCTGGCCCAAGTTCGCAGGCAAGAAAAGGTCTAAAGAGCATCAGGCTGGGTCCTGCGGCTCTACAATTCCGATCGAATTCCACTTACAAGAAACCACGATGCAGATTGTTCTAACCAAGGTCATTGACAATTTGATCCCTTACTAGGTAGTTCGAAGCGAGGTAAGGATGATGAGTGGTTAGGTAGCTGGATGCCTTCTTACCAGGGGATTGATACTGTAGGAGGCAGAGATACTACTGAACGGCTGATGGCCACGTCTCACCCTACGTGTTCATTGGAAGAAGCTCTGTAACTCTTGGACTACCGCGATCATTGCATTGAGAATCGTGACATCTCAGAACCTGATGTTCCGTCAGGGCGCTAGCTCGATATACTCGTGGCCTCGAGCCCTACTAATGCATGACCTGCATACAAGTGCGATTGTAGCTCAACTTAGTGGCATAGACTCAACGGTCGATGCGTCTCGAATCTTCAAGTTGATATTCCGTCTAGTAGAAAGAGGCAGGTGTGCTATCTCCCTTCCATGTTGTCAGTATGTTCTCGTGCAGAGAGGAAAACATTCCTTTTGGGCATGTAGGCGATAGAATGAAACAGACATGTTTGGGCGGTGCGAGAGAAGTATCTCGACCTTCGAAGGCCTCCTCAACCAGGCAGCTTGTAAACTGTACATTGCCGATACGATACAACCAAGGAGCCACGCGGCGACGACGCTACGGCATCCTTGCTGGCATTGTTTCTGGGATATCGACCAGCTTATAGACTTAGCATGCCACATGGCCACATGGCGTGAGATGCAGATCTGACGCCGAAAGCAGCATGCCCAAGAAGGATGAAACAATGCATAAGGTATGTAATAATGGCTCTACCACCTGCCGAGCCTGCCTCTTCTGCCAAACGCTGACGTCGCGCATACCGAGCAGAGATCAGGCTATGTCTACGATACCTAAGTTGTGAGTTGTGGGCTCTACTTAGTATCCTTCTCTCCGTGTATACTATGCAGTGCATACTTTCGTTAAGATGTCTATTGACGGAGCAGTGAGATCAGTGAGCCTTGAGAAAAGGCCCGAGAAAAGACAATCATTTCTGAAATGTGACATTCACTGTGCGGCGGTGCCCACATCTGCAAAAGGTAGCTGTAACACGAACCCTTCCTCCTTATGCCGTCATCATCAAGGTCCGCACATCAGAGTGAGGGGATGGGGGATGAGGGTTTGAGCCATTTGGTCTCCGAGAGGGAGGACGTGCTCGGAAAGAGCTCGGAAAATATACTGGACGCAACACGATCGTCAGGTCACATTTCTGGAAGAGCTACCATCTCTCAGGATGGGCAACAGCATGAGACATCAAGTGAAAACAAGCTAGATTGATTGATGGTTGCGCGAACATATACTGCATACCAGCTTCCAACGGTGCATGCGAGTGTCAGCATGCCGGCCCTTGGATGGGTTTGCTCTCTGCATCGGACAACAACCCCCTCTCGCCCCTGTACATCCGTACTAGCTCGTGAATTGCCAAGTCCCTGCTTTTTGGCCAAGAGTTGCCTTTGGGTTATCGCACTTATCATACGCGCGTCTTGGCTCACAGAAGTACTAGTCGTGATCGATCTCTGCTGACGCTATCCTGGAGACACGATCTCGACTATCTCGACTATTCCGGCAGGCTCCCGTTGCACACAACGAAAATAATGTACAGTTGTATCGGTTAGCGATTTGGATTACCATCTGCCCTTAGCAGCACGTGGCACGGGGATCTCCAGGGGGGGCGGATCCCACCTCTACGGTGGGTCGTCTCACAAGCGGCTGTCACTGTGATTTCGGCGCTTGGGAACCCTCCCATCGAATAAAATCATCGACACTCCTTTGTGCAAGCTGACAGACAGAACACCGCTATCCGAGGCCTGGCCGTTGGGTGGTTTTACGAATCGTGCATTCTCGAACGAAGGCTGTCGCGTGTGTGACGCGCGAGAGGACGACACGTCTACAGTACCTCCACTGCCCGGCCGCCTTCCGCCCCCTCGACGGGATGAGAGCCATCGGCTGCACAGCCCGCACTATTGCTGCCATCGCCCTTCCACTCCTGCAAGCCTGCACGTGGTAGCAAGGGCATCAATCGCCGACTCTACCTGTTTGCTTCCGGAATCTGGTCATTCCTCGTAAATGGTTGTTTCCATTCCCATACCAACAAAGAGAAGGGCCTGAGTTACACAATGCTCCCGAGGGGAAGGGACAAGAAGACGAGGGACCCGATATGTGTGTCATCAATGTGTTGCATTGCGTTTGCGCGCACTCATATCCGAACCTGCACAACGGATAAGAATCACTTGTTCATAAGCCGCGGGTCTCTCAACTGTCTCGTCTACCTCGATAAAAGAATTGAATGCCGAGGTACTCGCCCTGGGCTAGTTCCTGCCGCCTGCCAGTACCCGCGCGTACCTAGCTTTATCGTCATTGTTCTACCCAGGCCAACGGTACCTTCCCGTGTCCACGGAGGCCACGAGTTTGGTGACATGATGCCAATACTTCACATTGATCGACAGGAGGTTCCTAATGAGAATGGTCTTAAGCCGAATGAACACGTTCACATCCCTCTTTACTCTTCGATCGCAACCCCGTACGGACGGAGGACGGCCTGAACCATTTTCTCGGGACGCCGCAAACGTGTATCTGCCATCAGACTCACACTGATGTTACACCTATCCGTAGACTCGGGTCCAACTAACGAATGAGGAACGGCAAATCGATCGCAGCTGTGTAAGATTTTTTTACCCGCCTTTTTCACCGCCTTGCCCCAGAACGTCGGACATCATGATACACTTACGAAGCACTTTGGGTTATGTATGATGTCCAGTACCTGGATCGTTGCATACTCGTTAATGGTCTCGGGCAGGCCTGTTTCCTCGACTGGAGCTACGCATGCCTATAGGTATTGATGGTGAGGTTCGCCAGCCTCGCTCGGCCCATCTTGCCAAAACTAGCCGAGTAAGTGGCGCGGAGTTCACGTCTTTGACACATTTGATTCTGAACTGACATAAACAAGGATACACGGGCAACGATGAGCCTGTAAGCGCAGTATATATTGTGTCTAGGAAATCTTCCTTGCTTTGGTGCCCCAGCCACTCCGAGGCTTCAGCTAGCGAGAATATACACACTATTATGTGTTGTTTGCTCAAGGGCTAGCTTGCCTGATTCTCAAAGAAGTACCTCTAATTTTTTGTGTTATAGTCCGCGCCCGTAATGGTTACGTCCCTTCGCTTCCGCCCTCAGTGTTCACTCCTGCTCCTATGTCCTTTCTTCTTACTGCTGCTGGATGTTTTGCTCCTCTTGGAAGAGCACTCGACATTTGCGTCGTACGTGGGTCTTCGTGAGCTGCGAGAGCCGTGTCCCGTCGACGACGCAGCTTGCGATCCACCCTCTTCTGCGATGCCCGAGAGATTGCCATTGTAGTCGTGCGTCGAACCCCGCCTGTGTCCAGAAGACTTGCTACTGCTGTGGCTTTTACGGCTATGTTTTCCCTTGCGTACCTCCACAAACGATATCTCCGGACTTGCTCCTCTTGACGACGCTTTGGGACGTGATTAGCAAACATCCCATCTTTTGAACAAGAACATACCATATCGGCTGCACCTGCTGCAGCAGCCGTGTCCACAAACACCTTCGGTTTCCCATCTACCCGTCGAATGGTTGTACTCGGGTTCCTTGGGCGTGATGGCCATGCACCAACCCTGAGTGTTAGGGCCATTGCCGCAGATGCAACAGTTCCAGCTTCCTTTCAGCGTTTTATAATTGCAATTCTGGAGGGGACAATCTCCCGTAACTGGCTGGGCTGTCGAGTAGATCGGGTTTGCACATGGGTGCTCATATCCAGTATTCAAGTCGAAGTGAGCCTCTGGGCAATATAGCCACTTCACTGAAGTATGGGAGCAAGGGTGATAATGAGGATGTCCGTGGCACATGATGTATTGTCTGATCTTGACAAAATTCTATGCTTCTAGGAGAGCTGGTGAATAAGTTGACGAGAAGCCAGACGACATGCCATGATCCATATCTGCCCCAAGTCTTATATAGTCTCAGCCGGCAGATTTCATCATGCAAATCAGAGGTCACCTCAGCCGAGAGGTGACTTGCACAACGTTTCTCATGCAGAACATAGTCCTGGTTAATGATTCATAATCATGGCTTCGGCACGAGAAGCCAGAATACCCGGTACACGAGCCAGTCGATCATTCCGCAGCGCCAAGGAGCCTAAGAATATCTAGATGTCATGAGAGGCAAGCATGCTATGGTAACACTTCCTGATCAACTGCCCTTGTCCTGGTGCTTATCCTCGTTGACCGATGGAGGGTGCAATCGTTGCCACGGTGAGCAAGAGCACAAACTCGGGAGGCAAAACGTTACTCGTCTTCCCTTCAGTGAGCCAATCGCATTAAGGCTGGCACTGCTGGCCGAACGTATGTTTCTTTTCTCAGATGTTGTATCTCAATCTTGCAGGTTACAATTGGGATCTGATTTGTATTACACCAAATCTCGAGCGGCACTGTAACCATGCACATAACCGTAATAGATCTAGATCATGTTCAGACGATCTGCGGCTCCGGTAACCCGGTACATGGATGTACTGTGAGGCGGGCCATCCCTTGCTCATATGCAGCTCCGCCAGCTGAAACCTGGTCTTATTGTGAGCAGGTAGATTTTGGGTTTCCTGCATGCCCCAAGGGTTTCTTTTCCCTCTCTGCGACATTGAGGACAAGGGCTAACCTAGCAGTCTATGTATAGTAATCATTCTCATATAACTCCTGATGACACAGTGACTTCTGATATTTCTTCTCGGTACTTCGCTGCCCGCTCTCATCAGTCAAGTCATGAGCCTCATATATTGTGTTGCATTCGCTGTGTGATGCCGGCCCTCCCCCACCCAACCAATTCAGCACACGAGGTCTGTCCAAGCAGCCCTTCTGCAGTGTCATTCAAGATGGTACCCGCCATCTGAGATCGATCCCTGCTTGCCAGACTTCAGACGATAACATGGTCCTCTCTCAAGCACAAGCGGTGTGTGGTACTGCTTTTCTGACCATGTGTCCGATGCGGCCTGTCCGCATTCTCTCTGACACTTCTTCATCCTTGCGTAATCGTCGTGGAATCCCATCAAGCGCACTGATCTCCTGTTCGAACCCTCCAATCATTGTCTCGCGATGACGCAGGATGTCAAGGGCTTCGGATGATGGACCTTCAGAGCTCTGTCGCAGCCTCACATGTCTCACAACAGATGTGATCGCATTTGTATTCCTGCCGGCCAACAATCATGATACAACTGCAACGGCCTATAACGAATCAGCCTCCATTCATGATGAAGTATGTGTGTCTTCGGGCGCAAGGCATACCTCTATCGTTCCATTCCTTGCCGCACCAGCAGCAATTCCAAAGGCCCCCGCGTTGCTCGAAGGGACAATTCGGCAAAGGACATCTCGTGTCGGCTCCATACTCAGGCGGTGGCGGCCAAGGGACCGAATTGCGAATGCACCTCTTGCATGTCCTCCTTCCGTAGTGAGACTTTGGACTTGGTGGAGGAGCGTCGGAGCAATACAATGTCCGCGTCACTGAATGCTCACATCGGAGCGTGTAGGCAGTCTCGGTACACATCTTCTTCTCCTAATGGGTCTTGCTGCAAAAGAGACGCAGTGGGCATTATCTAATCAACCTCGAAGGCACTAAGTTTTCCCAAGTATATACTCGCAAGCTTGCTCGCTATGACTCAAGGCAAAAATACTTGATGTATCGATATGAGGGTCGTATGATTGCAGAAAGTTCTTCAACATACACCTGATCTGAAGAAATGCTCTCGTACTTATATGGCATGATTGTCTGACCCCAAAATTGCTCACCGTTGCTCTTTCCAGCTCCCAAAGCTTCTCATAACTAGGATGATCGTGTCAGTGAGTTAGTATACAGAATAGGTTCGTGCTATGGGATCTCGCAGCCACATCCCGGAAGGCTGCGAATATGCGTGGTTCTTCTGTCAGTCATGCAGAGAAATCTCTGGCTATCAACTTCCCACCTATGGAGGCGCACATACTCTTCATTCTTTCAAGTTCGTGGTTGTGTCTCAGCAAATCCCACTTACGAACGGCACGCTTTGGGTTGAGATATTCCCCATTTCACGATTATCATATCAACTAAACGGGAAATTTTTGCGGAAATGGACGGAAAAAAGAAAAATCATCGCAGCTGAACTGATAACGAGGCTTCTGCTGACCTTCACCGAGGCTCCCGAAAAGCAATGTCCCCTTGTCGAATCATTCAGCTTTTCAGCTGATTCTCTGCCCTCAGTTCAGATTGTCTTAGAGAAAGTGAAAATGAGTGTGATATTGGTAACGATGATGTAACGTCAAATAACAACAAAATCTCACACCGACCGACCCTAAACTCCAAAATGCGATCCTCCAACCCTCCACAACTCAGTCACGATGTCATGCTCAGCCAGCCGCACTCCAGACCTCGGTGTCACAGCCGGAAAAAAAAAACCTAAAGCTTCAGCCACAACTACCAACGAGATAACAAGACCAATAAACTAAGTTGAAAACATCCCCCTCTCATCATCATCATGGCTTACGCGTCCGTGCGGCAGTTCCGACAGATCTTATGATCACAAAGCGCATCGGGAACCTTTCTCAAGCGGTGATAGCAGCACTTGAAGGTGTTCCCGCCGCGCTTGCATCGGCAGCAGATCCAGCGGCCACCCAGATCCTCGAGCCTGCAGCCGCCGGAGACGCACTCCTGGGACATCAAGCAGCCGCCCGACGCGCAAGGGTTGGTGTAGTCGAAGCCTATGGCGGGATCCCACTCAGGGGCCGGTTCGAGGTTGGCGCACGGCTGCTCTTCCATCTGCGCGTCTGCGCCCTGGCTGGTTGGGCTGCTGCCAAGGGGGCTCAAGGGGTTATAAAACACGGATGCCATTGTCGAGTGTTCGCAGAAACTGTATGCGATTCTGTACTCAATCTCCCGTGTACAGCCGGCCTGGTGATGGTAGTGGAGGTAGTAATACAAACACATTGCCACCCTCGACTGTGCTTCCAGGTTTCGTCTACTTCGCTCAAGATGCTTTCGCTTCGTCTCAGAGCGTCAAGCTGTGATCAGATACGCTCCGTCGCGGCGTACAGTGTTTTTGTCTCGAACGGGACAGAGCAGCCTCCTAAGAAACAATGTATCCGGAGTTGAGAACTATCGTCGTCAATGGTTCGACAGGCGTATCGTTCGTCCAACTGGCATGGGAGTGTTGGAGTATTGCAGAGGCCAATATGACTACTGGTTCTCGATGTCGATCAATTGAAGTTGAGGGCAGAGCACCTGTTCTGGTGACGATCAGTTGACAAGATGATGGTTCTTTGCTCAACTTCAGATGTTTATCTTTATCGTGAGGTTATCCAACTCTCATAACTCTCCGATATTTGATGCTGGAGCTTGCTGTGAGTGTGCTGAGAATCGAGGAGATCTCTGCTGATTTACCCTTCCATTTATATAGATGATGATTCCACGATGCTCAGGGTTGGTGTCAGCGCACAACCATCGTGACCTGATTGCGTGTACAGAAATTCCAGCTCATTGGAATATCGATCTTGGGGGATACTAAACCTCCTTCACCTTGCTGTCAGACGGGCGAGGAGGAAGCATTGCCATACCACAAGACGTCCACGATGACGGTCCCCGTCAACGCAACGGCAATGTTTCCAGCTCCCACCTGCATTTCTGTCCAACATGGCGATTGAACATTCATTCGAGACTTGCGCCAAATTGTGGCCGACACGTGGCGACGTTGTCCACATGGAAGGGCTTGTGCCAGGCGCGGTTTGGCAGTGTAGGAAGAGGGTCGCTAAGACATTTGAAGTGAGACATCGGAAGGTTTGGGTCGATAAGGCGCTTCTAGCTGGGTCTCCTTGGCCTGATTCCGAGCTCCGTGAGTTTATGAGACCCTCCGCGTCGGACCGTGGCTTCGCTATTATCATGAGTATGGTCTGATGAGGCGAAGACCTTCATCTCAAAAGCACCAATTCATCATTCTTCCGTTGCCGGGAGGAGGGTCAAGAGTTTACTACTCCGGCGATAGACCTATTTTCGCCAGCATTGTGCGAGCCTCTTCGTCAGCAAAGCGTCTGCTCTCTCACCCGATCTTTGTCGCAGTGTTACTGTCTTGCCTCAACTATACAGAGGTAACGATGGATGTAGGTACGCATCAAGCAATTCGACGTATGAGAGCCCACGCATTGGCCCGGTTGTGGTAGTGTCCTGCTTACGGAATGTCATTCTCAGCATCAGATAACGCGACCGTCCCCAATAAGGCCGAAGAGCAAGCTCGGCGAAATGGTGGCCCCGCGAAACATGGTCGAGGGTGGACGCAGGATAGCGATCAAGCCTTCTGTCATCTTCTTCGAAAGCGGGCGAGTCTTTCTTGGAGAGGAAACCTTTGCGGCCGAGCACGATGGCCCATTACCCAATGTCATGGTTTTACAAGCTGAAAGTACCAAGCAACATCTACACCTAGTTCTATTCAAAAACTCTTGCGCTTTCAACAGCCTCACAGCTGAGGCTGTCATCAAAGAGTAATCATCGAGCAGCCCGGCTGATTGCGATATTGAGAAACATACTTCAAATGGTCATCGTGATATATCATTCGGTCATTAAACGACGTGATCTGAAGTTGACTTCCTCGGGTACCACAAGAAACATCGGAAGGAAGCAGATATCGGTTATCTGCAGTTCATAGTAGAACAAACCCCCTGAGTCCTACACAGATGATGAGCCTGTTAACTTCCGCTTCCCAGGAACAAAGATCAGCAACCGCGTTTGGTAGCATGATCTAGGTGGGCAAGCTGTTTCCGCGCTGGATCGTTGTCGGACAAGACAGCGCGACTCGGATGAGTACATATCAGTACTACGGCGGCGTGCAACTAGCATATGATGGCGACTTTGACCGCGGCATTCTCCTGCAGGGACGATGGTGCCACAGCCAAGACTGGGAAATACGCATTGCTCATGCGCTGCCTTTATTGTTGGGTCTCATCTTACAGTAGTTGTTTTTTTGACCGATCCAATTGTGATTGATGACTCCTGGCTTTACTAGGCCTGTAGGCAATGTGTCGGGGTCCAGTCTGATGATAATGTAAGAGAGGCAGGTTGGCATCTGGGTAAAGCATTTCAGGAAGTTATGGGGATACAAATCCCGCGACCCATTTGAAAATTCACTTCTGATCGAAGCATACAACAGCCCATCATCTGCTCATCCGATCGTGGTACTGAGTCGAAGCTACGTTGTACTTCTCGTATCCTTTGCACGTCATTCACATCTCGCGCGAATATTCTTGTAAATTTAGACATCTTTGTACTGTATTGTTAAATTTTTTAAATTTTCAGTTGAAGTAAACTAGACCCATGATACCGTGTCCCAATCCGCCCAACTATATTAATTAAGACATGGGGTTTCAAACTCGTGAGTAATACATTGCAGTTCCTCTGATTGTGTCCAACAAAGAGTCTGGCCAGTCAGTATCTTCTTGTTATACCATCGACTCGATTCCCGCCTAGAAAGCAGCAAGGGCACCAAGAGCGAGCATAGCGAAGCTACCAACAGAGCTGACAATAGCGGCACCGGCAGTGGGAACTGTCGTTGTGGAAGCTCCTGTGCTAGTGGGAGCGGTGCCGTTGCCGGAACTCGAAGGAGTAGGGTATCCAGTAGTAGGATATCCAGAGGCGGCGCTGCTGGATGAAGGGGCAACAGTGCTGGCAGCTGAGGAAGAGGAAGTCACGACTGACGTAAGAGTAGCAGTCGTGGTAGCCTCAGTCGTGGAAACTTCGGTCGAGGTGGGTGCGGCAGAGCTGGTGGTGGAGGCCGCAGTGGAGGAAGGGGAAGCGGAAGCAGAGGCCTCTACTGCGGAGCAGAAAGCCTGGACAGCGGGAAGAACATCGCTGACGGCAGTGGAAGCACCACAAGCATCGATGACACAGCTGGTAGAGGAAGTGGTCAAAGTCTCCTCATTATCGCCTTTAGATATGTCAGTCATGGGCTTAACTCCTAGAGGCTCGGGTTGTTATCAAGAGCATTCACTTACAAACACAGACATAGTCGTCAATATTGCAGTCGGTGGAGGACTCGACGGCATCATTGATACAAGGCAGAGCGCACGAAGGGATATCGGACAGGCTCTGGGCGGAAACGGCGGCAGCAAAGGCCAAGGCAGCAACGGTGTATCTCATTTTTGACAGTTTGTTGTCGTAGTTTGACGATAAGTGGCTGAGCGAGTTTTGAGTGTTGTCACAAAAGCGAATGACCGTGAACAACAATTGTTGAATCTCATAAGCGAATGTGGTTGTTCAAGAGAATAGACTGGAAACTCGGGGAAGGGTGATCCTACATCTTATATGCCCATGGTCAGATCCCCCTGTGGCGTCGTCTCGTTAAACTCCCGTCTGCAGGTTTTCATTCAATGATCGACGGCACGGAAAAGCTGATTGGGAGATTCGTTGTCTTTCCAAGGAGAGAGCGTTGACCGATGGTCGCGGTAGACCCGCCGAGCCCGCCACCATTCTTCACCATGCAGGCGTATATCCCGAGCGTGAGGTCAACAGGGGGTATCCGTATATACTTCAGTCTCGAAGCAGAAGCTGGCCCGGAGACTCATCTCGGTGTCGAGGGTGCCAATCGATTCACGCCAATGCTCAAGGTACTGTGCCGCTATTCATTACGTACGGGGTTGCTGAGGGTCAAGGGTTTTGGATCGAATCAGAGCCAATGGTGTGTTATGGATGCGACGACATCCAGGGCCTCCAGCCAATAGTTGATCAGCATTACCTCATATACTGTTTCGTTACGAAATCCGCGCCACAACCGACAAGCTGTCATCACGAAGAGCGAGAGCGGAAATCTTGGTATGGTGCTGGGCGGAAGAGGGGACATTCCAGGAACTGTTCACTATTCACCACAACTATCCGTGTAGCCAGAGGCTCGTCACTGATTCCCCAGTGTGACAAGACCGCTGACTGTCTCACTTCTGTTCAGGCAGCTCGTTGCATAAAATGTAAACCGCGCACACACACTTCTCCGGCGATGTTGCAGAATGTGAATGGAAGTCATTCCTGGGGCAAAGCACATGCAAATACCAAGTGAGCATCGGTCGGGACCTTCAACAACGGCGCGAGAGTAGTGTCCGATGTCAATGCAGACGCCGTAGAAAGCCCGTTGGTTGGGACATAATACGAGTATGTGCATCTGCAGTGTGGCGTTGTACCTTGCATAGGCCGGATAATTAGTACGACAAGAGGAGTTGACCTGACTGTTCTGTACATACTAACTCGATAGCCTGCAGAACAGTGTGTTTTTGTTTGCTGATCTCCTGCCAGCCATACCTATGATGAGTAGCGAGAGTAGGTTGCTCTACTCAAGTTGTTGTACTCGATTCAAGGTTGACTACGTGCCGTGGACCTGTCGATTGTCTAGACTTATAGTGCCACGATAAACAATCGATTCTCAACCGCCAACCGACGGCATGGGGTTCATTCTGTGGCCATGCAGGACAGCGTATCGAGGATCGGTCGAGGGCCAGACGTTGAATGCAGGTTGAGCCGACAACTGCCGTATTGTCTTCTAGTGTCATCATTCCTGTCTGGGGCCCCGAGTTTCCACAGATTCATCGCGTCTGGGTGTGGTCGAGTGTCCACCAAGAATCTGGGGGATCCTTCGGGATCCGCAGCTGCTACGACGATGGCTCACGGCGATGGTTCGCCTTTGCGCAATGGTCAGCCAGATCATCACAGGGCGGGTTCTGGGCGGGCAGGGGCACCTGCGACGTTTCTGGGGAAATGGTTAAGCTACTGGAGCCCAGCCAGGATCAACTCCACAGCCGATCGGAAAAGAAGGAGTTTAACCGAGATTTGGTCTCGATATTTCACGCCAACAGGAATATCTGATGGTTCTGATGGGATCTGACAAGTCTGATTGACCACCTGCAGGACTGGTCCACTGACGAGACTGGGTCTTCGTGTCGAAGTAGGATCCTTGTCGGCTCGCATGTTACCGAGGCCCATCAGACCAAAGATGGGCTTGTGATATCTTCGCTATGCCGACGCTTGCTGCGATTCTCTCCTTTTTACATGTGTAATTCCTCAAAGCACATTGAATTGACCATTTTAGTGTTATGTGTATTGTGGATAAGGGGTTGAGCACAACCTATGCAGAAGCAAAGTTATGCTGCCGTTGTCTGCTAGGTATTCAAGTGTTCACGAGGTCTGGTCTATCCGGGATACCCCAATACTCGCACATAACACCCGGACGCATTCTGTTTTCGCCTATTTTATCCATGGTACAGGATTGCTTATGCCCTGATAATCCGTAAAATCGCACTCACGATGAAAGACTTGAGTTTGCGAATTGACTGTAGATCCAGTGGATGACCCCAAGGCGCTGTTTGAAGAACTGTTGTGCGAGTGTGATCAACCGTTTTGCTCTAGGGCACTCGGTATCAGTTGGTTGCATGCTCGGAGATTACTGTCATGCAGTTCCGGCATGCATTGTCTTGGAAGAGGATAGCATCCCGTCGCGCCTACTACCTGTCCGGAAGACTACCTAGGTATGTGTCAAGTACTCAATTGAAAAACCACGAGCCACACTTGGCTTTCACATGCGTGAGGTAAGCAGTCTGGAATTTTGAGGGCCTTTCGTATTGAAAGAAAAGGGGTGTTGGACTTGTCAACACTGTATTTTAGCCTTGGCCAGCAATGTTGCAATATTGCCACATAGTGATAATCTCTATTCTTCCTCACAACCAAAGAATCTACCAGTGTAACGTGGGACTTCGCATAGGGATGAGAGACGGGTCGAGGTAGTATTCCGGATCTTAGTGATTCTATGCATCCTTCTCTTCAAGCTCCCGTCTCTTCCAATGTGAACTATTACAAATGGACACTATTGGAAAACGCTGAAGATGTGCCATCGACCATTCAATAAAACAAGAAGATTCAGGCGAGCTGCCAACATGTAGTGGTTGGTTTGAGCCACAATTCTCCGTATCCAATACCGATTGATGTCTGTCGCAGAAAATCCCTGAAGGTTCATGCAGATAAGTTCCTGTTGCCAAATATTATTGGGCAAATATGGCGACTCTAATTCAAGAGCGAGCAATCTAGAAACGAAACAATTCCCCATTAAGCTTAGAAAAAGCCCGACATGACCGTATCAGAATTGGCAGGATATCACGTATGCAGCTTGACTTGATCGGCACATTGAGGTATTACCGAGCTTCAACAGAGCAGGATTCAGGAGAGGATGATAAGGCATACTGAAAAACTTGGGGAAACACAAAGTTCAGCTTGCTTGCGTAGTTCGCCTTGTGATACACAACTTTCCGAGACATTAGTGAGCAAGAGCCTGTCTCGCTTATATGTGTCCTTCCTTGCAATCTGGATTTTCGGTCTGTGGAATTTACCCTGCTTGGTCTTTCTTTCTTACTCGCTCTACCGGAGCAAGGAGGCTGTGCGTTTCATCCGGATAAGGCCCTATAAACGCAGAACATGTTAACACTTGTATCACCCCTCGATACTGGTCTTATCTCTCTTAGAAACAGTAATGACGAAATACTGCATGATTGATACCTCTGAACTTCGAAACGTAAGAATCTCTTAGTCCATGGCAAGCCACGTAACGGCAACATCAACCAGTGTTGGCTCAGAGGATGAACTTGCAAATTAGCTCTTCCTACGGGTTTAGCAGCCGGCTCTCCGTCATCGAACAAGGATGACAGCCAGAGGAGTCCAGCTTCATGACTCGTTGTGAATTCATCGCGCGTCAGATACCCTCGTGTAAATTCGTTTCTTGCTTACCTGCAAGGGATAGCTGATCTGCGTTACTCATATAGCTTAATCCCGTCTATGTGTTGACGCGTCACTTGAGTATCTGTGCTGTACTTCAGAGTATGACGGGAGAGTACGACAGTACCTTTAGAAACATCGTAGGACTTACATTTACCTATCTCCCTGACAGGCGTTGATCTGCAGTAGAATCAGACCGAAATTGAGCCAAAGACTGGCTACTTCACAGGAGCTGTCACAAAAGGCGCCGTTATTGTCACCCGACTTAGCATGCTGGTAACGTTTCTTGATCGTCCCATAATTTGAACCCAAGGAATAACAAAGCCTTAATCATAATAATTGTTCAGCAAGTTGTACTATACCAACAAGACATTGATTGTACCAACAAGACATTGATTGCTACGTGTACAAAATGGCACGTTTCTAATTGAAACCTCTCAGTGTTTATTTGTGTCTGTACGTCATAAATCCAGAAGGCGCATGCTTTCCAGGGCTTTGAGACATGCACTAGTGAATGGATGAGGACATGGGCCTTAACGGGGATTGCCCCTCCAAGAAACTATCGCGACATTAGAGCTCCAACGGCTGCCCCGCCATCAACAACGAGCATCATAGAACTGCGTTCGTTTGGTTGAAAGCCCCTCTGACTTCCTCTCTCGGAAGTATTGATACAAACCAACGCAACTCAGTACTCAGGATCTGGCGCTGCGATATACAGCATGGAGCACGATACAAAAACCCGTAAGCTCCCGTGGACAAGATAACCCCTACAAGTACTACCCAAGAGCGATACTAATATAACTTTCGCGTCAGCACAGTATCGAACAGACGATAAAACATCTTTCGCCTACACATCGGCCCGGGATAGATGGCCTGTCATCATCGTAAGTCAACATCTAGTTTAATCTTCATTGCTCGTTTGTCATTGTCTGATCATCCGAATTACAGACTGGAGCAATTGATGATACCTACCGATCAGTAGCTCAATGTGACGATGCCGAGAAGCGAGACGAAGGAAAGAAGATCGTGGAAGAGCTAGCGCGTCTTAAATACGAATTACAGCACGACAGGCACTTGACGTAGGCACCTCATCCTCAAAAGGCGCCGGATCGGTCATACTGACTCAACCACAGACCAATCCGAGACGATGGGTTCCCGGATGTTTCGCTCTATAACGACGAACTAGAGAAGCTCGGAACGCCGACGTGGTTCAATATCCCGTGGCTATATTGCGAATGCTACCTCTACCGACGTATCAGCACATCATTCAGTTTGTCTACACATTGGAAAAGCTACGATATATTTTCGCGGCAAAAGATCAACACTTTCCGCTCTTCCCGCCCAGCCGTAATCGAATTAGCTGCGCGCTACAAAGATCTTGTAGGACAGATGGCAACTGACAAAGACAAGACCGGAACCGAGCACGAAGAGGCCCGAAAACTCCTGTTCAAGGAAATGTGCGAGATCTGCCTCTGGGGAAACGCTACAGATCTATCCCTTCTCACGACGTTGTCGTACGACGATATCCAGAAACTTCAAGGTTCAGACGCAAGAAAAGCGTCAGAAAAGAACATCCTCGTCAACAACCTAGATGCTGCCTACGCCGTCCTCCAAAAGGCCAAGAGCGAAGGCAAGAAAGAACGACGGGTGGATATCGTACTAGACAATGCTGGTTTCGAGCTCTACGTAGACTTGATTCTCGCAGGCTATCTCATTTCCGCCGGGCTCGCAACGCATGTCGTTCTGCATCCCAAGTCGATCCCCTGGTTTGTATCAGACGTGCTCCCAGGTGACTTTGCAGCATTGCTGAGCGCTCTCGCCAACCCCAAAGCTTTCTACGAGAACCCCTCAGAAGACGAGAAGTTGCAAGACAAGACGCCTGTACCGCTGTCCGAGAAGGAAGAATCTGAGCTCAACTTCCTATTCCAAGAATGGGCTAAAATGCATGCTGAAGGCCAACTGCTCTTGAGACCGAACCGCTTCTGGACTCATGGCGGTAGTTTTTGGAGATTACCAGCCACCGAGAAGGCCTTGTACGAAGATCTGAAGGAGAGCGAACTTGTAGTGTTTAAAGGTGACTTGAACTACCGAAAGTTGACGGCCGATGTAAGTGCCGTGTGATTCTTCGTCTGCCTGCTTAGATCATGACTAACCTGTCAGGCTGACTGGGATCCCGCGACCCCATTCACGGAAGCCATCGGCCCTCTCGGACCTAGCTCTGGTGTCAATATACTCGCTCTTAGAACGTGCAAGGCGGATGTCGTTGTCGGGCTACAGCCGGGCGAGGACGAGAAGCTTAGAGCGATGGAAGGTGGAGGAGGTGCTAGTGGTGCCCGAAAATGGGCATGGAGCGGCAAGTGGGCCGTTGCGTCTTTCTCTGGTGGCAAGTAAAATGCCGGCGCTTGTATATTCGGCGTACTGGTCAGACAATCATAGACAGGTTAGACCCTCGCACAGCGGCAATCTCAAGGCTCGTGCGCTTTCGGCCCATGATTCCAGCTCGGTGAGTTGACGAATGATACTTATTAGTAATGTCGAAAGGTACAAGAAGCACCCACTACCTCTTCCAAGCTAGACCTCCAAGACGCCAACCCTACTATCCTCGTCGTGTTTAATAGGGTATCTCAGCCATATCCATATCCCCACCGAGCCCGACCCCAACGCCGCCCCTCCAAAGCCTTGAACCTATCGATACAAACCTCACCACTTATGAAATACACGCCACGAAAACGTCTCATGGACCTCCATCCGAACAAAGAACCACCAGACAGCGGCCACGACCCTAACGACCTTGTGAGCAACCTAATCCCGGACCTCAGCCGCCTCCTCCTTGATCGCTTTGTCAAGCACAGCAGCGTAACTCTGCTCGCCATGTTCACCGCTTATCTGTTTGTGGAAGATGACAGATTTCCCCCCGGGGCCGTCGACTTGTACGTCGCCGCGGACGGAGACGGGGAGCTTGTTGTAAGCCCATCGACCGGTCAGATAACTTCCCACGACCCAGAGCCAGACGAGGAGTCCGAGACCGCTGGTCACGAGGAGGGTGGGGATGAGGAAGAGTAGCGCGAGCCCGACCCAAAAGAATGTGAATGCGAGCGCGGAGAGGGTGGCGAATGTTAGGGTTGAGAGGGCGAAGCCGAGGAAGAAGAGGATTGGGAAGGCGGCGAGAGAGGCTTGGGTTACGATTAGGGCCTGTGAGTTCATGTGTCAGAACACGTTTCTTGAGGTAACTGAGTAGGATCTGTAAGTCAACGTACGGCGAGAACGGGCCGTTCGGAAGCAAAAGCCTGCGATGACTCCATTGCTCTCTGGCGCGTTGGAGGGCTGACGATGCGGTCGACCTGTCGCTGACTATAGGCAAGTAGGTCTCTCGTTCGCGATTTGGCCTGGGCCTCGACGGGCTTCTCGTCAGAAGAAGACGTGGTGTCGGCGGACATCGTGTCAAGCAATTAAAGTCCGGATAGGCTTAGGTAGTTTATAGAGAGTTGAAATTCGGACTGGGCGGAGCGAACAAAACGCGATTAGATTGAGCACGCGTCGTCAACTTTAAGTCGGGTTGTATGTAGGTCAATGTAAGAGCTGATGCACGATCATTAAGAGCACGCGGTGGACTTTGAAGATTACGAGATATGTCGTTAGTGAGCCGAGCAGGAAAGATGTCAGAACCTTGACTCAGAAAGTCTAAATTATTTCCAGCGGGAAGGCTTAGCGGGAAGGAATCTTACATCACATCATCATCGCGCCTGTCGCCCATCCTGCTCCGCCTGCCGATCGCGTGGGTTGAGCAGGAGCTGGGGTAGAGCGGGTAAGCTAGTCCCCATTCGGCATAGCGAGACCCGCGTGTATGTCAGGCCCCGTTTTGACACTTGAAGTTTGTTTGCTCGCTGTTGGACCTGCTCGCCTGCCTTTTCTCACCTCATTTGTACATTGTCACAATTTTCCCGACATCTGATTCAATCTTTCAGGATCAAATCCGTGGAGGAAAGCGCGTGACTAAATGATGCAAGGTGAGCGAAGAGAGCAGATATGACACAAGTCTTTCACTCACTCCGCCGCTGTAGAATTCGCTACGCTGTCTGGACTTGATCAGCCTTGGCTCAAGGTCGCCTCGCTCACGAAACACCCAGCGCTTCGTGTCTGACTGCCGTGTCAAATTCACAAAGTTAAAGACACGACCGTGTTATAATAGCCGCCCAATAGAAGTCATCTCCTGGCAATCTTCACAGACACTGACGAGCGCAAGCCTGGATATCCCGAAGCAACATCTCAGCCACATACTGAAGACTACAATAACCCTGTTCAGGGTGGTATTCTGTACCAAATCAGGTCAACATTCGCTTGACCGGCTATAACGCAGATTGATATACGGATTAGTCAGAGACTGTATTATTTCCAAACCTGGAATATGCATGTACATACCTGTACTATTACCGTCAAGGATCTGACTGCTCGTTTGCCTATTCCAGCACTCACCTTATACTCTGATGGCATGCAGCTGGTTAGGCGTCCGACCATTCCTCCGCATACTCTCACTGCAGGTAAGAATTTTCTTATTCTTAGAAGCCATTTTGCAAAAGCGGCTTAGGCACGAGTTGCCCTCTTCTACATGTTCTCAGCTGGAGGTCACGGCTGCCTAACATACCTATTGTGACACACAATGAAATCTAGTAATCCAGACGCATTATACTTGTCTCCAGTCGAAGCACTTCGCCTGTGCGTATACAATGCGGCCGACAGGCAGAGCCCCAAAATAGTCGAAATTTATTATAGCGAAAGCCTCTCCATCCAAGTCATGCCAGCTGAACATCTGGGAGGCCTACGCTACCGAATGCAAGTGTAACACACAGACACCACGTTTTTTCAAGGAAGGCGAGAGATTGCTACCTGAAACTTCGGACGAAGAATACGTCAACTGGCCACTCATGCACAGTCCTTCTCATGCAAGCAATAGCCGTGGCCCCAAACGTGCCTCGCCAGCGGTCGAGAACCTGCAGCGGGGCCTACCTTCGGCAGTACTCGTCGACTAAGCGTAAGCCTGCCGCATCGCTCTAAGGTTCTTTAAGGCTCCTCAGAGATTCTATTTCTGCCCCTTTTGGGGTAATACAATAGTGGCTGTCACTCGCCATTGGTGACCCCTGGGCGGTTAATTTACATGCAGGTGGCAGTACGATTTCACGGTCGCGTAAACATTCGAGAAGATTATGTGCCATCGTTTTTCGAGACACATCTACTGCACGCTGCGACCCTTGGCTACTGGGGCCGCGACCCATCGGGACCGGCTCGGGCTGGGCTACAGCTCTCAACCTCCGTGACAATGAACCGATAATTAGTCAACAGTCCGGTGCGGAGTCCAGTCGAATATTTTAAGTGAGTAAAGCTGAGCATTTATCCCCAGTTCTGAAATCTAGCTAGCCCTAATCTGTGGCCTCTGCATGTAAATCCTGCTTTACTAGTTTCGGTGACGACTGGCCCTCTTGGTAGTGATCTTCTCTGCGTGTCCTCTCTAGTCCACAAACTCGGCTGCAAGGTGACAAGTATAGTACTGGCTGTTTCGAAACCGGCGATGGCATCTCAAAATACAGCCCCCAACCGTATTTATAGCATAGGAAGCATGCATACAGAGTTAGGCATACTGAGGCTCGAAAGTATTGCTTGAGATGGTGGACTGTAGATGTTTGTGTGCGAGCGCATATATAACAGGAGTTGTCCGGATACTAAGCGCAAGCCAGACTACCGAACTCTGTCAAGATTCATCGGATCACGCCCTATCAGTGCTCAACTCATATCACGTCTTCAAGTCTGTTAGTCAACGGCACGAGAGTCCTCAACTCGGAACATCTCTTGTACTACATTCCAGCACCAATCGGAACCATCAGAACAATGTCTAGCGCAACGAACTCCTCCTCCACTTATCCGCAATCTGGTTACAGCATGTCATCATCTTGGGCATCGGGTACTGCTCCGCCGTACGCGAGACAACTTGACATAACGACGTCCTCTACCACAGGTAGCAGTCGACCACTCATGAGCTACTCAACCACATTTACTAGCGACTGGCAGAGACACTACGGCAGTTCTCACTCTAGCCAGCAGACGAGATCCTGGAGCACCACCGCTCAAGGCCGGGGCAACGGCTCGTAACACCTTTGCTTCTCTTGTGACGCATCTCGCTTAGAATGGAGCGACAGGCGTCAAGAGGGCGGGGTCGTTCGCCACTCGGCTTGTAACAATACTCGACATTTTCGCAATTTTCATTATTTCCTCATAGAGGCTCATGTATTACCGGTGGAGTTGGATTGGATTGGGATAATGGGAACTTTCGTCATCCGTCGTCGTCAGGGTTGGTTTTCTAGAGATCCATAGGGGCTCATATTTGTATCATGTATTACCTACTGTACGCTAAAACCTTCTCTTCTAACATATCAGTATGGCTTTATAAGGGTATGACTTTATAAGGTTGCATATATTTGACCCGTAGTCATTCACTAGTGGACTCGCTTAATGGTTTCTTTTCTAATGAGAAGCGAAATGAGCTGTCACTCGTGTCAAATCGGAGATGTACTGTCCATCCCAGAGATCATCTTTGGCTGCTAGTATGAGAACGTGTTGAACGACAGCGGCGAAATTGATTTCAACTATGAGTATGTACAAACAAGTAAAAGATGAAAACAACCAAGTGTAAGCTAAGGGCAACAACTATGTACTCTGTGAGAAGAATGAAATAAGGAGGGGGAAATGAAGGTAAAGACTGTAAAGAAACCATGACCTCCGCAAAGCCCAACGTCAAGCACCCTATCAATCTCCAACACTAAATCGACCCCCTAGATCCGTCCCTTACCAAACCAAACACCCATACGTCCATTTGCAGAGCTGATGACGGGTTTTACGTGGCTGTCATCCACATAAGCATTCCCAGCCCCGACTTTCTTCATATCGTAGTTACGGGGAATAACATTGATACTCCCGTCCGCCGCCTCAGTAGGTCGGATGACCTTAGCACCGCTCGGCTTCTTAGTCAAAGCCTTCTTAGGCGCACCGGGCAGGATATTCTGTCGGAACCCCTTATGTCTCCTCGGCACGACGCCATCAGTCGACCAAACAGCAGCAGCGCCATCACAACCGCGGATTAGGGAGACGTCTCCCCACATTACGCCGTCAACATCGACGCTGAACTCTAGCCAGGTGCCCAGAGTCCGTGGCACGCCGGCGAGATTGAGCGCGTTGTTCCCGCGCGTGATGCGGCCTTCGAAGAGTGCGGGGACGCCGACGTAACGCGTTTTGTGCGCCGGGATCGATATGTATTTGAAGGGGATGGAGTCGCAGCTGTTGTGGTAGATGTAGAAGCTTCGCGCGACGCTGTCGCCGTTTGTGATTTTCACGCCTTTGCCTTTTACTTTGCTGCCTTTGACCTTCATGGCTTTCGTGGGGCAGGTGAAGCGCTTTTTGAGGTCCGGGGTGTCTGGGTTGTTCTCGGGTGTGACTGGTTCACGGACTAGACCGCCTGTTGGAAAGTCTCCCCCCGTGGTGTTGGTGGAGAAGATTTCGTCGAGATCTGGGTTGGGGAGGTCGACGCCGTCGTCGTCTTCATCGTCATCCGTGTCCGTGTCATCATCAATGTCATTGGTGTCATCCTCGACAGAGCGATCGAATACAGAGACGTCGAAGTCAGAAACATCGTCTGCTCCGAGAGAGACGATGTCGCTGGTGTCGGCGTCACGAGCGTAGTTTGGTATAGTTCTCGAGGAGACGAGCACTGCTGAAGCAGCAATAGTAAGGAAAGTTCTGAACAACATGTTGAAGATGAAGATGTTACTCGAAGGAGGAGGGAATAACTGAAGAGTAGCAAGATTTCTGAGTTCAAGGAGTGACTGGAATGTTGAGCTGAAGAGATGAGTGATGGGTAGTTCTACTGTCTTCCTTGTGAGGACATTATGACCTCTTTATATACAACTTCATTTGCAGCATCATTAACATACACTTATTAATAATTTCAGTACTGCACCGTCAACAAGACGTCGTGCAGTAATGTTGCTCAGCTACTTTCGTCCTCGTTCATCGGGATTAGATTCCTCTACTCCTGCTGTGTCGTGGCCTGTACGCATCGTGTAGGTAATGGGCATCAATAACTCCAACATAGAGTCTAGAACGGGACCTGGCTCTCTCTTCGGTTAACGCTTTCGCTCAATCAGGTTGCCATCACAAGTTTTGAGCACTGGTCTGATCGATTAGGAAGCATAGTCGCAGCGACGGCCGAGTTATTTGAGTTCATGGGCGAGTTCCGAACCTCTCGCTCTGGCGTGGTGGTGCGGCCGCGCTACACCGCACTCCTTCTCTCTACGGGAAATTGCCTTTGAGTAATTATAGAGTCATGCGTGGGCCTAGCTAAGATCACCAGATTGATTTTCTAAGTGATGCAGGAATTTGATTGACACGCTAAAGGGGGAGAGTTGTTGATCTGTCTAGGGAAGCAAAAGGTAATGTGCATTTAGTTTGGGTGATGGTGGTGATGATCCGGCTTATGCCGAGTATCCTATGCATCAGAGCCCCATGCGCTGATGACTGTGACAAGAGATACAAGATCGTCAGGAACGAGAAAAGTAAACAGTTCTTATGTCATTACTTTGGCTCGGGTTCTCACAGTTTTCTGGTGACGAAGTTTGTGTTGTCGTTGGAGCGTGGACAACTAACACCGCTGAGCGGCCGCTTCTCCCCGCTCTGGAATCCTGTTCGTCAATTGCATGTCTCTGTATACTCCGAAAGACACGTTGTTCCCCAATTGGCGATTTTAGGCTCAAGAGTGATTCGATTCCGGGACTATTTATAGTATGTAGAATATTGTTGGGCAATATGTTCCGTCCAGTACACGCGATCCAGATCAAGAGAGTTTCGTGTTTCGGACTTTCAACGATAGCTATGGATAAAGTCAAGTAACCTGATGCAAGCCTCAAGTTTGGCATGAATGAAGTGCTTTGAATTCTCCTTCATGGTCGCAAGTTGAAAAGAGTGCATAATGATTGCAACATCAATAAATGAAATTGCGACATGGCTGCTCACCCACATCCTAGCTCGCGTATCTTTGTGAGGGCGGGCACAGATTCAACTTTGAGATCTAACTGCAAGGGCCGTGATCCCACGTGGTGTACCTGCATTTGCTTACATGGTTTACTATATGTAGGTGGGCATAGACTTAGTGTGGTTTTTGGAAACTCAAGATGCGTTTTTCCCTGTCCGAGTTCGTGCGAAAGACCGCAAGTCCAGGAATGCGATATCATATGGTACCAACTAAATGCGGCCGCATTCCTACGATCTAGACCACCGTGTGGTTCAGCTTCAATGTCTTCAATGTCAAGTGCGGCCGTCTTGCGATATGTAAAACTCCGAGTATGGCTTCGGACTCTGAAAATAGCATTGGGTTGTTTTCTAAGATGACCTAGACGGTAAATGATTAGTGGCCGTTATACGGTTCTATCGAATAGTAGTGAGAGCGAGACCATGAAACTCGAAGTCCTCTACACCATGCCCTCAGACATTCAAGGTATTCGATTCAGGTTGTATAAAAGACTCTCGATATCCTCAAGTTAACGGATCTCAATGGAAACCATCGGCTCCAATCCTCTCATCTGCAACTATCCACCTACCACCTCACTGGTCTTTGCTCAGTCTCTACTTTCGAGACTCTCAAATAACGTCCAAAATGGTCTGTCTACCAAAGATCTTCCTAGCCATCGCCACTGCCAGCGTTGCAGTTTCGGCTATTCCGCTGAGCATTGACGACATCGACGGAATCGAGTTCCTCGACGACGACATTGACACTCTCCTCGACGGCAATGCCACTGAAATCGCAAGCACTATCGAAGCTCGCGCAGCTGTCCACCACGGTGACCTCACCTACTATACTCCCGGCCTAGGAGCTTGCGGTGTCACCAACGGCGAGAACGATCCCATCGTCGCAATCTCGCATGTCATCTTTGACCCCAAGACACCTGGTGACAACCCCAACAACAACCCTCTCTGCGGCAAGAAGATCAAGATCCGGCGCAACGGCAAGTCGGTTGTTGTCACTGTTCGTGATCGCTGCGAGGGTTGCGAGAAGTGGGATCTCGATGTGCCTGTCAAGGTTTTCAAGAAACTGGCAAGACCTGCTGCTGGTCGTGTCAAGATGAACTGGAACTATCGCTAGATGTCATTGTCGGTGTTTCGCGATTTCAGTATTAGGAGGAGGGCAAGTGGACAAAGGGTGGGGGATGGAATGTAGGCATTACTGTCACACTGGTGGCTGAGGGGTTTCCGTATATACATATCTTCGATTCTTTAACGGGTGATCTTAAGTTATTGATTTTTTTGAATTATTATAAACTTGGATTATTAATTATTAGCAATGACTGCTGCTGCTCATGTCCCCGTGTAAGAAGAGGAATGCGCTGCCTTGATGTGAGCGGTTGATAAAAGGTACCGTATCTATTGATCGCACTCTGCGCGATGTACAGCCAGAACTCGCCGACGGAGTATCGACCTCGTGGTAGCGTACCGATCATTTCAGATCGTCAGCAGAGGTGAAAGCAGAACATATGCATTCAAGGTTGCGCCCGTCACAGTAGTATCACACTTCAGTGTAGGACTGGACTGGGGGTTGGAACCCGTTTATTGGTTGGGGCGGCTGCAAAGGATTCGGATTACAGAACCAACAACACTTGCTTCATGAAGGCGCCAATACCGTGAAGAAAATGATGTTCTGGTTGTTCGTGTAATCCATCCTTCGCAGATTCAGAACGCAAATGTGCACAAAGTTCGAAGCAGACAAAATCCGCCTTTTCAGCGACAAATTACGAGCCGGACCCAGCCAATTATACGTGTGAGCTTGGTAGGCCGGGTTTAGCCATCGCTATGACGGTCCCTGGAAGCCGTGCAAATGCGCGCGATCTTGTGCGGCAGATTACGAAGGACCATGGGTTTGTGAGCCCAGAAAGGCTTGAGCAGCTCGAAACGTTCGATCCAGAACTCCGCCGCGACATCGAGGAAGCATTACTCACCAAAGACAAGTTGATCGGATCTAGTGTATTGACGTAAGTCTCAATGCGCACGATTTCCATCTTTGCGAAGACAATTCTGCGTGGCTGATGTAATAGACAGACTGGCAACAAATCTCTATACTAGCAAAGCCCGTTTTGTTTTCGAATTGATCCAGAATGCCGACGATAACAAATATGATGGAGCTAAGGCGTCAGGCGCCAGTCCATACGTGGCGTTCCATGTACACGCGAGTCGTATCGTTGTTGAGTGCAACGAAGATGGCTTCACTGACAAAAACCTTACAGCAATCTGCGCTATTGGCAAAAGTTCAAAAACAGGAGCCCAGGGTTATATTGGGGAAAAAGGAATAGGCTTCAAATCTGTGTTCATGGCCGCTTCTAAGGTGCACATCCAGTCCGGGATGCTCTCATTCTCATTCAAACACAAAAGCGGTGATTCCGGAATGGGTATGATATCCCCATTGTGGGAAGAGACCAGCGACAACGACGAGACTCCGTTGCCATTCACGAGGTTCACGCTCCATCTACACGAAGACGGCGACCCCGAGCAAGTTGCAAAAACGCGGCAATCCATCGCAGCTCAATTCGAAGATCTCCAGGAGACCTTGCTCCTGTTCATGAAAAACCTTGAAGAGATACGTGTTGTCATTTACGAGGAAAACTCGCAACAAATGTCTGCAGTTACGTATTGTGTCCAGCGTGCGAGAGATACGCACGTCGCAATATTGAGGAAAGTCAAAACCACGAATGGGGTGACTGAAGAAGAAGTCAAACGCTACCACATCACCAAACACGACGCCACGAACCTAGCTAAAAACGAGAACAGGACCTACTCGGCGCTCGAAGAGAGTACTCGTGCTTATTCCAAATCTCAGATCGTATTGGCCTTTCCACTGACGGTATCTGACGTACCCATCGTAGAGCCGCAGGACCTATTCGTCTTCCTCCCTGTGCGGCCAGTCGGTTTCAATTTCTTGATTCAGGCCGATTTCGTGACGGATGCCAATAGGCAAGACGTGGTTCAGGATTCTCTCCGCAACCTAGGGCTCATCCAGACCGTGGCAGAGGCTTTTATCAAGGCAGTTCTGCAATTTTGCGAACACGGCTCTCTACGCTTCCAGTGGATGAGATACTTGCCAAAAGAGGGAGACAACGCCGATACGAAGTGGAGGGGCTTGTGGCTGCACTTGGTACAAGACATAAAATCCCGCTTGGCAAAGACGGCCCTGTTCTATGATCGCTACAACAGTCAAAGACGCTTCCTGACGGATCTTCGTAGGCTTATGGGAGCCCTGGCTGATGAGAAAGACAACCCTCTCTTTGAAGAGGATGCTCCAGGCAAACTCATCTCGACCCAGTATATCGGAAGCGATCTCCTCGTTCTGATGGGATATGGACTAAAGTGGTGCATGGATGTCGACATACTGGAATGGGTCAAGCAAGATCTAAGGCGGAGTGTTTCGTCACGGATAAAATCGCCGACAACAGCAGATAGCTGGCACTCGAAGGTTGCGCAATTACTTAATTATCTTTTTGATAAAGAGTACATGATTTGCGCCGAGCTCAAAAGACTTGAAATGATCCCTGAGAGCAACGGCACTTGGGTCTCAAGCCAACACGCAACTGTTTACTTCCGCACTATCAATGCCCTGGAGATACCTTCAAACCTCGGCTTACGACTACTCGGAAGAGATGTGACTAACCCAGACCGTCTGAAACTTTTCGAAAATCTGGGTGTCAAAAAAGCCTCTGTTGACATGGTCCGAGAATCTATACTTCGTTCCTATATCAAGAACAGGGAGCCTGATCTCCTAATCTCAAAGGAAGACTTGAGATTTCTCTACCTAACGCACGAGGAGCTTGGAAGAAGTCGACGCTTGAGAGAATATGATACACTCAAACTACTTGATCAAAACGAGATGCTTCTTAGCCCCATGAAAGATGTCATATATATCATCAATGACGACCCACACGGTGCTTGGGAGCTATTTAGACCTAAGCCTGATCAGGGATCTGCAGGCTTTCCCGCCCACTTCGTGCACCAAGAATACTTCTCGAAAACTCCTGCTGAAACCAAATCGGGGAGCTGGGTCAGCTGGCTCTACGATTATGTTGGAGTAAGAAGATACGTCGCATTCGGGCCCGACAAGCACGGCACAGAAGCACTGAACTACGTATCAAACGAGAGGCCGGAAAAGTTTATGGGTGCATTTCACCTGTTTTTCTTGCGAGATCCTCAAAGCGCACGCAGCGTCAAAATAGCTCCATCGACAACCGTTTTGTGTCGAGGAGGCCGAAAGATACCACTGAAGGACACATACTTTCCCACAAGCAATCATCTGGCGCTGACTGAGAAATACCTCGGAGAAGATGTATTTTTTCCTTGGCTACAGCTAGAATTCCAGAACGATTCGAACAACATCCCTCCATCGTGGAAGTCAGTGCTCGGTATCTTGAACATTCCAGTAGATCACAAGGACGTCGAATTTGCTCTGGCTATGTTGAAGTACTTGGTAGCTGCTTTTGACAGCGGTGCCTGCGCTTTTGACGTCACCAAAGTATTTGAATTATACCACTACATACAAGAGCGGTGCTGGAAGAGCGAAACTGACGAAGATGAAATTCTGGAAGTCAGGTGCGTTTGCATAATCCTCATTACTCAGTCGGCTCACTGACCTTTACACAGAGATTTCTTCAACAGTTCGTACGTCTACATTCCCAGCCCGGACCCTGATTGGACAGAAAGAGGACAATGCGTATGGGATGCGCCCCAGGACTTATCCAGCAAGTTCGTTTTGAGGAGACTTTACCAGCAATGCTTCTGCAAACATGGCCGTAAATGTCCTTACTTTGAAAGCTTTTTCGTCAATACGCTGGCGATTCGTGCTTCTTGCACGTGGAAGGACTACGTTGAAGAGCTCGAAAACCTGAAAGGCAGCAAGTGCGACAATATTGACACCATAAAGGGGATCTACGAAGCGTTGAATGCTACCAAAACGGCAGATATTGACAGAACTGCTTTGCGGTAAGTTTGTTCCACCGCCATTTTCGTAACCCTTGCCGATTTCTTTTACTCCAAACACTCACGACTCTTTCAGGGAGACATTCGAAACAGAGGCCCTCATATACGCATCGGTGGATGACGAGACATCGTGGTACAAACCATCGCAATGTGTATGGTCGAAATCGGCACGTTTAAGAGGCAGAGTCTCCCTCGACGAAGAATACGAGGAACTAGAGCGATTCTTCACACGAGTTCTCGGAGTCAAGCAGGTAGACCTGCAAATGGCTATTGATGAGCTCAAGAGCACAGCTGGTCGACCATCCAGCTCGGTGCTAGAATTGAAAGAATCGATCTGGACAGTCAATTCTTTACTGACCAACGAGACCAGCCCTCCAAACCCATCGGGGGTCATGGATAGCTTCATCTTTCCAATCCGTTACCCTTCTGGTTCTGTGGCATATGGATCAGTTAACACGCACTTTTTTATAGTAGATCGAGAGCAGCTGAAAGACATCTTCCAGTCTAAGGTCAAGCTTCTCGACTTTTCTCTCAAAGAGGTCGCTCATCTGCGCCCGTTCTTTGATTGGCTATGTCTTCGAGATCGGTACCTATCTTGCTGTACCAAAGAAGTAACATCTTTCCCAGGTCATGGAGCTACCGTCATCTCGAGCCCAAGTCTTCAGATACGACACAAAGCGCACGCCTTTCTTCAGTGAGTCCTTTTGCAAGCTGATCTGATCAGTGCTTGCTGATTGAAATATAGAATTGCTTGTCATTACGGCAGCCCCCGGACTGGTCTGAAGAAAGACATACACCGCCTCTACGAAGCGCTACAAAATGCACAAGTCTTCGCGACAGACGATGTGTCCTCCAATTTGCGAGTTTCACAGGACGGACAGACTCATGAAGTTGAAAGTACGAGGACAACTCTCCATATCGACGAACGTGATTCAGCGCTTCGTGTCTACATACCACGGAAAGAGGACGACCAACTATACGTCTTCACCAACAAACTGGCTAGGGCCTTTTTCCAATGGATGATGACCAATCCGTCCACTCAGATCCCAGATGTGATCGATAAGGATGGGGTGGATGCAACGAAGAACACTCTTCTTACGCCCTACGCAAAACTGGCCGAGGTATTGGAAGATAATGGTATAGCAGCCATTGACGTTGAAAATACCGATGAGGTCTTGCCAGAGCCAGAGTCAGCATCAGAAGCAGGGCCAGAACCACTCGCTATCTCTATCGAGGGTATCCAGAATCTCGACATTGATGATGAAGATGACAATACGCTCGTTGAAGAAGATAGTGTGCGCTTCAATTTTCGCAGAGCCACTGTTTCGAATAACGCTGTCTCTTACCGCCCAGCAAGGCCGCCTATCCCTGATGGTGGGTCTCTTGCTCGATATTCAACTCCGTTCTTCGAGCCTCCCACCCCGGCATTGGATGACATAACTGGACGTCGCTACGTGGAAACTCTAAGCAGAGTTATCGCCACGGGAAGACGAGCCAGTATTCCAGTTCATGGCAATGGCAATACGAGACAGCCACCGAGAACTATCCTAGATGCAACGATGCTGGGTCTGCGCTCTGCAAGTCAGGTTGAAAGAGACTGCAAAGTAGGTGCTGCAGGAGAATTATATGTAAGCTCCAACATACTCATGCCCAGGTATGCATCCTGAAATTAGACCTGGTCACTGATATGTTGTCAGGTTTTCGAGCTGTTATCGCACCTATACGGAGGCCAGAGTCTGCCATCATTTAACAGAACCAACTGGCAGAGCACAATCAGAAGATATGTCACGTTGCATGCTGAATATGCCGACATGGAACCATGGCAAGGACGGGAGACGTCTGATATCACGTATTCGGATGTCCAGGGAGTCCTCACGGAGGAGCTCATCAACAAGGGATATCTCGCTCGAAATTTGTGGGAAGGAAAGCGCCCGAGCTACTACATCGAGGTCAAAGCGACTACCAGCTCCTGTGAGACGCCATTCTACGTGAGCAAGGCCCAGTACCAGCGCGTAAGTGCTTAAACCGACAAGAAAGAAATATGAAGGCAAAAGACTGATGTCTGTCGCTTATAGATGCAAGATAACACCAACTGGCCTGTTAATGCCAGCGGGAACATATACGTGGTCTTTCGAGTCTATTATCTAGGCCAGGACAACATGGTACTCGAAGTATACGTCGATCCGGACGCACTTAGAAGAAAGGATCAGCTTAAGTTCCAAAGCGAATCTTGGTCTGTCGTACCAACTGCTGCTTAGCTCAGTACTTCTGCTACCTACCATACTTATAGTCCACACGTACCTGGCTGTTCTGGCCGTTATCAGGAAAGAGACAATCCGTCATACCATCGAACCATATAAGCGCTAGATCAGATATGCTGAACTAGCGCTTGTGCAAACACCTTTGGCTTCTGCGAAGACATCAGCGCATGGTTACGAGTTTGGTGATAGCAAGGCAATCCGTACAAGTAGGCAGGCTTGGGAAGTGGCGGAGATAATCTGGTAGTACCACAATCTTGTAGTATTCAATTGACCGATGCGCAGGCAGTGATTAGTCAGATTCGTCGAAAAAAAAATTCTATGGAAAAACCGCTGAGAGAGTTACCCTGAAGGGGATTGTGTCGGCCTAGGACCTAGCTGGCTGAGTGAGGCTGTGATCATTGACACATGTACCTACCTATTCTTGATAAACCTTATTGTTGAAGGTGCATCTGCGTACGCAGGCGCTCATCATCATCACAGAAGGAAACTGACTGAGCCAATCAAGGTAGTAAGGCCTGTGCGTATCTGCCAAGGGTTACTACCTGCTGCGTGGCCATCCAGGGTAGGTGGTAGTCGCATCCCTCGCATTCACGCGTTTTCTGCATTGTTCCTGTTTCCATCATACAAAGGCAACATTTCTGGCTGCAGCCCTCTCATCTACACCACATTCCCAGTCATCCCCATCAACAATTACGCGCAAACACAACAGCCCCTTTGTCACCAGTCTCCAAACAGTATCATCTAGCTGCTGCGGTTACTCGCTCTGTGCGCGCGCGCTTTTCCACGCGCTTCCCGACCTCAGTCAACAACCGACCTTCCCGCCATCTTGCGCTAGTCGCAAAAACAACACCACAGTCCTCGCAACAATGGCCGAATACGCAACATTGAAGGTCCCCGAGCTCAAGAAGCTTCTCCAAGAGAAGGAGCTCACAGTCTCAGGCAACAAAGCCGAGCTGGTCGCCCGTCTCCAGGAGCACGACAAGGCCAGCACTGCCGGTACGTCTCGCCTCCGCCGCCGCTTCTACCTCTTTCACAACCATCTTTCAATGTTCCGCCTGCAGCTGCATGGACTCGAACTGTCAATACGAAGGCCCGCATACTGACCAACCCCAAATTCCAGCCGAGGAAGACGTCATCGACTACTCTGACGACGATGAACCAGTCGCCAAGCCCACAGAGTCCGCGCCGGCCCCGGCAGAGGAGAAGCCAGCTGAACCTGTAGTCGCGACTGAGCTCCCGACTGTAACTCCGACTGAAGCCCCGGCCGAGCCCGTAGCCGAGCTCGTCGCGGAGCCAAAAGCCGAGCCCGCAGCCGCAACTGAGGCCAAGGGCGAGTCCAAGCCAGAGGAAGAGGCCAAGCCCAAAGTAGACTTCTCAGCCCACCTACCCGCCTCAACGGCAGATGAGGAGACACGCAAGCGCGCCGAGAGAGCCAAGCGCTTTGGCGTCGCCCAGGAGACAGACGAAGAGGCCAAGAAGAAAGAAGAGCGCGCCGCCCGATTCGGCACCGAAGCCGACACCACGGTCGTCTCGGGTCTCGACTCCGCGCTCCCCGAGAAGCGTGAGCGTAAGCGAGGCCGCGAAGGCAACACGGAGGGTGGCGGCGACCGAGGCGCAAAGAGACAGCAGAACGGCGATCGCAGACAAGGCGGCAGATTCCGCGGTCGTGGTGGTTCTCGTCGCGGCAACGATCGAGGCGCTCCCGCACCGAGAAAGGAAGGCGGAGGAAACGAGAAGCCTAGAAGGATTCTGGATGATCCGTCCGAGAAAGCGAAAGCAGATGCTAGAGCCAAGCGATTCGGTGGTGGAGCATAGGGTAGCTCGACTGCCATCGCGGACCCGGCCGAACAGATCAAGGCGGAGGCACGAAGACGGCGTTTCGGAGGCGGAGGTCAAGAAAACTCGTCTGTCCTGCTTGACCCGGCCGAACAGGTTCGAGCAGAGGCTCGGCGACTACGATTTGGAAGTGGCTGAAGGAACGAGAACGTGCGCGAGCTATCGGCCGACGATGATGTATTAATGGTATCACCACCCCCTGGGAGAAGGGCACGGCGTTGGCCAACGTCGTGGAATTTCCATAGTTGCTGTACACTATTACAATCGGCCTCGCTATATCAGCTAAAACTGGCGTTTACGGAGTCCCTTGACATTTTTACGACACGCGAATGAATTCCAATGGTCACAGGGTTTTGGCACCTGGCTTTGTACTTTACTTTCGTCATGGGATATAGACGGGAATGCAGTTTCATTGTGATCGGCTTTACAGTCCGCTATCATTTGGATAAGAGAGGCATGTTCGTCACCGACTCATCTTCCAAACGACCCATTGTACGGTTGCTGCTTGCGCTCTCGGACTAATGCCAATGTTTACCTAGTATCTTTAGCCAGGCGTCTTACCAACTTTATCTATTCAAAGCTCGCGCATCCATTAAATGGTGACATGACTGCCGTCGGTTTGCCAGCAGGGATTGAATAGACAGGAGGGGAGTAGTAGAGTACGGTGCAGAGGAACCTGGCGTTGAGAGCATCGCAAGGATAATCTCGCCCTCTGTCGGTTCTAAGTGTGCAGAGACACCAATGTGCAATCTGCGACCTCACCGGTGCGTTTGGTACTTATTTCCATGCGCGTGTTTTTCAATCCTGGTACTTTACGCCACTGCTGGTGCTTTGGTGCGTTTGGACGAGGTGCACTTGCCCGACTGATGCTTGGACAAGCACGGAAACACAACGATGGTTGCTTGGCTGAGACACGCAGCCGTCACTGCCCAAGGTGCTGGGTTCTTGACCTTCCACCAATCTATCGCCTAATCGTGAAGACATACACATAGGTGGAACAGATAGTATGATGACAATTGTTTGATATCGTTTTTAGATATCTGCAAACGAAATTGCATACCATCCCAGTACACCGACCACAATCTGCGAAAGCCAAGTAGATGAGTGTTCATCAAAGAATGCATCAGGGTATCGTCATTCTCTCATCTTCCCTCTTCCATCACCCTTCTAAACACGACCGTCAAATGACATTAAAAATCTCTAGGTATATGTGAGCGCCCTGATCTCAAATCAAGACGCATGTGACTAATAGTATTAACGAGAGATTGTAGAAGAGAAAACACCATTGTCATCACAGGGAGAGGAGAAAAGAGCTCAAAGGCAGCAACACGTATATTGCTGGGGATGGAGATGAAGCTAAGCTGGTGATTGGTACAGGTACGGTACTATGCAAGCTACCGACCCTGCCCTCCTACCGCTCGCGCACTTCCCGTGTTGTTGCCATGCTCCCCCCTCTCATGCCAGATGCACTATGCCATGGGTAGCGATGAATATATTCTTAAGAGCAAAGATTGCAAGTAGGAAGTTTAGCTCAGGATCATGACCATGGGCCCGGCGACGGTGATATCATCGGTCAAGACACCAGTATTGGGGGCGTCGCTTGTGAGCGTGACGTAAACCACACCAGCCAAGTTCGGAGGCAGTGCACAGCCAGCGTCGGCAGTGAAAGCAGTGAAGGCAGTCCCACCGGGTGCGGCACTGTTCGTGAAGCCGCAGAAGGTGGCGCCGCTCGCGGCGTCACTCTGGAGCTGCAGCACGGTGCCTTGCACGACATTCATGACGCCTGCTACCGGAGCGGGGCTCGAGAGCGCAAGGCTTGGGAAGGCGGTCAGGATGAGGTTTGAACCTCCGGGGCACGAGGTGATGAAAGGTGCGGCCAGGGAGAAAATTGCCTTGGGACCGAGGGGTGTGTCCAGGGGTGAAGGAGACACGGCGACGCCTGATGCGGCGCGGATGAAGGACTGATGACGTGCTTCGACTGTGAGGATGGCGCCTGCTGTGCTGAGGATCTTACCGTCTGACACGAGCGGTGCGGCTCCAAGGTACGCGGAAACACCGACGTTCTCGAGGATGGAAGCGGTGGCTACCATGCCGGCGGCGTCCGTGAATCCGAAGTTGTACTGGCAGGGCTGCACAGGCTGGACACCAGCTTGAGCGATCGAGGACTGGAGCAGGTCTACGTGTGCCGCCTCGCTTGTGCCGATGCTTTTCAGATCAGACAACTGCTGGGCGTTCAGGCCTAGGGCCTCGAAGTCGGTGTCTGGGAACTGCTGGAAACCTTGCGAGTAGAAGGTGGCTTCTAACCATTCCAGGGTCAAAGCACTGGTGTTCGTTAGCGAGTGTAAAGTTGTGATGGCATGTATGAATAGACTTTACAATTGCAGAATATCAACATCTGTTAAGCCAGCGGCTGCTGCGGCAGCATTTTGCCGCTTTGACAGGTTGTAGATATGTTCTTGTCTCGTTGATAGTTTGGGTTGACCAGGTAGGGCTGAGGCTAAGGCGATGAGTCCGGCCAAGGCCCCTGCTGTTTTCATGATGGAAGGCATTTCCGTATGATTATGATTGGTGTCGAGTATGTTATCTTTATTTTTCTCTCGTGTTCTGTATTTCCCTTCCAGACCGTGTTGATTGGACCAATCAATAGCGATACTTCGGCAACGTGAAAGACTGTGGACGAATGGACAAGCAAGACCAGCCTGTATGCTCTGGGTATTAAATGACAAGTAGTTCAAAGTAAAAGGAGAGGAAGGCCGTTGTCCCGGGGAAGCAGACCAGCGCTTTAGTTCAGAAGGGGAAACACAGAACGCACACTTAAAAGATGGTAGAGGGATAGAAAAGGGAAGAGCATCGATTCGAGGATGGGAAACACGACATGATTAAAACCAATCGCCACGCCGCACTCTAGAAGGGGATCTCGGCTCGGCAGCAGGAGCTGAGATACCTGCAAAGGCCATCACGGAAAGACGGTAGGCCGGTCATGGATGAGATGACCCCTAACATTTGACAGCCTGACTCTTGAGGCTCCTTGGCACTCCTTACCAGGAGGACCTTCGTTGTTCTGCCCGTCGGCTGCGCATATTCCATCATGAGGATCTGGTTCCGGCTCTGGATCTGAGAGATCTGACCCAGGGAACAGCGGGATAGATGGGATGGGGGCAACATGGGTGGTTACAGCATTTGCAATCGGTGGCCGCTTCGCGATGCACGTGGAGCTGGTCAGTCTAGCGAATGATATGTTGTTCAACGCGTGCCAGAACGAAACAACCTCGATGCGCTCCATTACCCAGTGCCATATAAGCTGGCTGCCCGGCTGTCGTCGCCCAGAGGCAGGCATGCCGACCGAAAGACAAGACTGGAATACCTTGACAAGGGGTCATGGTCATATCTGAACAGCAAGCGGTATTATCGAGGGGGGTGAGTGACGAGGGGGAGTTGTCGCGGGTGCAGGGGCTGAGGGCCCATCTGCCTCACTGCCGTTTCAGCACTACGATATTCACGCGCATCGCCGTTCGGCTCCCCAACGGACGACTGCCAGGCCGAACCCTGAAACTTTTCCGAAGATAACGTGACAATGCCCGTTGAATACTTCAAACAAAACCAATCCCACTACATTGTATTTCTGTAGAGACATGGCATAATGGCGGGTGGGCTTATTGCAGTATAGCACAGTCCGACCCGTCTGCTCGTTCCACATGTTTTTATGAATTTATTCCCCAAAGCATCTGAAGCTCTTTCTTCATACGAGGTGGAAAGCAGAGCCAAGCGACTGTTGTCGCCAAGTCGTCCAACAATGATCTAGAATCCTAGATGATCTAAATACAGCTATTTGCACATCAGTGATCAGGTAATTTAGCCACCTAAAGGTGCTGTTTGCCCGGCGCTGTGTGCTCCTCTTCAAGATGTTGCGTAATTAAGACCTTGAGCTTTGTATATTGAAACTGCGCGTGCTTCCAAAACAAGGGGTGCAGACGGGTTGGCAAGGTGGCACAACATCGACGTTATCTCGGCATCATATTATCCTTAACAAGATATGGCGTTTTGCCCCGACACTGTTTTTAATCTGATAGCTAATGTTGATGCATATGGAGTTACCATTTTTGCATTGCTTGACCCAACACCCCACGCAGAGTCGAGTCGCCGCAAACTACATCTTTCCTCTATCTGTCCCCACGATACTTTTAATCGGCGCACACTTAAGAGATGCTCCTTCGGATAACTTCAGATAAAATATGCCTCACACATTGTGCCCACTACTGCGATTTGTCCATTTTTGGCAGCGCTGAACATTTTACCGCATTGCTCATGATCCCACTCATCGTAGCCCAACAGCTATGAGCAACCGTCGCTCCAGAAACTCTGAGACTTATAGAGCGTATGGATTGAGCGAGCGAATTGTCAAGCATCTAAAGTTGTGTTAGCGACAATCCAAGTGAGTAGGGATGATAGGGCCAACATACGGGGGACTCTTGGAGAGATCCGTCTTGAGGATGATGGGCACTCTGGTCATCTCCGTGACATCCTGAATATAATCTCCGCCTTCTTCTCTCAGAGTGAATAACTTCAAGTATTTTTCCTTGTTCGTCAGGCGTGTTTCCACGGCTTCCGTGACAGGAACCTTTGAATCCGACCTGGTGCGCTGCAGCGTACCTGCAGCATCTGGAGTAGAGCGACTTGGCGAGCCAGGTACGCTCTGGGTTGGTCGTTCCGCCAAAGATGCCCCAGCCATGGCCTCCGTCACATCAGAAACATTATCATCGTCGTCATCGAACAAGGCTTCAACGTCATCTGTCGACATTGTGCCCGTCTCCGTCTGCTTGCGAGCTGCTTCTTCACGCTCCTTCTTGGCACGCTCAGCTTCCTCAGCTTGACGCGCGGCTGCCATAGCATTTGTGACCCTTTGCGAAGCGGCTGCTTTGGGCCTCTCATCCTCAGGTACGTATGCAGAGCTGGGTACGCCCTTCTCCCAGTAGAGCTCCAACACTCTCTTTTCTTTTCTGAACTCTGCCTTTTTGAGAGGCAGCTGGTCACAATGCACTCGCTTTTCGAAACCCCATTCGGGAATTAACACATCAAAGGCAGACTCATACACGCAGAGCACGATACCCTCGCTGATGAGGTCTCCATTAGCCTCTTGTCGCTTCTTGTCCATGATCCGGCACGATTCGATGTGGATGCTCTGCTCCTGCGCGTTCTGAGCAGACTCTTTCTTGGTGTTGCATGAATCCGTCGTTTTGACAAGATTCTCCAGGTCGTCATTATACTCGATTGCACCCTCTGATAAAACAGCTTCCAGCTGTCGGTGGACAATGATATCAGCATACCGCTGGGTGGGGTTCGTGAAATGTGTGTAAAGAGAGGAGTTTAAGGCGTAGTGAGGCCAAAGCTGCTTATTTGTCTTGCCGGCAATGCAATATTTGGCATGGTGCATAGTCTTGACCAATAAAGTCTCCATTCCCTTGCGGATGTCAGCATCGTCGACTTTGAACAAACTGTTTTGTAGAGTGCCGCTGCTTGTGGTGTCCATGTCGTAACCGAGGGCTCCCATGCGGTCAACAAATGTCTGCAGGCGACGAGCGTTGGGTGACCCTTGACGTCGTAGTAAGGCCTTTTCTGGTAATCCAGCAGCCAATTTTTGCGCAACAAAGGCATTTGCCCGATGAAGCAGCTCTTCCACAAGTTCGGTGCCTGGCGTCGAATCGAAAATGTTGTGTTGGATGGGAATGTTCTCATCGTCGAGCTGACGAAGGAGGCGCAATGGCGCCGTCAGCTCACCTTCTGAGCCAAGTCGGGCTTCCTGGAATTTCTGTGAAATAGCCTATGAAGATTTAGCAATGTCACTACGGACGTGAAGAGGCATACAACATACATTGAGAATCTGAATGTCCTTGAGCTCAGCGCTCTCGTGACTGAAGCTAGCACCATCCGACAAAGCTTCGTCAATGTCTTGCAGGGATAGCTTGGCAGAGCTCTTGACAATACTCTTACCAACCCACGCGTCACCTTCTGCAACTGCGCCGGTGTGAGGATTGACCTTGAAGACGGCGCTGATAGTAAGTCTGTCCTGGCCAGGGGTGAGAGTGCAAAGCTCAGACGCCATCTTAGGAGGCAGCAGTGCACAAGTCCGGTTCACTAAATGAACAGCGGTTCCGCGTTTCTTCGCTTCGCGGTCAACGAGCGAGTTGGGCTTGACGAAATGAGTTACATCAGGTACATGTATACCGATCTCAATCTTGCCATCAGTCTCAGTCTTCACATGAACGGCATTTCCCAATTCTCCGGTGCCAGCAAGATCGAGTGTGAAAGCCTTCTCCTGGCGGAAGTCTCGGCGAGCTTCGATGGCCTCGCCATCTTCCTTCTCCAAGGACCAGTCTTGCAGGCCAATGCTGCGGAGAACGGCGTCGGAAAACTCATCCGATGCAAAGTTGTTGTCGCGCAGCAATGCATCGGTCTCCACTTTCAAATCGCCCATCTTGCCAAGTTGTTCAACAAGCGTACCGAATGGGTGGAGAGAGGTAATAGGCCACCTCTTGATACATGCCACGAAAATTCGATCAGCGTAGTCCTGATGCTTTTCCACAAAGTCGCGAGGCGCTTGTTCTGTAGGTATAGCAATCAGCGGTACACGCTTGTCAGTAGGCTTGAACCACACAATCTTGGGCTTATCCTGTTGCCGGTGCTCGTGCGAGCGACCGCCATCCCTAGCTGCCCTCTCAGCTTCTTGCTTCTCTTTGGTAGCTTGGCTACTGGGTCGTAGAAGACCAAGAGTTCCGGAAAACATCTGACCAGCAACTCGTTCGATGACAGCCACAATGTGACCAGCGTACAAAGGCTTTGACTCGTCGTTGATTTCTTCTTCCTCGACGAGAAGGAGACTTTGGCCCTCGACTTCGACATCATCATTCTTCTTCTGTGTGGGTCTTTGCCGAAGACTGCCTCGCCGGCGCAAACCTCCCTCGCCTCCATTGTCGTCCCCGTTACCTGCGTTCGAAGTGGCATTACCGTTGGTAGATCCGGTCCTAGTATCGGTGATGTCCTTTCTCTTTTTTTTCTCTTCCTTTTCACGTTTTTGCCCCCAAACTTCATCAACATCGAGAAGCTCGACTGCAACCAAGTCTCCCTCCAAAGCTCGGTTGCGATCCTTGCTTCCGCAGATGAAGATATCGGCATCTAAAAGACCGTCAGAAGTCGCTACATATGCATCGCTGCGATTCTTCTTATTAACACGGAGAATTCCGGATACAAGTTGACCATCGCCCAGCAAAGCAGGAAGAGTGGCCTGAGGCAGATAAGGAGTGAACAAGGTTTTTCTCTGTTGTTGCTGGTTTTGTTGCCCACCCATTTGAGGAGCATGTTGACTCGCCTGAAGGCCGAATTGTGGAGCATTCATCTGGGCAGCTTGGAGAGCCTGCAGCTGGCTGAGCTGCATAGGGTTGAGCTGCTGGCCCGGATACATTTGCATCATAGGGAGCTGGCCGGGGATTTGCATCAGTTGTTGCTGACCGGGGTATTGGAACGCCCCGATGGACGAAACGGATTGGTTCATTGAACCACGCGAACGATGTCCAGGCTGGAAGCTTTGTTGCTGTTGTTGCTGTTGTTGTTGTTGTCCCTGGGCAGCTGCCTGCTCCTGGCCATTATTTTGACCCTGCTGATTGCGCCAGTTACCCTCAAAGTTGCGAGATCCTGTTCGGGCATGGCCGCCTGCGCCTCCGCGACGGGAAAAGTCTCCCGAATCAGCGGAAGCACCGCCGCGCGCACCTCCGCGCCCCTGAACGGCCATACTCTGACTACGGCCGTGACCGCCTCGTCCACCGCGGGTGGATGAGCCCTGCGCTATAGGGGCATCCGCTACAGTGCTCTTGGGTTCGTCGGCAGATGGGGACGCTTCAGCTCCAGGCCCTGGGAACTGGAAGCCGGAGGTAGTTCGTTTCTGCTGAGCTATCTCTGCCGCTTTCTTAGCATCTGAAAGGGCTAGAGAATGCCTTCGCTGATGTCCACCTCCGCCGCCACGGCCGCCTCGCGGTGCGTTCTCTCGATTCGGGGCCGTGGGACTCTCAAACTGGCCAAAGGTAGAGCCAGAAGCACCAGACGATGGGGCAGGCGGAGGTCCCATGTTCATGTTAGGAAGCGCGGATTGATTTCGGCGATGAGACATGGGCTGGTTTGGAGTGCCCATCTGGAGGGTCTGTTGCTGTGGTAGCTGTGCGGGGAACTGGAAAGCATTCTGCGGTGACATATTGGCTATGTTTGGCTGCAAAGGGTTGAACTGAGCGCCGGCACCCAGCTGGCCGGGAGCCATCATGCTCATGTTCACATACTGCTGGTGGGTGGCTTGAATCTGTTGTTGCTGTTGCTGCAATAACTCAATCTGCTGTTGGATAGCCAGCTGTTCCACTAGCAGCGAGAGGCAATGGCTGTTAGCTCACGCTCGCTAGTCGGGAGTATGACGACAGAGGAAGTAGATGGGACGAAAGAGCGCGCTGTAGCTTACTGCCAGGGTTGTTGGAGAACATGCTCATGAGGGGCGTCAGTTCAGACGGGCTGCGACGATGGGCAATGTGCAAACGACGTCCCGTAGGCCCAGGAACGCCGCCGGCTGGGGGAGGCTGCTGCGGTTGCTGCTGCTGATCCATGTTGGGCCGTCAGGCTGGCTGCACGTCTAGGTCCTGAGTGCGACAAGCGGTTATTCAGTGGGTTTGAAAGGGTAAAGCTGGAGTCGATGTAAGCTGAAATGACGGAATAGACGAAGCAAATGCTGGCTAAGCTCCTGATGGCTGTTGTGTCGATGTGTGTCGATGCACGGTAGGCAGTGAGAGTGTGATGACTCTGTGACGGGTGATGATGATAGATTGCGTAAACAGTGCTGGCAATGCTGCGCGATACGGAAAAGGAGGGTAAAATGAGAGGATGAATGGCTGTCTCGGTGAGTGCGAGTGATGCTGTAAATCCCAAAGGAAGGAGTGTGCAAGCAAACCCAAGAGAGGGTTATCTAGATAGATGGATGAGATGGGGGGGAGAGGGAGTTGGGAAGGGGGAGGAAGATGAAGGTAGTGGCGATGGGGGGACAGATGATGAAGTTGGGGACTGGAAGCTTTGAGGTTTTGGGCCTGGCAGGTCTGGGCGGGCTGACCGTGCCATCGTCCGACCTGAGCCAGGCGCTGCAGCTTCATCGCTAAATACAACTACCTTACGCAACTATGCAACTACGACACAACTAAACTGTACCTTAGGCACCTAACTTACCTGTCTATCAATACACACTACAGCTACCTATACACATGTTGCAGTTTGTCTACTATCACACACGGTACGACCTTCTCTTGTCTTTCGTGTATTTGTGTGCGTTGAGGAGGCAGTCGAGCAGTTGAGAGCATCATGGATGTCTTACTCTGTCCCCCCATAGCGCACTGTATTGTGCGGTCAAAATGGGGCTCTCCTACGAATACCCTGCCGATAGTCTGAGGGGCGGACTGGATGGGCTAGGCCGGAGCTGTATTGGTTCGGATTGAAATGAGGTCACGGCCAGACGTAATCAACGAACCAACTGTTGCAACACCATCAAGGATTCTCGTCTCTCTTGTCACTGTTCATGATTAGGGGCCTCAAAATATGCCTTGGGGCACCAGGCAGTTACATCAATGTCTCTTCTCTTATCACAGCATGCCATGATTTCCAGGCTGCAAAAGGACGGACACATTCCACTGCGAGAGAGTGGCGAACATGGCCTAAACGTCGGTACAGCTTGCGGCTTAACAGCACTTGAAGCCGCTCGAGCAAAGTCAAGTCAAGTGAGGTGGCACAAACATGCAAACCTGCGAGTGGCAATCGACGACGGTTTTGGGCCATACGCAACTCCAGATGGCGGAATCCAAAGAAAGCTCTGCCAAAGAAACACGACAGCCATGCTCTCCGCATGGGAACGAAGAGCCAAGTCGCCAGTTGAAAGAACCGTTGGAGGCAAAAGATGGAGCCAGATGGACAAAGACCAGGAAGCTAGCAGGTGGGTGGCCGTCTGCCATTGGACAAAGAGCTCAAGCTACGCAATATCGGGCTGTGAACTGTAAGTACATCCACCCCTGTCCCGTTCAAAGAACTCCCTGGCGAGCCTCTAGCAAATGATAAAGCCGGTACGGGTGCGTCGATGTGTGAGGGGCATTCCGTCATCGTTGTCTTCCCTCTGCGGCTCCCATATCAAACCCGAGCCTCTGACTGCTCGACAGGTAAGTGCAGTATGTTCTCATGACTTTCTTCAGAAACGGAAGCATGCAGCAACCAAGACGAAAGAGGAAGAAGCAACAGCCCTTTGGAGCTACTCTGGGTAGATCCTAGTAGTGAAACTCAAACGCCGTGGGGAACGGGACCTCGCCTGCTGCCCGCTCGCCTGGTTCAAAGCTCGAAACATCAATGTGAGCCCCCATCTCCACTATAAGATATACCCCCAAGCTCGCCAGCCATTATCAGGACCCCAACCAGAGGCCCAGCTTGCCGGGCGTGTCGAGCCCGTCTTTGAACGTCTTTGCGGACACGTATGTGTCAGCTACGCGACCTGCGGCCGAGAGCTAACTAGCGATTGAAGATGGTCTCCATTGACAGTTCTCGTTCTCAATCTTTGTTAGGGGCATGTTCGGTAGTCATGGCGGGATCTATAATTCCCCAAGCTGCTGGCAAAGCGCGCTGTGGAGAAGTGGGATGAAAACTGTACCTACCTCCTAGCCAAGTGGCGCATACTCGGTGATTTGCACAATATTATGTCATTTTCTTTACTCGCCCGTCTCAGCTGCCTTTACAGGTCAGGATTGGAATGGGTATGTTGATAATTGCACGCGTGGGTTGGCGCATGCCTTCCTCCCAAGTTAACCTTCGCGCTGTCATCCCCTAGCTCCCTGAGCTGGGACTACGGGAAGCTCCATTCCATCGATGTCAGCCTACTCCGCGGCAGCTCTTGGAGAAACTAGACCATTATAACTTCCTTCGCTTAAGTGTAGTCCATAAGTCCTTTTACTAGCAGGGAAGTCCAGCAAACCAACAACACATCAAGACACTCTCTGGGCAGTCAGTCTGGGATATGCATTCGAACGATGTCGCTCTATCGGCAGCACCCCGATCCAACTAGCAGGGAGGGTAAAGTCTTAAACCCGTCGAGCCCGTTACGGGTGAGTCTTAGTGAGAAAATCCCATCAGACGAGTCAACTGTCAGTCGCTGGTGTGAAAGCCATTTTACGCCAACCGGTTTACATCTGTCTTCCATCCACTTATCGCTTGAACTACAAGAGGATGTTTGCCGCGCTGTCTCACTCTCGTAACCTCTAGAGCGTCGTTTGAAATGCCTTTTGTTCCACAATTCCGTCGATCGCCCTCATTAACATTCGATATCTCACCTCGAATATATGACTAACAACCCAAAAATGGGACTGCTTGACATTCAGATCTATCACTATCATCCGGTGCGGTCGTTGATGGCAACTGAATGCCCTCCTGGCGAGAGCATCGCAATATATCATCCATTGGACTTCGTCACCTGACTAGGAGGCTCAGCGTCAGATCTAATGGTGAGCAGGAAAGCTTTCGAAATCCGAGTATTCCACTCGATCCGCTCTCATTGTGGCTCTAAGTCAAATTGTACGACAGCTTTGATCATTGGTCTGACACAATGGCCAATTTAGAACGTTCTGCGATCGTCGAAGGCGCATCCGGCCTCATGGGCTGGGCAGTCGTGAACGAGTTTCTTCGAAATCCAATTTTTTCGTAGATTACTGCTATAACAATCGCGAAGCTGATCCTTCCGAATCTTTCTGGTTCAGTGAAAGTTCGGTTAGCCCGGATTTGCAGCTCATCCAGGCATCAATCTGCAGATAGGGGACAACCCTGCTTCATTGTCCCTCAAGCCAATCTATGCAGTATATCAGAAGCGTAATACGCCTTCTCTATAGACCTACTTGTCGGTTTCTTATATCCTTTTTTGCTCTCTCTTGACACTGTCATATTATCTAGTATGTGCTTCGTCTTTCGCTGACATTGAGGAGGTCGCCGGAATCCTTCCATGCTCAAGCGGTCATCGATGTACACAAACTCACTCTTTCCAAGCTTACAGTCTCTCACTTTCCCAGGTGGAACTAGATGATATGGTACCTAGACGCCGGCAGGTTCACTCGGTCCTCCGCCAACATAAGATATTGTGAACGATCTCCAGACCTAGCTACGCTAAGACCATCGTTTACCACAAGCTTCTGAAATGCGGCATGTCAAGGAAGTGATAGGAGGCGGCATTGGTGTTCAAAAATGCGGGCGCATCATCCGCAGCCATTTCGAAATAGATAGTGTAGAATTCTAATTGATAACCTACGAGGAACTTGGATCGAGGTGTCCAAATGCGAAATTGTTTGAAGTCATTTATATCATGCCTGGCGCTATGAATCCTCTTCCTTTTCTTCTGCTATCTCCAAATGAGTGATGGAGTCCTTCCTAGCTTTTCAACCCAGGCACCAACCTCATTTCAGATTGACGTGAGAACCCCATGCACAAGACCCAATCAGCATATACATACAACGACACCTTTTGCTGTGTCCAGCATTACCAATCCAAACATATTCTCTCACTGGTCCCATTTGCCGTAAGACGTCAAAAAGATCAAATCCGTGAATACAGCGCCTTCTCCCCTGAGATCGCCGTTTACTTCCTTCCCGAGGGGCAATTCATTGTGACGCCTGCAATGCGAAACCCTGTTCAACCGCGATGGACTTCCCATCAGCATCAAAGTCGTGAGTCATCAGCATACATTGTACCCAAGTAGAAGGTACCACGAAGCATTCAAATGACTCGCACAGTTGTGTCGCAATCATGGTGCGGTTTAGGACTCTACAAGTAATTGCACTTCTAGGGTTCAAGACTGATAGTTATTTCTTGGACAAAGCAATAAATCTTACCATAAGAGCCTGCAGTAAATGCGTCTGGTCAACATTAGAGCGAGAAAGTGTTAGTTCTGCCTAAACTGCCCCATGGCAATGGCTATAAAGTGCAAATACGAGGCAGTGATTATAGGTAAGCAGCGGCTTGATCAGTGAAAGGATGTCTGATTAATACAACAAGGTAGAGAGGAGCACTGGTTTACTTTGAAATTACACCCTGAGAAACTGCAACAGTCGGTACTTCAGATTACGTTCTTGAGAGCCTAGCTCCTGGGTCTTAGCCACAGTACTGCCAAGATTTGATCATCGTTTGGCTGTATAATGTATAGTTTTCGAGTCATTCGATTGTCGAAGTTGATTTCACATGCCTTAATGACCATGCTGCTTGCTGAGTAAACAGAGCCTTGAGCTCGTGATCCTCGCGATGGTCACGATTTTCGAAGCTTCTAATCCCATAAGAGGTGGGAGGCGAGTTTTGGTGGTGTGAAAGCAAACACTACTATTCATTCAATGATAGTTCTGAACGGACTTGGTATACATCAATGAAAGGCGCTTGGCGCTATGGACTGTAGGTTAGTCTGTTACATCGGCACTTGGACGACGCGATCTTTGTGTGTCTTGAGGAGGAGGCGGGTCGATTACCGATCGTGGTTGGAAGATGGCATCTCGTGGAAAACAGAGTGTTGGCAAACATGCGTCACGTACAATCGCCTTGTGCAAACCCTCTGGACTGATACACATCGCTTGTCCCAGGCGTCGTGAATCTATTCAGGTAGCCTTACCAGTTTGACAGCGGAAACAAGACGATTGTATCGGATACTACAACGCTTGGTTTACCTCGTGACCTTCCTAGTTTCACTTGTCTTTGTTCGTCCACAATGACTTGGCGGATAATCAAATATGACAACAATGTCACTGTTTGGTCGTGTAAACTAGGTTATTCTTTGGTGTACGTGCCAATCTGAATTACATAAGGGACAACAGTCACCACTCGGATATCGCAGAAACCACACAGATTTGACTACACCTGAGATTCTCATCGTACAATATCCTTCGGTACCACAACTCTTCATCAAAAACCGTTACAACACTTTGATCATGTGTCGCCGTGTAACAACGACGTACCCTTGTGGCTGCGAGCTAACCATCAGACAAGAATGCAGACGCTCCAGTCGTCATGGCCATGTGATGAGGAAAAAGACACAAAGTAGGTCAGATGGATGTCCCTTTCACCCTTCTCCTCTCACAGCGACGCACACACCGCCGTCACCTCACGGCTCTCCATCTGGCAGGCGTCTTTTCAACAACACATTGAGAAGAAGGCCTAGGCGAAGACCTAGGCACGACAGTATGTCAAGCGAGTTCTCAGACATGACGCTTTACCCCCCGAGCGGCCCAACATCCCCTACCGAAAGTAACAAAGGTGACATTAAAGAACCATCTCTTACTGCGACTGCGCCTAGGGTCCCCGCTACTCCGGATCTTCTTACTGCTACTGCGAACCTCTTCAATGCTAATGCCAATAATCTCTTTGCTGCTCCTGCTCCTGGAGGTTCCGCTATCCGGAATCTGCGATCGACTACTGCTCCGGCTACTGCTCCGGCTACTGCGACTCCCTTTACTACTGCTACGATTGCCGGTCCCGTCACTACAAATCTGCAATCTGCTACTAAGCCCGCAACTACGGACCTCTTGAATACCCCTGCTGCTGTCGGTCTCGACACTACAAGTGTCCATTCCGCTACTGTGGCTGCCGCCGGTCCCGTTATCACAAATCTATCTTCTGCTACTTCTCATGGAGATTCTACTACAGCGAATCTCCAACCCAAAGAACATGGTGAGGATGAGCATAACCTCTCTTTAGACAACAAACGATCAACCGAACGTAAGGCAGCTTCATCAACTGCCGTGTCAGTCCTGAAGCCTGCACCGTTCAACCGTATGGTGGAACATCCAATCGGCGCCTATCCGCCAACTACTACGCATTCGCAGAACCTGCAGCCATATCGTCAGCCACTGAGTAACAGCACGCAAAGTTTACCTCTAGCGGGGACAAGAAGACGACAAGCTGACATAATCCCCATGCGCAGTACACTAATGGCACCTTTGCCGCCCACCAAACGCCTATTCGATTATCCCGAGAACGAAGCTCTGTCACAAAATCTCGGATCGATCCTGAAGCCTGTACCGCCCAAGCAAATAGTAGGACAACTAGACGACGCACCTCCACCAGTTAGCATGCCTATGCGAGCACAGGGACCACACAGTCGGTCATTAGGTAGTATGTTGGCGGCAAGACGACGAACACAAACTCATTCCGTGAGCGATGTCCCAAAGCCACCCTCGCTACCCAAGCCAGTCACCAAGCGAAGGATTGATCATCCTGAAGACGAATCACCTGCACTAAAGCGGCTTCGAGCCGTTAAAGAAAGAACTGGGAGATCCGGCAGATTTTCCGCCGGCAGAGCTACCGTCCTCAGTCCCGGGAATGATTCTTCGAGTGGCTCTGCTGGTGGTGGTGCCCCTCTCAACGGCTCACCACACATTGCTCAGTCTTCGAGCGACTCTGCTGGTGGCGGTGCCCCTCTCAACGGCTCACCTTATATTGCTCAGTCTTCAAGTGACTCTCCTGGTAGCGGTGCTCCGCTCAACGGTTCTCCATATGTTGCCCAGTATTCGAGTGACTCTGATGGCGGTGGTGCCCCCGTCGGTAGCTAATTTCTGAGCTCAGTCAATTGTGGCAATATCATCATAGGCCCCGCACATGTAGGTTGATGGGGTTCAACGCTTAGGAAGAATTTTGATGCCGAGAACGCAAAACGTCTGAAGAAGAAGTCTGTGGGAGTGTGGAGCCCTAAAGGTTAGTATGTTTACTTAAGTTTGTTTCGGATAGTCACTTTCAATTTAAATAAAACATCTGTTTATATCAACAAAAATTCACAGGAAAGCTGATAGCTGATCGGATAGAGTCGCAAAGTTTCATACGTGATAACCATAACCCCATCATATTAGCACATAGTTTATGCCAACATTCATGTAGACTAGAACCCTGTCTTTGGAACTGCCATAAATAGTTTTGAATTCTCTTTCTTTCAGTCGATTCAAATATAGCCTAGAGAGCCCCAAGTTGATCTAAAACATGCTTTGACTAGACACAGCATAACTTATGGTTTTCCTTGACTAGCTCAAATCCCTTGCTAGATCCAGTGAACTTTACCCGCCGCTCATGCGAATCTTTGGAGCCTACGTGCACGCGCAGTTCGTCTTTTGGAGTTGAAATGGAGGCCGTCATGGGATACGACTTCCCTGGTCAAACCATTCCGCGCCTTTGGTAATAGGCCGAATATCGAGTTGAAGTAACAACAAGGCGACGAATGATAAGACCTCGGTGCTAACAAAGTGGCGCCCGGGGCAGAGCACCGTTCCGCCCCCGAAGGGTCGGAACGCAGCTGGATTTATCCGCTTTCTGCGAAGGCCGCGGAGAAACCGGCGATGGTCGAAGTTGCCAGCCGTGGGGCTCCATAATGACGGATCAGTGTGTTGGGCGGGAGCCACAGTCATGACAGTGGCGCCTTTTCGCGAAGACATTTGTCCTCTACAATGTTATCTTTCATGACCAATCTTGCAGAAACGCCAATGTGATTGTAACGGATCTTTTTTTGCCAAGTGGAAAAGAGTATAGGGCAAGGGGTCTTGATCTCAGCTAAGTCAATGGTCCGGACCTTCGCATGATACATTTTCACCAGCCCTTCAACCTCTTTTTGACATTGTTCTAGAATCACGCGGTTTGAGAAGATGTGACACACTAAGCCAAAGGGTACTTGTCACACTATTAATAGTTGGCGCAATGATCTGGCCAATCTCTGTTGCTGCTACATCTCGACCACGCAGTCCATGATCAGTATTGTGCTTATAACGACACTGGACCAGCGGCGAGCCTTGGAGATGCTATTCTCGGTGAAATATCTTTCGAGGGCCGGGACGAGCAATCGACCTCGAGCCCAGAGATTCTTATGCGCTAACACAGATGCCATATTCTGAGCATATAGACGACGATTTTCGGCTCGAGAGGTTTTAGTCCAGGCATCTGAGACCAAACACTTCGGTCAAACCTTGGCTGGATTCTGAACTTACTACCATGCCTTCTGTAAAGCTGGATCGCGAAATTTATTATTGGGCCCGTAAATAGATTCCGTCGTAGCCATCAAAATCTGGTCACGAATCCACGGGAAGAGCTCGACAGTGATGGGGCTTCCAGTACGAAAACGCTCCAAGGACTCGGCCATATGTTTGACTGCGCCGCTACTTAGAGAGTCGAGCCCAGGGCCAGGAGAAAGGGCTGGATGTGTTGATGGTATGAACAACGACAGATAAGAATCATCATCGAACATGTTCTCTGTCCCAAGGATGGCATTTCCAGCTGAGCTGGCACCCATTAATCATTTGCGGCGGCTTGCGCCTCAATGGGCGCAAACGCGATAGTCTTGACTTATCGTTGGAGTAAAAAGACGAGAGGTAGAGAGTTGACGATATGTATTCGTTGATTGGGAAGACAAAGGGTGTATATTGGCAAGCTATATTTTGTGTGTAAGCCGTACTATTTTAGGTCAGTACGCAGTGACCTTTGCAATTGTTCTTACGAAGTAACCACGAATCTCGTATTAATGGAGAACTTCTGTGTCACGGTACGTATATAAGTGGCTAGAGATGGTCAAGCGGCTGGCTTGACAACATTCTACTTTTGTACAAATGGTGTAACGGTATAACGCTTTAATCTTGTTCCGTGACAGTTTATTAAGCCTTATAAGGTCGTACGTTCAATTCCGGCCACGGTCGCGAAGTAAGGGGTTTTGTAGGAACCCTAAGATCTTAGCGAAGTGGGCAGCCACCGGGTATATAATTGGCAAACGGTTCGAAACGGTACGCGATTGGCGGGCTTGCCTCCTTGCGATCGCCGATGTTTCAGTAAACGCTTATATCCGGACATAGTCCTTAATCGTCAATTACGGTCAATTAAGGTTTAAAGACGGGGTATTATCACGGTACGTATATAAATGGCTAGAGATGGTCAAGCGGCTGGCTTAACAACATTCTACTTTTGTACAAGTGGTGTAACGGTATAACGCTCTAGTCTTGTTCCGTGACATTCTGCATGCCAGACATCATTCCTGGTATCGGACTGATGAATGGTATGGTGGTTCTGATTGTTGGCGGCTCGCTCGAATGTTGTGTAAGACCCATGAGGATGGACAAGAAGACATAGGCGGCAATTTTCAAGGCGACAAAATAGGTAAGGATGAATGCCATGATCCAACAACAATCTGAAAACTGCCGAGAAATTGATTTCGCGACAATGTCGAGAATTCTCAGGATTCATTTCAATGTCAGTAGGCGACCGGAAAGTTGGCCTGGGGGATAAACCATTCTCCGAATATAAGGGGCTGAGTGACAACCACTTCTAGGTTGTCCTGCATACTGGCCGATCGTTAAGCCTCAAGGCACCAGTGGCGGCCCTCTGCCTCTTGCTACAAAATTTTAATAAACTATGATACAGACGACATTTATCTAAGCACCGCACGGGTTCTGGTATTCAAGGCGTAGATTTTAGCGCTCAATTTTCACTTGTCTTCAGATAATCCAAGTCTGAATCTCAGTGACTAGATCAGGCGGGTAGACAGGTTCAATTTCTAGGATGGTCCCACTATATTTCCAACATAAGGATTGTATTGCGCGTCTTTGTAGCAATAGCGTCACCAAACACATAAGCGTCTCGTGGGAAGATTGCCAACGAACGTTCGACCTGAATCTCCACTAGATTCGAAGCATGATGATGACGAAAGAGAAGTGCCGGAGTGATTCTTTGGCATGATCTTTTGTTCAGTAAGTCTCTTCACAGCTAGTTTGATTGCAGCTCGACAGACCCGTGAAAGAAGACAATCTGGGCGGCGCCTTCTGTTCATGGGTCCATAGCCAGCGTATGATTTTCGGCTTGTTACATGTCACATTCAGGTAATGCCTGTGGTGAGCCTACAGATCTTCTAATGTACCATACAGTTGGACCACATGACGACGTCCGAGTACCAGCGCTGATGGCCAGGGATGTCGGTCAAAGCAGTGCCTTTAGGATGCCTAGGTATTCGAAGCCTCAGGCAGCAAAAGAGTGGCTATAGGAGATTCTATTCCCCACGTGTTTATTTGGTGGCTTCCAGAATCCGAGGATACAAAACAGAAAGCGTGCGCAGTATTCGGACTTGAATTTCGCGAGTATTCGGAGATGAAGACCTAGGCGGCGTAAAAGAATACTCAAATCATACAAGGGCATACAGTGCTCATTCGTTTCACTCTCGTTCTTCGTAGTAATTCCATGGGTTACAGACTGAAGAAAATTAATCTCGAGATGGCTGGTTGATTTTTTGGAGACAAACATGGGCAAAAGTGCACTTTTCAGGTGAAAATTTTTGTGCTCTACATCTTCGCTTGAAGTTGCCGCCTTATACTGACAGTCAGTCCATATACCGTCACTGATTGCTACCTTACGCAACCGAGCATTTGTTTTCAATATGTCTAAGTCGAACTCGAATGTTTACGCGTCGCAACGAGCTACTTTGGCACGGCAATGATTTTATCTGGTATCTCGCGGGGAGGATTTCGCATTTGCGTAGGTGAAGGTCGTGTCGCAGCATTTTTTATGGTCACGACAATGGCGTCGTTTGCAAGGTCTGAGTCTGGTTCGATAGATGTCGCTCGTTTGTTTGGTCTTATTTTCCGGGTTTCCTATGGTGGGAATGTACTGGTACTATACTCGGTACCGTCGATCAGAGGGCTATCTCACCCCCTGGTACCATGAGGCTGTTTCAACATACACATTTGGCCTCAGTGAGTCATTCAGAAGTAGTAGCATGCATAGGAGGCGTGGCTGTGAGCGTGCATTCGCGTACAGTAGGACTTGGTTGTACCTCTATGCTAATCGGTTGGTACTCCGACCTAGATACTTAGGTAGGGTTGGATGTGGTACATCAATCGCGACTGACGACATTCACGATCCGACGCACTTCGACGCCCGATTAAATAGAGCAAGAAGTTGTGGAACGATCCATGGGTTTGACGTGACGGCTCGGCACATGGACATGACATAACACAGTCCTGCCCAACCAAAGCTGGCCGGGGCGCATATATGACACATGGGGGAACATAAGTGTTTTGGGAAATTACATGGGCTGTTGATGCAAGAAAATATCCACTGATATTCAACCGTTGTAGGGCTGTAAAATTTCACAACTACATTGATATGGTCGAATACATGCCGAGACAGATTTAATCTCAGCCTCATGCAGTAGACCATCAACCAGCTACGTGTACCATGTCAAGAGCCACATTGACCCAAGCATCTAGCTTGGTTGATGAATATGACCGAGTATTTGGGGTTCTCGACAGGCTCCATATCATTCGGCTGTGCTGTCCGGGAACTCTACCGCGTGCTTCCGCTCTCACCTCGCAGCCCACGACAAATCGATTTGTTGAGAAGAATTGTTGGCTATTATGCACAGGTGCATTGGCTCAAATAGATCGTCAAGGATTGAAGTCCTATGCATTCTTTCCCAGGTTTCGGATTTCGTGCGTCCAAGCCGCTGCTTTCCTGCCCATGCTAGTCTACGATTTGCACTGCACGGAAAATATTCTATGTACCACTTTCTCGTGGCACTTGAAACAGTCCTTCACCTTGTGCTGATGAAATTGACCTACTCCAGCCTCCGGCACGTATTGAAATGATGTAAGTCACGCTGGGAGTCTTTCAAGCAGGTCGTTGAAGGGTTTCGTTTTGAGTATCAAAACTAGAATGACCTAGGCCTGTACAATAATTGAAGCACCCGTAAAACTCAGAGTATCAAATACCATTTTAGCATGATCGCAAGCAAGGCTAGGCTTAGCTGCTTGCCTCATAGTTTACACCAGACACAACTACGCTCGCAGCCCTTGGGTCAAGAATCATCGGCTGTGACAATGGAGGAGTTGCTAGAATGGCAAGTAGCAGTCCATGCCTATGTACTCCATCCACCCTTATGAGACTATATGAACTGTATCTTAAATTCATCGTCTCCCACATTCAACTCTGCGCAAACATCATGACTGCCTGCCCATGCTCGCTGAAGCATAGGAATGGGTAGCAGGGCGATGAGACGTGATTAAGACTGGTCCCTGTCTGCTTTGACCACCCGTGCTAGGACCATTATTCTGAGCAGCTTGGTCTATTGTAACACTAGTGCTCTTTTGCTTCTTTGCGTCTTTTATCATCTTCTGTAGCACGTCCATGACGCGATCTTTCATTGAGCTCGCTTTGCTCGCGACGTGGGGTGCGGAGGGTATCGAAACTGTTTGAGGAGCGGTACTGCCCCGTGAGCTGTCGGTCATGGATCGTGAGATTCAGGAGCACGCGGGCCGAGTCATGGGACTAGGATCGACTGTGGAGACCGCTTAGATCTGATCTGAAGTCATGCTATATTCCATCCATCAGTAACGCGAGAAGCCATCGAGCTCGAGCAGGAAAGATGCCAATGAGTACCGAGAATGTCAGAGTATCATACCTGATTCTTGAGATTGAGCAGCGTATGTGGCGGTCGCAGTATATGAGAAACTGACTGTGCAATCAAGTCGCTTTCCACTCAGACTGTGAACAAGACCATGACTGGCTCTTTATACTGAGGACCATACTAGCCGTCTATACTCTACAGACTAGATTCGTGGACGTTTCTGGCATGTACCCTAAGACGGAGCGACGGTGCGCATCATGCTTGACAGGTTGGACCGCCGCGCAGTTTTGGCCCATTAACCATGCACCGGTGCATATGCAAACATCTGTGCTGCAGCGTTCCGGTGATTGAGGCAGTGCTTGACTAAATGCTCGAACTTCGGGTATGAGGCTCCGTACGGAGTAGGTGTGGGCTACTCATGGTGAGCTGGCAGACACAAGTGGACTGGCGCGCGGTACAAAGTGCTTCGCGATGGGAAAATGTGAGAGAAGAAAATAGTATCTCGCACAGACACAGCCAAGAGAGGCGACATACTCGCTGGGGTCCCTAGTAGAATCTATGCCTATTGTATACAAAGTACGAACCCATCAACGCCCGGTTAGTACGCCGTTCTCGACCGTATGCATTGGAGCGTGCATAAAACATGTCTACACGCGCGGAAACCCGTCATATTAACGATTCTAATTGTAGGTACATGGCGAAGGGGACTGCTCGCTGCTCCTGGACGCGTTCGCGGCGGTGAATGATATCCAATCTCTACCCTTGCTTATTTTTTTCGGCTACCCCAACCTCCCGTTCCAATGTCCACACGAGTATCTGCTACTCATGTATAGAATTTGACCTCGATTCGTGATAATGAGCCCTACGAGCGAAACCCTGCTGGAGCATAATATTCAAAAGACTCTGCAAAGCATAGAGCAGCGCAAGAAAAGCTGTCACCTCGTCCCTCTTCTGCAGTGCTCTGTTCGTCTTCGAGACGGTGTTCCGGCATGCTATCGCCAAGTGTGGACGACTTGTGCCGCGCACCATGATCTTTTCGTCCCGATTTTCGATATTCATCTGTTAGTGGCGATGTCCAGGAGCTTCTCTGTCCCCCATTACAGTCCTTCAAGTGCAGACATTTCTGGTTCTGTGCCGCAGCCCTTGCGAGTCGGATGGCACTGTTTCTTAGGGAATCAGGGGCCTTCGCAATCGGCGGCTGACGACGGCTGCTGGCAGCTGGACTGCCCTCAACTCTTAGGCCACAGCAATTGAGTTTTCCAGTCTCAAGTCGCCGCTCTTGAAGGAAGTTGATGGACCTTTGCTAATACTCAATTAGCACGATGTTTGGTATGAAGTCGAAAGAGGATGGATAGTGTCCAATCAGACGGCAGGTCTTAGTTCGGGGTGACTAAGCCTTTGCCCTGCTTTACGCCACGAGCCGTCGAGCTGTTGCCTGTGTGCTGTATGCATTGACGAGATCTGTACCAATCACTGAGAAGCGGGGACAGCGGCATATGTGGTCAACTGCCATTGCGTCGTCGGCCTCTCTCCGGGTTGGGACGGTGAGCCCGGCTCTCTGCAAACTTGGACCCAATGCGCTCAAAGCTGGCTCGCTGGCGACTGATCACCTGATGAGCCTCTGAGGCTCTGTTGGTCCAGGCATCTGGCAAGCATCTGGATGGGGATCATCCACCATGGTGGGCATCGCAACCCGGAACAATCGTATCTCGCGTTGCGAACTTGAGATGGCTTAACCGGAGCATATATGGATAGTGAATATTAGCGGACGCCCGTTGCGCAAAAAAGGAGTAGAGTGGAAGATGCCCGCAGCGCATGATCGAATAACAAATTCAAGCTGTTCGTATATCTCTCCAAGAATTGCATCCAGCGAGGACGGGTCGCAGGGGCAGCTAGGACACAAGTCAGCTTACATTGGCTGTCGCTGCCTACTCCAACTTATCCGTGTGATGTCTGCACCATGGAAGCGGAGCGGCGGCGGGTCATCGAGCACACGCAAGTCATCCAGTGAGCCTTTCCTGTTGCCGCCGCTCTAACCGACAGTTGGCAACTGGGAGACGGGGCCCTGCATTCCCCGCGATTGATGGATTCATTCAGGTTACTTCACAAATTCATTTCACAACGCTATAGCTTCAGCTGTATTATTGGCTTCTATAGTCTTAGGATCTCGTCTCCTGATGGATATTGCTGTTCAAGCGTATCAGGGGTGCTTCAGCATAGAGTGGCTTCCCCTAGCTCAAGAATTTTGAGATGCGTTTTCTCAGGGTCACGCGCCAGCGTCTACATCACCCTACGTAGTCGGGTCGGATGTCGGGCTCGTATCGAATAGAATCTAAATGCGAGTAGTCTATCCCATAGCCTCTGAACATATATAAGAATGTGTTAGCGGTAATAATCAAGAGCTTGAGTCCATCCGTCTCTAATATCTTCAGCACTCGAACTTCATATGAAAAGACAGGCGCCTCCACAGACCCATCACCACCTAATGACGCTACAGGCTGTTGCATTAACCTAAACTTGCTACTATTGATGGATCTTACTCTCATGTCGCCACGATACAGTATCCTTGGCCCCAATCATCTTGTTTCGAAGCATGTCGGCCCTGTCGTCGACTCCGCAGACCAATGATTCCAAATCTTCATTCAATGCCGTGAAAGAGATAGTTCATAGGCGATCGTAAATGAATGAACTTACTAGAGGAACCAATACAGGCCTGAGTGTATGCCAGTGTCAAATCTCTTTATACCGCCAAACCCAACGCCAAACTATACCCGACCACTCAACATTGGGGCTTAGCTACCTAATTCCTAACTCCATCTTCAGGGCTCACAGTACAGATCGAAGTTAATGCTTCATCTACGTCATGATCTATCATTCTGTTTGCGCTACTTGTAATATCTGTGTTTCATAGCGCCTACCGCCCCTGAGGACCTCAGTCCTGCGCAAAATTTCAAATCGCAGCCTTACATACTTTCGGTAAAGGATTGCGACTGTTAGTTCGTAGTTGTCTGCTCCATGAGGGGGCCGAGACCCCCATAAGGTAGCGAAGATCCCTCATCATTGGCCGCCTATCGGCTTTTACGGCCCTCCTGAGTCTATCAGCCTACCCGGCATTTGGCCACACGTCGTCAGCGTGCCTCGTGCAAGCGCCATCCGACCTCCATTACGATTTTCGCAATGTAACTTCGAACTCACGGGCGTCAAAGATGTCGTGTTGCTCCATTCGAATGAGTACGCAGGACACCCATAGCAGATATTTGGCCATTTTTAGAGCCTCGTCAGGGGCCATCTAGCGCTATCATACTGGATTTGTAATGCCTTTGGACAAAATATCTGGAACGGGTTTCAGCCTCATGCTTGAAATGGAGGGCCAGCTGTGTGATTTGGTATATAAAGGCAGAAGATCTCTCGATCGACGCAGACATTCTGTTTTGCTGGGATATTTTACTCCCCATTGCCATCTTAGGCTCTCCACTATGATTCCGCTCCAAAACCTCGACACATACCCCCACCTTACTCACCAGAGACAAACGCTGCCTCGAGGCTCTGATGAGAATCGCGTTGAATACAACGATATGTTCCATCCAAGAACATCAGAAGGTCAGTTCGTCCTGCTAGTTGTCTCCACCTTGACTTATTTGTTTCAGCAAGGGGTACTGGCCCAGATATACCGGCCCACGGCTATTCCGCATTTCGCAGTATAGAGCAACTGAGTAAGGCACTGACTTGGACTATGACCATAAGTATACGGTTGGACTGATTTTACTAAAGGTTCAGGTTTGAATAATGGATTTGTCTCAGTCTCATCGATGAATTCAATTGCTCCCAACCTCAACACGCACCGAGCGTTCCGCGTAACTGGGCAAAGGCTCATGCTCCAACTCGAGTCTCAGATCTCATGCTTGCTCGATGAAGTAAGACGAATTGACGAGCTGCTACCAACACACGGACCAGGTGGCACGCACCCAAGATCTTTTTGGCAATACGATAAGGAGGCATTCATCCTGCGGTGTAAACAGGGCCTTGACTACTCCGCCATTCCAAAACCTCTAGCATCCCACTCTGTGGCATCGACATCCCAAGCCTCCGACCAGAACGACCTCACGACGCAAAGAGAAAACCTACTATCCAGCGTGAGTATACTTCTACGAGAGTATAGTACGTATAAGCCTCCCCATACCCTGTGACCAAATGATAGATGTTGATGATGTGAGTTTCTAGGAGAGTTACTTCGTTGGGATCATGATCTACAGAACTATCGAAAAGTCTCGCGCAGAAGTCACCTCACAATCGTCAAGCATATAAGAGATCGTTTCAGTCTTCCAGATGACCAGCCCAACTACGAAGGTTATCTTGATGGTGGCCTTGAGTATTTGCGAGACAGGGATGACTTTATATATGTCGACTCGGGTGCCCCACCTGAGTTCTTCCAGCGAATGATACTTAACCCAAAGATTTCAGTAAGCTATATACCTCAAGGAATTCTGGCATCTTCTTATAATGAGCTACAACTGACTCGTCTACACATTGACAGAAAATCATACGCTTTCTTTGCTGCGGCAACCCCAGGCTCGGCTTCCCTGAGACGGAAGGAGAGATACCAGCACAACGCCTACTCATAACACTGAGAGCTCTAATGGGGTTTCTCGGCTCGCTGATAATCCTAGCGCCTGTGGGTATTCTATTCCTTGTCGATCTCCAGCAAAAATGGTTGGAGTTTGTAGTAGTGCTCATCTTCAGTCTTGTCTTTGGCTTCATCTTTTTTTTCTTCGAGTCACGATCGAATTACCTGTTTGTTGGGATTGCTGGGTACTGCGCGGTGCTTGTCAACTTCTTGACAAACTCCACTTCCGTCACGGAACGCACTTGACAGGACAATGCATGGACCAGGTGGAGCATAAGCCATGACATGGTGTATTCGCTCAATTTCTGGCCTGTCACAGTACGTACATAATATAAGTGGCTAGAGATGGTCAAGCGGCTGGCTTGACAACATTCTACTTTTGTACAAGTGGTGTAACGGTATAACGCTCTAGTCTTGTTCCGTGACATGGCCCCTGTGTTACGGAACGCTAGACTAGACCGCGTACAGGCCGCGATGCGGCCCCAATACGGTATATATAATTTCGTTTTTTAACCTTTATTTAAATAGCTTTTTTTTTTTTTTACATAATAATAATAATTATTACTAGATTTTTACTAGTAGTTAAAACTGTGATAGTTTGTTATATTTAATATATAAAAAAAAATTAATTTTTTTTTTTTTTGCCTTTTTTTTTTATTTTAAACCTATTATCGCTATAATTTTTACGCCTAATTTAAAGCTTTTTGCTACCGAGCCGAGGCCGTAAATATTTGTTTTTACTAAATCGTTATTAAGGCAATAACTAACGTTAATATATTTAATTACCGATTTAAAAAGTAATTTTACGTATTTATATAATATCGCCGGCGATTTATAAGCTTTATTTTTAAGGCTTTTAAAATATTTAGAACAAAATATTATAGCTTTTTATATTTAGCGCGATTTTTTTCGGCGTTAAATTAACGAGCTATTGTTAAATAATTTTTACTAAACTAATTAATTAAATAAGGCCGAAAAAATTATAAACCGATAACGCGCCGAAATATTTATATTACGAGAAAAAATCGTAAAATTAAAAAATCGAATATATAATAACTATTTTGTTTTAAAACTTTTTTTATAAATATTTTCTCCGGGCTTAATCGCTATTATACCGGTTATAACGTATTACTTTTAAAGTAACGCTATGCCGTTTATTTAAGTTATTAACGTTAACGCCGGTTTTATACCGAAACCCCGTTACTCCGATTTTAACCAGTTTAAAAAAAACGAAAAACAATTAGTAATACGTTAAAAATAATATACGAATTAAAAAGCCGTAATTTAGTTTAAACTAATTATAAATATATAATATTTTTTAATAAAAACGGACCGGATTTTATATATTTGCTTCCGGTTTAATAATAACGCCTATTTTTAAATTTAAAATTAAATCGAAAATATAACGCGATTTATTAACTAAAAAACTACGATAACTTTTAATAAACGAGCTAAAATTAAAAAAACGATTATTTAGCGTAATTATAAAAATATTTTTACGTCGTTTAATTTAGTTTATATTATTATAGACGTATATAAGTAAACGGTTTAAAAGTTTAAAGCTTTTAAATAAAAAGCGACTTTATTTTTAAATTTTATTAGCTAATTCGTTTAACTCGTTAATTAAAGCAAACGAATTAGTTTTTAATAAATTAAAGCGTTTTAAGCCAAAATTAATTAAAAACGACGTAATATTACCGTATTAGTTATATTATAGCTAAATAATAAAAACGTCGATAAATAAATTACGCTATATAAATAGTTTACGAATAATTTAGCGGATTAAAACTTTTGGTTTAAACGTAATAAAAAAGCGAAAAGCTTTGTTTTAATTAGCGTCGATAAGGTTAAAATATTAACGTTAACGGCGGATTAAAAGGATTTTATATAATTCGATAAAATTTTGTTTATAAAAATAAAAAGCTTTAACTTTTTTTTAATTAAAAAAACAAAACATTATTAATAAAGCTTATATAAAGGCTATAAGAAAAAAAGCTATTTCGTAATTAATTACTTTTATTATAAAACGAGTTCGGTTATAAAGCGATTAAAAGCTATAAAAGCGGCGTAAATTAAATCCGCTATTACTCCGAATTAAAAAAAAAATAACTTTTTGCTAAAAACGTAATAAAAAAAAACAAAAAAAATATAAACAAAACACTAGTAATAATATATATATTCGATTTATAGGTTTTAATACGTTTTTAATATTTAATATATACGTTATGTTTTTAAATCGTAAACGAATAACGTATAAATTATTAATCGATTTAAAATATTTACCGGTAGGTTTTGTTAATATTTGTTTTACGTATAAGTATTTATTACTAGTTTAAACCGCAATAAGGCCTAAAATATTTAAACTAGCGAATAATACAGTAGCAGGCTAGTTAATTAAAACGTATATTATTTAATATATAATTACTAACGTATTAAAAACGTTTACGTTATATATTTAGCTTTTAAAAAGCGAAGAAATAATTTTAGGGCTATTATAATTACGGCGTTATAACTTTAAAATCGATTAAGCTAAAAAATTAATATTAATTAAAGGCCGAATTATAAACAAAGCGGCGTAAACGAAATAAAGCTTAATTATTAGCGACTTTATAAAGATACGGCTTTTTTCGGCCGTAAGGTTTATATTATTTTATAAAAAAAAAACACGTATTTTAAAAATATGTTTATATTTAAACTATATATTATTACCGATACGCTATTAGTAATAAAAAGAATTAGCGTTAATAAAACTATAAACATTTCGGTTAAAAAGCTAGTTATAAATACGGCAATAAAAACGTTACGGAAATTAATAATAAATAGCCTTAATATCGATTTGTTAGTTTTTTTTTAATTTAGTGCGTTTTATTTATAAATCAAAAAAACGTTTTAATTTTAACGTATTTCCGATAATAATATTTAAAAGTATTTTAACGGCAAAACTTTATTTACTAAATAAAAAATGCTTATTTATTTATTAAAAAAATATTACGATTTTATCGAAGCTTTTTTATTAATTAAAGCAAACGAGCTTTTATTTTATTACTTATTAAATTATAAAATTAATTTCTTTTTTAATATATAACCGCTTAGTTTTTAAGCTCGATTTATATCGTTACGTAAACTATTTATAATTTAAAAATATTTTAACGATTATTTAAACCGAAGCTTTATATAAACTAGTATTTTTTCGGCGGCGGTTTTTGTTTTTTTTATTAAAAAGCTAAAAAGCGGCGTACGCGTTTACGTAAATTATAAAGGGCTAAATAACGTAACGGTTAAAAACTAGTATTTAATTTTTTTTATTTACGAAATTTTAAACGTTTTAAAAAAAGCAAAATAATATATTAAGCTTAATATTACTGCAGTATTTAATCGATTATAAATCGCTTTAAATAACGAATAAAAAACAGCCTTTATTATAAAGTTCGGACTTTTTAAATATTTTGTTATTAATTTCGGAATAATAAAAGCATTTAGTATTTTTTAATATTATGTTAATAATATTTTATTCGATATTTTAAACAAATATATTACGGCTTATTTAAACGATATTTTTATTTATAACGATTTAAAACGTAAATATTACCGTTATATATAAAAAGTTTTAACGAAATTAAAAAGCGCTAAAGTTACGGTAGTCACCCTAGCCACCTAGCACTGCCAGGTAGGTGTCCGGATTAGATAGCGATTAGATAAGGGACGCACTATAAGTGCTTCAGCCCACCTGGCACCCCACCAGGCCTGGGCTTCCCTTCTTCACCTTAATATTATCACACGTACTGAGAGTCAACTCTGGAGCCCTGTCTTCACTTACAGCCCTCATCGTGACTGCCAAGCTTATAATAAATATTATAAAATATAAATTTAGCGTTATACGGACGAAATATTTAAGCCTTATTATATTAACGATAAATATTAGTATAAACCCGGAAAAGGTTAAAGCGGTATAAAACTAAAATAAACTTATAACGTTATAGGATTTTTAGCAGTTTGTAAACTTTACGAATTATTACCGACGGTTTATTTATAGGTTTTTTTTAATCGCAAAACTTTTTACCGATTTAATAAACCGAAAGTTTTAGTTAAAAAGCTTTATTAACGATATAAAAACGGCTTTTAAACGATTTAAAAACGCTTTTATTATAGCTATTATATTAGTTTATTATAAACCGGACTAAAAGACTATTATTAAAGTCGACGCGTTAAATTAAGCTATAAATAAAGTGCTTTATTAAGTTAATTTAAAGGGAAAACGGCACTTTATCGCTTTTTTTTCGTTAAAATATTCCGTAACGGAATATAACTATAAAATATACGATAAAAAACTTTTTACTATTATAAAAGCATTTAAAAAATAAAAACCAGAACTTTAAAGTTACGAAAAATACGTTAAAATCGTTATAAACTATAAAAATTTTTAATATTTCGCTATTATAAAGCTATTAAATTAGCGCTAAATAAAATAATTAAAGTTTTTAAATAATTTCTACTTTTAAATCTCGTACTATTTAAGCTATAAAGTAATTATTTTAAACGCACTTTTACGTAAACCTAGCGATAAGCCGTCGAATAAAAAAACCACCGTAAATAATAAAATAGTTAATAAATTTCGAACTTTATTACCGCCCGGAAAATAGGCTAAAAAAGCTTTATTACGGATTATAGCCGATAAAGCACCGATTAACTAATTTATTAATAAAATATATATTACGTTAAAACTAACCGCTAATATATACGTAGCTATTACTAATTAAAAGGTTTAAAAGTTTTTATATTAAATTAAAAAATAAAGGTTTTATATAATTAAATCCGATTATACGGCAGTTTAAAAACGAATATATATAAAAAAGGTATTATATATTTTAAATAATAAACCTTTACGTTTTAAAGTTATTAATAAAGTATTCGGTTTTAGCCCGAAAGGGCATTTTAAGCGTTTTAAAACCTAAAACTTATTAAAACGGTCGTATTTTTAGCTTAATATATTTTATTTAATAGCGTTATTTATAAAAAGTCACTATTTTTATTAACGTATAAAAATTTTAAAATCGGCGTTATAAAGTTTTTTTAAACTTTTATTAGTTTTAATTTATTTATAAATAGATATTTTTATTAATTACGTAAAGCCGCTATTAAATTATAAACAAAACGAAATAAATTATAAAACGATATTAATTATAATCGATAAATTTATTAAAATAAGGCATTTTATTACCGTACGTAATATAATAGTAAAAATTTTAATAAACGCGTTTATAATAAACGTTTTTCGTTTATATAACGCTTTAAAAACGATTATATTTAATAAAAATCCGGGCTTTATTTTTATATTTTAACGCGTATTTAATAAGCGGTTAAACGTTAAACTATTTTTATCGACGGCGTTTTATTTAAAAACCGATAAATAAACTAAAAAAATAAACGCTATAATAAAGCAATATTTTTAAGCTTATTATAATTTTTATTAAAATAATTAAATCGATTAGTTATTTTTAACCAAATTCGCTATAAATAACTACGTTTTAAAAACTATTAAGCTAATATCGTTTTTTATTAATTACGGCTAATATTTAATTATAAGCGTTAAATTTAAACGATTAAATAATAAAACGCTTATAAAGGCGTAATAAAAAAAGTTTTTAGTTACGAATAATATAGCCGACTGTATTAAACGTATAATAAACCGGGCGAAAACCTTTATAACGAAGGCTTAAAAGCGATATATTAATAACGTAAATATATATCGAAAAAATATTAAAACGTTCGAAATAAAATAAAAGGTTTAAATTAGTATAAAAAACTTAAATTTAGGTAAGCCGTTTTTAAAGTTATTTAAAAACTAGATCGGTTTTTTTTTAATTAAAAAAATATATAAGCAAACCGTAATCGTTAAACTACCGCTAAAATATTACGTTTTCCCCGTATTTTATATGTTTTTTTTTCGGCGTTACGAAAATAGTAAGCTTTTTAAATAAAAAGCGATAAATTAAAAATACGATTTAATAATGAAAAAAATCGTAATATACGATAATAATAGTTAAAATAAAGCGTAATAGGTTTTTATTAATATATTAAATTATAAAAAAAATAAAAAAAAGGCTAAATATATAAAATTAAATAAATAAAACTTTACCGATTTAGCTAAAAAGTAATAACGAACTTTAAAAATATATAATATTAAATTAAAAAATTTTACTTTAAATACTTAAATAAGCCCGTATTTAAAAGGGCTAAAAGTTATAAACTAAAGCGGAAATAATAAAGCGTAGTTAATAAAGTTTTAAAACGTTAATAAATAAAAAAAAGTATTAATATTATTCGAGTTTTTTAAAACGGGACGTTTAAAAAATAATAACTTTAACGGAATTTACGTTATATAAAATTTATAAAAATCGAATATACCGTTAGTTTTTATAACTAAAACGGATTAATAATAATACGTTTATAGTAAAAAAAGCCGTCGAAAGCAATTTATTAAAAAAAAGCAAAGCTTAAAAAAAGCTTCGTAAAAAAACTAATATAATATTGTTTTATTCGTAAAATAAAAAATTATTAGTTATAAACCGCCGGTATATAAAGAAATAAACGCGGTTTTTTTTATTACAGCTTTTTTTTTTTATAAATTAAAAATATATAAAAATAAAATAACAACGTAATAATACCGGGATATTATTAAATAAAGCACAAAGCGGGCTAATAATAAAAATAATAAAATATAAAATAAAAAACAGCGATAAAAAACTAAAAATATAATAAAACGGCAATAATATTAATAAAACTTAAACCTATATATTTAATTATATAAACTGCTTTTTTATTAAATATAGTATTTTAATTACTATATATAAAAAAAACTAAAACGCGGAATAAACGATAATAAAGCGTAATAATAAAATAAAAATATATAAACGGTAAAGCTAGTAATAATATATAAATAGCGGCAAATCGCAAAATTTATATTTTTATATTAAAAAAAAAATTAACGTATTACGTTAATAACGTTAGCGTTATTTACGTTATTGCTTATATAAACTTTAATAATTATTTACGTAAAAAGTTAACGAACTATAATTAAATTACTATTTTTATAAATTATTTACGGTAATAACGCTTTTAAAGTTTTATTTAATTAATAGCTAAAAAGTTTTACTATAATTATTATTAAAAAAACAAAGTAAATAAATATTAATATAGGCCTTTTTTTTTTTTTTAAAAACAAAGTTTTAAAAACGGCGGCTAGCGGTAAAAAAAGCGAAAATACGGCAAAACAATTCGAAAATTACAAAAGTTTAATAATAAATTTAAGATTTTAAAAATTAATAATAATAATAACGAAAAAAAAACAATAACGTAATAAAACTTATAGCTTTTTATTTAATAACGTTAATAAAATAATAGCTTTTATAAACTTTTTTTTAACGTTTTTAAATATTATTATAAATATAACCGTAACGTTTTTAATTATATAGCAAACTTTTTTATTAAATTAAAATTTGATATTATTATTTTTAACGTTATTTTGGTTTTTAATTTAAAAAATTTCGGCTTAATATAAAAAGCAAAACGTATTTTTACCGTCGCTAAATATAATAAAAACGACCTATAATTATTAATAAAGTTTAATAATACGGCGGTAATACGCTATCGATTTAAAATATATTTACTTTTTTATAAATATTTTTACGGCAAATATATTAATTATAGCAAATAATATTAATAATTTCGTAATAATATAAAACTATAAAAAGCTCGTTTATATTAAACTACGCGCGGTAGGCCTTTAAAGCAGTACGGATATAATATAAACAAGCGTTAAAGCTTATATAGCGGAAAAAAACCGGCGGTATAATTATATCGGCGAAAAAACAAAACGTAATAAATAAATTAATTAAAATAAATGTTTTAAAAGTAAAAAAACGTTATTAAAATTAGCAATAATAAAGCAATACGGTAATATTAACGTAAAAAACCGGTAATATAAAAGCGAAATAACGTTAATATTTATAAATAATAAATAAAACGCGTTTTATTAACGAAAAGGCGGTATAATTCGGCAAAATCGGCCGCGTTAATTTAGTTCGCTTTATTAAAGCCGTAATTTCGGCGTATATATTACGGCGTATTAACGTAAAAACAATAAAACTTAGTAAAATCGGTCGCGCTAATTTAACCCGTTCGAAAATAATAAATATTATTAATTTTAATAATAAGCATTTATTTTAACTATCGAAAGTTTTACGATAAAAAATAGTTTTATACGTAATTAAAAACAATTATAAGTTTTAAACCGGGGTATTATTACAAAACGCTAAATTAAACCGTATATAAGCCGCGATACGGCCTTAATACGGTATATATAATCTTGTTTTTTAACCTTTATTTAAATAGTTTCTTTTTCCTTCCTCGTATAATAACAATAGTTATTACTAGACCCTTACTAGCAGTTAGAACTGTGACACCCTGTCTAAATAATCTACCCTTCCCTTTTCTGTATAATGCCATTACTTCTTACTGAGTCCGATTAGCACTTAGTGCTAGGAATGCTTCCTACTAGCTGTTTGTTCTATATCCTAATATTCATGGTTGGTTAAGAAAAAAGAAAAAGTCAGTGGACTTCTAGTTTTAACATGGCATTGGGGAGAGAGTCACTGTACCTTTAGAGATGCTTGATGTACGTTGGAAACGCAGACGACATCTACTATAAAGATAACGTGAGATCTTACAAACAAGACCTTATTCGACCTTTTAAAGCTTCATTACAGAACTTCATCACTACTGCGGCTGAACTCCGGGACGAATGGGGTGAGAGATACTTAGCGTCTTTGCCTATTGTTTGAACCCCTATGTCGACTTAATCAACGCCATGGCCGTGTCGCGCTCGAAGTGGCTAGATATAAGAACCTTGAGCCATTGGACCCCAGTGGTTTGAGCAGCTTTGTACAATTGCAGCCTTCGCGCTCGTCTATCATTATTGAGCATTTGCTCATGTCGAAGCCACTTTTGGGAGAGGCAACTAATTATGCGTTCAGTGTGACAAGGGCTTGTGTTCAAGGGCTTGGAATAAGTCAAATTCAATAATAATTCTCAATGAATCTCAAGGGCCATGGTTCTCCTCGCCATAGCTGGAATCATTGCCTCATTTTATATACAGAAATGGCCCCCAACACCGTACATTCTGGAGGTGTATTTGGTGTACTCATACATGCCAGTCCTGGCACGCGTTGCTACCACCATCGCTGCTTTTAGGTCCTGTGCCCACTCACACCTAATGAATGTACTGCTGCAGGTGTGTTGGTCCTGTCCGTGTGACATTCAGTCACTTGGCTGCGGTTCGAGGCTGTTATCTTTGGACGTCCACCTAGGCCTAGGCGTTTGACGTTAAGTGCCTTGGCAAAGATTCAGTTTGCAATGTATGCAGCTCTAGCGACCTTGTCGCCTCTAATTATTAATATCTAGGTAAACAAGTCTGCTACAGTATTCCGGCAGATGTGAGGGATTAGCGATAGCCACTAGTAAACAGCTTAGTCTTAAGAAACGGAGGCTTTATAGATATCAACAGAGCCGTACTACGAGTCGCGGACGGGGTAATAAGCTCGTAAGTACATTAAATGCAATAAGGTTTCGTTAAGACTTTAGTAAGCTATTTTCGGTAAAGGTAGGTATAGTTAAAGCTGTTATTAAAGGCGGAAATATTTGTTTTATATAGAAGTTAGCAAATAAGTAGTATATGTTTTTAATAAATAATAAAAGTCTATATATAAAAGTCGATACCTAAGTTGCGGTGTCGTAATCTTTGACAGGGTACACTAATCTCGGGTTGTTATCAAGATCCCTGTAGTCCTAGCTAGTGTCCAATGGACGGTTGGCGATAAGTCGCGTAAAGTAGCATATGTGCTACCCATCGATGAGACGTCGGCCTGCACCTTGAGGCTCTTTGAGGCACTTACTAAAGCCCCTAGCACACCAAAGATTGGTAGAGCTTACTTGGTGATGCCCCAAGACTGAGGTACGACGTTGTCAAGGGATTATTATTGTCGAGTGACGTAAGCAATGTTCATGCCAGTAAAGTCTTGGCGTAATACGGCGGTTACGTGATTGACTGACCGACTGACTGACTAATCGACAGCGATAATGGCCTGAGGGTCAAGGGTTCGAACCTGTGCGGTGCCTTTCAGTTTCGGGGCATTTTGCACACCGCTTGCGGGGAGCCTCTTGTGTTTTTAAGCGACTGAATATTAGACCAAACAATCATTAAGATTAAAGAAACGATGTAAATATATCGATATACGTAATATCGGTCACGGCTTCTAATGAAATACCTTGCCTCGCTAATCAGATACCACCATTTGGACGTGATCTTATCAGCCTGCTAACAAGTGGCTTTCATGTGGTTTAGAGTTGATATGTCCACTAGTTGGTCGGGAAACTATAGATAAGTGCGTGAAAGACAAAACTTGTAGCTGTTCTGTGTACGTATTACGGCAGGCCACAAACGGGAAAATATTAAAGCAACGGTTCTATCTTGATAGATATGTCCATGTTGTTACCCAAGTCCCCGAGGAGAATATAACACCAGGCCCCATCTGTCATCGAATTGAAGTGCATTAAAATTGTGCTACAACATAGAGCGTGTGGGATTCCAGAATGACACAAGTATCTTCGTAATCATCTCGCTGTTAGGGTACGGAAAACCGTGATCTCCAGGAATGTATTGCGTCTGCAAATGGTCAGGTGGAAGCAACTCAAGAATTTGCTCTGTGGTTTCCGTTCCAACCACATCCACATCGTCTTCGCCAAATAATACGAGTAAATTGGAATTATGAAGGGGGCAATCTGATCTAGTCCGACCAGCGATAATGTCACAAGCCGTAGCCCATGCATCTTCCATCCCTCGCGCCGGGCCATACCGAATGGTATCCTGGAACGAGTAAACATGGCCAAGATGATGATCAAATTGCCATTGGAGGATGGCTCCCAAGTCGAAGTTCTGCTCCACACGATACACACTCGATTCGAACGGCAACGACCAGTCCTCGCTCAACTGCACATCCGGGGTCGGGCTAGGAGTCAATCCCAGGATCTGTCTGACCTTTTCACGGATAGCTTCTTTTGACGGCGCGGTTTCCGGATGGCGAATGAGTTGGTCGTCGTAGCCTTTCGGTAGTCTTTGGAGGAGACCGGCTGGACCGAACAGCACTACTGAGTGAACCAGTTCCGGGAAAACACCAGCGAATGCGAGGGCGATAGGACCACCCAGAGAGAAACGGATGATAGAAAATCTAGAATCGCTCCCGGTCCAGGAGACGGATGATGATGCTAGGGCCAAAAGTATCTGTGTCTCAAACAGGCGAACGTCGTGCCTGCAATCGAGGGGCGTATCGCTGTATCCTCGTCCCCAAAGATCTACAATACCGAGCAGGTCAATCATTTAATCTCGTATGAATTTAGAACGCTTATTCGTGTTCAATATCTTTACTTACCGAAGAGCATTACCCGGTGCCCAGAATCCACAAGGCCTTGAGCAATCTTTGAGAAGATGGGGCTGGGCGTGGCATCTCCATGTACAAAGATGACTTTGTCCCCATTCTCCGGTCCCCATTCATACACTCGCATGGTGCCATAGAAGGTTTCTACGTCACGAGCGCCGGGAATGGCATTAGGCGGGTACGGCAGAGCGGCAGCCTCTTTGGCTGTGAGAAATGGTACTAATGATGCTCGGGGCGAATAAATTCTGTTGGCAGGAACCATAGTCACAATTTCTTCTTCTCAGGCGAGACTCAGCTGTTGAGTAGATGTGCTTGTAGGAAAATGAGAGATAGATCCGGGGGTTTGTTCTTCTAAAGGACCTATTCCCTTCGTATCTGTAACTGGCAGACGTCGAAGAAAGCAAAGAGGTTTGATTTTCTACTGGGACAAAGCGTAGCCTGTGGCGTTGATGCACTTCGCACCCGCAGGCAAAGCAGTTGCCATGTCGCACAAGATTTGTCGCCTTGGCAAGTTGGACTGGAGTAAAGCTGTGCACAAACAGTACTGAGCATGCAGGCTACCTAACTATGGCTGATCACGGGCTCAATCAGAGAACTAAGGCTCTGGATTGAGGATTTCCGGTGAAAGCCTTCCCTGCCATCGGCTCCTACGGATGGCCGGAATCCATCGAACCGTGAGACCGAAATCCATGCTTCCTTGGAGTGTCCTACATACACCATGTCGCACAAGCGACGCGGTTGCAGTCGTCCGTGGGGGAAGTGTGCAGCTCATTCTGTTTCCTACTCCCGCCATTTGAGGCCAGCCTTTTTGTTCTCACCGGGGGTCGAATGAAAAAGTTTTCCAATATTGTGATGCCTAAGAATAGATCCGACCGCAAGACCCAATGTCTCTTGAGCCTCCGCCGGTCAACCCCTCCTACCTGCACCCCAAAAAGGGTACCTTTTGTAGGTACCTAGGGAGAGAAATTCTACCCAAAATCAAGCTTTGAACCCTCCTAACCAAGCTCACCGTTGCATCTTGGTAACTAGATGCTACAGCATAACCATCCTGTGGGTGCTGAGCAGGCAGTTGGTAATCAACCAGATTGCACTCGTTTCCGGTCTGACTCCTGCGAGGTCCTGGATGACTCCCTCGAGGCATTCATACGATTCCACACTCAGTATGTCTATTGCTGGGTCGCTGGCTCTAGCGACACAAAACGCTCTCTTGGTGGCTTAAGAGGGGTGTCAAAGTGATTTATCACCTTGCAGTTGATTGCTCACTACCAATGAAACTGCAATATGACATTTGAACGGACGCGTTATCCTACTCTCCAGATCACAACTGACCAATCAGACTGTCTTTCTTTCTTGACTCTGCCTACAGCTGCATGAGAAGTATTCGGCTCATTTTCTTCTTTGTGGCCAATCGGACATTGCCCGGGTAGATTGCACATCTCGTCTGCCTCATCTGAAAATCCAACTTTGAAGTTGCTTCAGAGCACTTGGAAGTATTGAGAGAAACTTACAAGCTGCGTAGTCCCCAGAAGTCTGCAGAGACAGCTTTTCGCATTTTATTGCGCATCCCGCTTGGGTAATCAGCTCAGAAACTCTAAATCAGTTCAGGACACTAGCTCTATAAGTAGCTGTGATATCATCTCGCTCTGGTATCAATGGTCTGTTGTATAGCGACTCCGGAACGGAATATCAATTAATCGATGTTGGCAGGAGTAACATGCATAGCTACATACCATAAGACAAACGTTGAATGTTTACTGGACAAGGCTAATTCATGACATGGAATTCTGTTCGGCTATCTTTTGGGGTAAGGCTATCCATCCGCGAAGGTCGATTAGCTTGACGGCTCAAATAATGATCAGCACGTGGAACATTTGAGCCACTGACTTGTAACACAATCTGCCATTTGCATCGCCGGCCGGACTAAGTGCCGATACCCGTGTCGCTGTAGGGGTCGACGGGAATCTCAATTCTCTGCAGCAATCTCTGTAGCGTCTCTACCCCGTGGCCGTCACTTCCAGGAGACAACGGCGCCTTCTCTCAATCAGCGAACCGCTTCACTTCACGGTCTATCAACGGGCCTCTATATTCTAGCTTGGCCACCAAGAAGTAGCGCAAAACCGCGAAGAGGACAACGGCACCAGTCACTAAAATGCTGTAATTCATATTCTCAGCAGTCACGGGTGTGGATGGCGGCCAGAAGCTCCAAAAGAGCACCCATACACAGAAGGTGCACGCATACGCGTTGTTCAGAGTACCCAGCAGTCCAGGCACACGCCAAGGGCCCCATTCCAGCACTTTTTCATCGACTAAAATATCTGACTCGTGTGGATCTTCGACAGTGAGCTGGTGGAGGTTGTCGTTTTGCCGCGCAGTCTCCTCGTTCTCACGATCTCCTCTTGTACGATGAGGTCTAATCTGTCCGGTAACGCGACGCCAGAGTAGAAAGCTACATGGCAAGAGATAGGACGCATAGAGGCCGGATACCGACAAGGATATCACATCGTTAAACGCAGTCGATGAACCGATGTAAATCAGATTCAGTAAACACGGAATTACGGTCACTATGACGATGGCTACGATCGGAACTCGTGTACGTGGGTGGACCTAAGGTCCGCCAAAAGTCAGAGACCTGCTTGAAGACGGCGGGGATGGGAACAAAGAGGCGTTTTTCACGACATACCATTCGAATGTATCGATGGAAAGGTATACCACGATCTCTTGCAAATGACCAGACCATGCGGCTTGCTGTTGCAGCAAACCCGATAACAGCACACCAAAAGATGATGAGAATGACTATCGTCATGGCGGTGGCCCCAGCTTTCCCTACCCCATTGGCAAATATCTGTATGAATGGAAAGCCGGTCGGCGTGTTCTGCAGTAGCGATTAGACGAACCCTAGGCAGAATAGTGCGAAAGGGGGGCTTCAGTTTTTGGGAAGCATACAAGGACAGACTCGATATCACCAAGACAGAAGAGTAGGGCAATTAGCATGCCCCATCCCGTGGTGCCATTCAGCAGAACGGTAGTGAAAATAGCTCGAGGTACATTTAGTGCTGGATTCTCTATCTCTTCTGCCATCTGCAACAGCAGATTAGCGACTTTTGAGATTGCTCTCTGGGGATGGGGAAGCATATACATGAACGGCTGCATCGGCTCCTTGAACGGAGCAGAAATGATCGGTCAGCGCTGGCTTCAATATCCCATGAGGGGTGAAAGCACTTACCGACAAAGGTCGCCACATTACCAATGAAGCCAACGAAGTATGAAAGGCTTTGGGAAGGCCAATTACCTTCATTTAAAGAACGAAAGAAGACGTCTTCTGCCGAGCCATGCGGTGATAGATACACCAGTACGATGAGTATGGCGACGAACCCTAAAACATGGATCAAAAGGACCGTTCCTTCAAGAAGAGGTAGGAGTTCAGCGACAACAGTGTTCACGAAGATACCCACGGCAATCACAGCCCAAGCGAGTAGTGTGCCATGGAATTTGTATGGTGCATAGTCTGGATAGTTCAGAATGATGAGTCCCTGAATGATGGTGCCCGTGAAGATGCTACCGACCGCAAGCGTGGCGATCCATGCTAGTGTAGTGAGCCACCCTTGAGACAGACATCAGTCAGCCTGGACGCTGCAAGAAAAGTCTAAAGGGAGTACAGGATTTGAGGGCGCAGACCTGTCAGATAGCCGCAAAAGCGCTTATACTTTCGCGGCGCAAGGATGGCAACCCAAAAGTACTGCCCCCCGGAGATAGGTGCGCTTTTCTTGCGGATTAGCTTGGCAGCTATGCAAGTGTGTGCTCGTCAAACCTACATAGATGCCATTTCACCTAAGCACATGTAAACAGAGAGCGAGGAAAACCAGGCAATGGGAAATCCCCACGCCAAGGCCCCTGGCCCGCCACTACACATCAACAGTTGTTAGTCCACGGAATGCTTCCTCTGCGGCTTAATTCGGCTATCAGACGACTTACTTCTCGAATGCTTCAGTGAAAAGCCTATAGACGGTTAGTAATAACGACAGGGTCTTCGCTGGGGTAAGGGATGGTCCGTCAGTGACCTACCCCAATGCCGTTTCCCACGTGACGAGGATGCAGCAGCTAAAACCAAAAATGGAGAGAAATCCAAACCGACGCTATGAGCGGGTGAGCGGAGGATCATCACTGGTTGGCCCATAAAGTGTATAGATAGGCTATAATTCGTCAAGTTGATTGTACATACCTTAAGTACCTGCGACTTCCCAAGGCGTGCAAGACCCCGTTCGTCTCTCTCCAAGCAGGTTGAGCCATGGATCTCGTCGAACGTCACACCAAATGTCTCCCCGGTGCCATGGGATGCTTTCGAGGAGGTCTGCATTGGGTTACAAGAAAAGCTGTACTCACGGGCGGGAACGCGAGGGGAAAGAAGGGAAAGCACGTCAAAAAAAGCAGTGGGAAAGTGAAACGGACAGGGAAAGCGAGGTAAAATGGGGAGAAAGGTGGTGAAAACACGGGGGACGATGTCGAGACGTCTCTCTTGAGGTAGATCTGAGTATAGACCACCTGAGATATCAAATCTAATCGTCGCGGGAGAGGGTGTTTTACACAACTGCGGAGGAGGCTTGGGTTTTTATATCGCCCATCCACGGGGAGGGATGGGCACCGGTAGACACACGAGGCAACGCCCGCCCACGGCTGCAGGGATGTCGCCGACTGCATGCAATATGCAAGGAAATAAGATCGCCAACCAATCGCCTCTGCCGATGTTGAACGGGTATGAGTATCTACGCTGCTACCCCGTGCTGACGCCTAAGCCTCCACATGCGTCCAAACGGGCTCTTCCTGTTCACGCAGCATCCGAGCAACCGCCCAGCAGCTACCTTGTGTGTAATACCACCAGGTAGACAGCGTTTGTCAAACTCTCACACCCAAAACACTGGAGGTTGATTCATTGCTCTAGGGTCAGACCTGCTCTTCATGGGAGCACATTTCTTCATCAACTTCTAACGTCACTTTTGTCGTTCCTCTCTTGGCCAGGTTATAATTGTGATCATGAAATGCTGAATTCACATTGAATTGTCATTAAATGGCTCCCCTGCATTCCAAGTTTCTACAATCTGCCTGTTGCTTTAGATGGCTTGTCTACTTGAAGTGGCTGGGTTCGAGCGAGTAGCCTCAGACGAAGACATCGCCTGTCACTAAATCACTGAAGACTTTCCACTCTACCAATCGCGAGGCGACGCCCGTCGGCGGTGTAAACACCAGACGGATCTGTGTAGTTGTTACTGACGACCATGAGGCATACGTTATGCCATTTGCCACCAAATCGGGATACACAGGGTCTGAAACCGAGATCCAGCTTCCAGAAACATTCGCCTCAACCCCGTAAGACAGAGGTATTTTAACCCCATCGCCCTCGAACCACGCTAGCTCGCAACTTGTGACTACAGTGTCACTGCCGAAGTCGATCATGTACCACACCGAGTCGCCTGTGCCAGTTGGTGTTTGCCAACCATGCGATATTGTGTATGTATCGGTCGGCAATGCGAAGAACCAAATTCGGCCATCGATTGCGTCTTGGACTTTGTTTGAATCCGCATCTGCAACAGACACACTTCCGACAGGGTAGGCGGGCGCATCAGGCCAAGTTGCAAAATTCTGTAACTGGATTGATTTGCTGATGGGCTCGAGTGGCTGTGGGGGCGAGGTCCGTGTGATCGACACCGACGTACGTTGTAATGTAGCGGAAGTAGTGGCAACGTCGCCGTTGACCTCGATGACCAAGCCTTGCGTGCCATACCTCGATCCATCAGCATCCCATTGTACAGCAACTTCATTACCATGATAGATAACGTCCTCCAATCGGAAGTACGCGAGGTTGGTTCCTAATGGGTTAACAGTCAGTGTTTCGTCGTCACTAGGTCTGATGCCGACCAGTCCAGAAATTACTAGATCGATGAAGCTGGAGTGAAAATAGTGAGAAGATCGATCAAGTCCAACGATAGGTTCGCCAGTCGCAGCGTCATAGTCTTCCTCGATGTTTAGATAACCACCACGTTTTTTATTGTAGTGAAGATCTGCGTAAAGTCCAAGAAGCGTCATATATGTGTCTGCGTTGACGATGCCCTCTGCAGTAGTGACCGGATAGTGATCCAATACGTTCGCAAGCGCAGCGAGAACTTGAGAAGTCTGGTATGGCCAGAGGGGGCCGTTCCATTGACATTCACGAAGGCCCGTGGCAGCATCGTATCGGTACTGCTGCATGTAGTACTGGTAGCTAGGCTCAACCGTACGCAAGCCATACGCTCCCAATAACTTGTCAGTGTCCATTAGATGATTCCAAGCTTGCGCAAACGTTGAAGTATCATCAGGTAGGTCGTGCAGCCATGGCGCGTATCCCACAAGTTCGCGACCACGGATATAGTCCCAGTACGTTACGCAGCTTGTGTTAGCATAATACCTATCAATGAAATGCTCAAACGTAGAGTTCCATAAGTAATCTTGGACATTGACTTTTATCGAAGCGGCTCTCGCATTGTAGTCATCAGCTACGCTGCTCTGGCCTGCGAGTGTGGCTATCTTCGCAATTGCAATCGCATTGCCATACTGATACTAGACGGCGCAAAGGAATTAGCAGTAGGTAAGCAGGGTGTGACATACGAGCCGAGCATTAATTCGTTGCAACGAGGCTGTTTACTTTGATGTCTGGGGTAATGCCAGAGAGCTATCACTTACCGTGTTGATACTGGGACGAAAGCTTTCGCCACCAGTGAACCCGTCTTCTCCGCAGCTTGCGTCGATACTAGAGATGGTATACTCTGTGGCATCGGCGAGCGGCTCGATTTGATATAAGCCCTTTGAGCTGTCGAAGTGGTCGGCCCAGGCGTCGAACACGGTCTTCATGCCGTCAAGGAGCGGTACAATGTCCGATTGTACACCATCGACAAGATATGCATTATAAACAGAGATGGCCATATTGTCGGAAAAGTGACGAAGGTCAGCTAAAGACGCCGTGGAAATGAACTTCGCATGGTCCACCCTAAAGCGGCGATCTCGACACCACCGGGCCTCATTGAAGTGAAATTGGGTCGCATCATCCAGAAATGCGCTAGGAAAGGCTTGCCAGGACACATCGTCTATGAACTCAGTAGTGATGTAGCCTTGGGACCCGAGATCACGCTGATGAGCCCTGAAGATCTGCCAACGGTAATAGTAAACATCGGTGATAGCAGTATCACTAGACTCGAAGAAGGGAATCCTGTCCTGATACCAAGGTGCGTCGTTCCCGAAATATTTCTGCCCGAGTGTCGCCTTGTCCAGAGCGCCATAGGCTTGTGCGAGGAACAAGCTGCTGGCCAAAGCCCTGACCATTATTCCTAGCATTCCGAGAAGCTCTCAGATATTCTTGAATGAAAGATGAGAGCAAGATACAGTGGTCTTTTAGATAGACATAATCGCCTCTTGCGATATTGGGGATACGCGTCGTTTTAATGAACAGCCGGCGACATCTCTAAGGGGATATCCATCGGTACCCATCGCTTCCTGTTGGAGCGCTAACGTCTTGCCATACGTCTAAGCTCGACGGGATCTGAAGCGAGATGTGACCTCATCATGTGAGCGTGATGGGAAAAGGTATACTGCATCTTGGACGGAAAATCTACTGACAAAGCACAGAAGCGCACCAGTAGCCAGTCGAGGCCCGTCGGTATTGAGTTGCTCCTTGTGAGGGGAAATGTCGGGGTATGGGGCAACCCCAGATTCTTGCCCTGATGCAGATCATGCTAAATTATCATTCACCGGAGCCGTCGAAGAAAGCAATGCAAGTCTGCAGGAGGGCAGAAAATTGGGTTGGACGAATAAGGACACGCCTATTGCCTGTCGTCTATATCAGCTTTCTTCGAAGTATTAGCACCAATTAGGGGTCGCGATTTACAGCTATGTAATCAGTCCATAAGACAGACCCAGTGCTATCATTCGCGTCAGATTAGTGCGTCCTACCATCTCACATTCATTATCATCTCAGCACCGTCATGCTCCTCACTCGCGTCAGAGGCCACACTAGCTGCTTTCAGGGACACTGCTCTCCATGGACTGCACTCATCGCGCACGTGTAGAATGCTCCAATGTTCCTAATGCGGAACATCAAGGATGATATACAAACGATAAATGCGCTGAACACCGCTTGTCACTGAGTTACGTGATGCAGACAGTGAAGCTGAAATCAAGTATTCGTGTGGCACGTGATCATAATATCCTTCCAACTGCTCCGCCCCTACTTATTTAGGTAATCAGCGTCACGATTGAAGCGGCTAAACTTATAGCCGTAGGAAGTCTATAGCACACATAAGGACGTCTTGTATCGAATTAGGTACTGTATCGGGGGGAGTATAAGCCTTCTACGGCCAGCTTTCGAGATCAGATACTTATCTTTGGGAGGCCTAGATGCCGACCTTGATCGTTTTTTCCCAGAGTAATACACAGTTAGATAGGATAATGATTAGATGTTTCCACATCACATATAACGTAGGGTTAGCTCGTCCTTGACGTGTATCAGACCTGTTGGCCAGCTTGGGATGACATCGGAGACAAAGACTGTGGAATATTTTGCCATCGTCATATGACCGAGGCGGCTGGCTCTGCTCAGTCAGGAGCCCGTTTTGAGTCAGTATCCAATAAGCTCCAGGTTGCTGTCTTGTTAGATAGAATGAGAACGGTCTCCGAAATCAGAGATCGACCTGATGCCTTCTCATCTGCCAGCACGTTACTCCTGGGAATGTGAAGTATGGGCTCGATTCTAGCGCGTGTCGATGACTGAAGAGGAGAGCAGCGGGAAATAATTTGTTCGCATTTCCCGCATGTTGAAATCACTGCGTCTTCAATAGGAGGTAGGATGGGTTGTGACTTCAGTGCGGCGAAGTATATCTGACCATTCCAGTACAAGCCATCTTGGTTGACGACATTTAGGAGTGCATCCCAAGGCGTACCACCAAGAATGTCCGACATCCCACTGTCCCAACTGCCCGCATGAAGGCCATTTTGATAATCCGGGCCATAACCAGCATACAGGGATCTTGTGGCGATGCAATGGCCTTGGCGCCGACGAGGCTCGGATGCCCGGGTTGTGAGCGGCTGCACCATCAGACATATTCCCCTGGGAGCCGGCATCTGAGTCGCCATTCTCATCGGTCAGAAGGCATTCCTCGGGCAATGGATCGTCGGCCCACTGCGGAGCTACGAGGTTCAAGCGATATGATTCAGGAATCAGCAGAAGCCTGTCTCACCCTGTTCACGAATAAATGCCGCCGGAGCTGCCGATGAACTGGCTGCGGCTGTCGCCAGAGGTGCGCAGTGAACCGCGCTCCTGGACGAGAGGCGGCGATGACGCTGAAAACCACTGGCAGAGACGGATGAGAGAGAGGTCATTGCCGTTTATTCTCCGTCATCATAGAGGGGGGGCAACACTGGCATCTTTGACGACGGCGTCGTTTGTTGTGAGTCGTCAGAGATTGATCCCGTCTCTTTCGCTGCGTGATGAGAGTTGCGCCGAGCGCATGACTCGGCCCGTTGACGTTTCGCGACTTGCGGACGATAAATCATGGCGGCCAATCCTTTAACCGCAGGCACATTTCCCCATCTCGTCAGTGTGGGTCCGAGCCGCTCTGTAGGTGGTGTGTTTAGTACGGCAATAGACCTAATGCCCGTTTGTATTGGACACGCAGGGGGGGTGTCATCCCCGACTCACACAATCTAGTCCAGTATGTCTACTTAGGAGCTTGAACATAAGAAGCTGAAACAAAACATGTACAAGCCATCCTCTCGCTGAGCATCTCGAACCCTAGCCCATCCCTTACTCGTTCTCGAATCATCAGAGTTGAACTCGTTATGGCTGGGAAACCACTCAAGATCGCCGTTATCCCCGGCGACGGCATCGGCGTTGAAGTAATGCCGTACGGGGTGCGATGCCTCAAGGCACTTGCGCAGGTTTTCGACATACAATTCGAGTTTGAAGAATTCGACTTCGCGAGCTGCGACTACTATAAGAAACATGGCGACATGTTGCCGAAGGATTGGAAAGAGACGCTCAGCAAGTTCGACGCTCTTTACTTCGGTGCGGTTGGCATGCCGGACCTGGTCAACGATGAGGTGACGTTATGGGGTAGCTTGCTGAAGTTTCGTCGCGAGTTCGATCAGTACATCAACCTGCGGCCATGTCGATTACTACATGGCGTACCGTCGCCTCTAGCGAACCGCAAGCCAGGAGATATAGATTTCTGGATTGTGCGAGAAAACACCGAGGGCGAATACAGCAGCGTTGGAGGCAAGATCTTTGAGGGAACGGACCGCGAGACCGTCATTCAGGAAACGATTATGACCCGGATAGGCGTCGATCGAGTGCTGAAATACGCTTTTCAGCTAGCAGAAAAGGCGCCGCGAAAGCGACTGACGAGCGCGACGAAGAGCAACGGGATAAGCATTACGATGCCCTGGTGGGACACCCGTGTTGCCGAGATGGCCAAGCAGTTCCCCGAGGTGAATCTGGACAAGTATCACATTGACATCCTGACGGCACACTTCGTTCAACGACCTGACCATTTCGACGTCGTTGTCGGCTCCAACTTATTTGGTGATATTCTTAGCGATCTCGGACCAGCTTGTACGGGCACAATTGGCATCGCGCCGTCAGCCAACATCAACCCCGGAGGCAAATTCCCAAGTTTGTTCGAGCCCGTGCACGGCAGCGCGCCGGATATTGCTGGGAAGGGCATAGCTAATCCCGTTGGTATGATCTGGGCTGGCCAGATGCTTCTGAAGCACTTTGGCCATGAAGAGGCTGCAAGCGCATTGCTAAAAGCAATTGAGAACGTCCTCGCGAGGGGTGAAACAGAAGTCTTGACGAAAGATATGGGAGGCAGTGGAAACACTGAGAGCCTGGGTGGTGCAATTGAGAAAGAGATATTCGCCATCGCAGGGCAGCGAGTAGCTAGAGTATCGATAGGAGAAAAAAGCTACGGCCACCAGGCAGCAGGCGAAAGCATTGGCGTTCCCGGATAAGACTCTGGTTAAAAAGCAGAACACCGCAGCATGTCACTTTTTAATGATGAAGCGGATAATCAATCGGATCGATTTTCCGAAACACTGTTGTGTAATAATACCTGCGGGTAGGATCTAAACAGACTCGGCTTATTACTTTGAAGAATAGAGCTACAGACAAACATGTCTTTCGCTCTGGAACTGCATGCCTTTGTCGACTGATGCAATATACTGCAATGGTTTTGTATGAACGAATTATTGCTACGGGTACAGCTTCTCGTTCCTCATTTTACTGGAGACTGACAGGACAAGATGAAGCGATAAAGCAATCCATCCGGGAACCTCAAATACACGGGGGCATGAGCCATGTTTCAGGCTTCATGATCAATGGAACATTGATCTTTCCTACTTTTATAGCAGGAACGGCGCATTGACTGCTAGATGAAGCAGAAATTCCAGGATGATTTGTCTGTTCTGAATTGATGTTGCCTCGAGAAAATCAATGCGCAGAATGATGTGGCCATCGACCCCTGACTGGCCAGTATTCAGGCCACTAGGCTGACGCAGCCATCGTTCAGGCTCTGGACCGTTAGCCTTCCGCGCCGTATGTTCGGTACCTGATGCACCAATCCAAGATTCTGAGGTAGGGCCAGCCCTACTAGCGAGATTGGGTAGTTGCTGGTAAACATGTCAAGGAGGAGCACAGGCATGAAATTGCGGAAAGCAGTTAAATCGGCTTGATGAACCGCAGACCGTCCGCAGACCGTACATTACTACCTAGGTACGAAGTACACTACCCGGACAATGACAAATGCGCCCAAACGCTCCAAGATACCTAGTTGACACAACGTTCCGTGATATGCTTCAGCTCATCTCAGCGTGAAGTCTGAGGCTTGTTTATTATGCTGATATATTGCCCGCTGTTACCACTCTCGTCGGGTTGGGGTGAAGGGGAAGGAGTCTGTTCTCCCGACTCCCGCTGTTTCTTGGGCCATGGCCATGTGAATTCTCGGGGAGTACGACGAGTAGCTGCTCGACGAGGCATTGTGCGTTGAGTCGAGGTAATGGGCTACGTCTAAGCGTAGACTAGAGCCGTCGAATTATGATTGAATAATGATACGAATCGAACTCGGAAGGAATGACGGTGCTGGCAGCTTGTGAGTATCGAGAAGTCCTTGTCAAGGGCATTCCGTAGAGTAAGACATGAATAGATACCTGGTGTATAACCACCTACGCCTTCCCGGTGCCGTCTTAAGGGAAAGCAAGCAGATGGGTACTAGTGTATCGTTCACAAATCATCAACTTAGACTGACCCAGATGTGATGAAGAAGACAACCATATTGAGGAGCGACGTGCTTAAATAGTCTCGGCGAATTCAAAATTCAAAATGTGGACGACTAATGTATAGAGTGCAATATGCAATCCCAGGTAGAGCGCTGTGTCGGTATGCTGCCGGTTCAGATTGAGTCTCTCTGTAGCTACCAATGGAAGTATCAGGGGAGAGAAACCAGAGGGGCCGTTCGTCGGGCCCAAGGACCATCTACACGCGTGTCAAGCTAGCACCTGCATCATGCTAGTTGGCTTGACAAAGAGGGACACGCGTGTCCACAGTATTTTGTTGGGAAAGATTTCAGTCAGCAAGAGCCGCAACAAATACGTGTCGGTCAGGGTGAACACTGCCGCCGCGCCAGCAAATGACTTTGCAGGGGGCATGTGCAAATACCGGTCTCGACTGTCATGGAAGACTACCTAGTCGCATGTCGGGTATGAGACTGGGCAAGAGGGCTGGTCATGGGTTCTCCCCATCGACAGATCGACCTGTAGGTCAAAACATGTGGTGCTTGCTCATGAACTGCCGTGAGATGATTGTAAAATCACCAGTGCTTGTGATCAGCCCGAAAGCTGTTCGCGAATAACCAGATCCGCTGTCCTGTAATAAGATCACCCCAAGGACATGGGCAACTAGTTGCCGGGCAGGTACTGATCCTCTCAGGGCTTCTAGTTTGCCGGGGGAGCCATGCCTAGCCTCGCCTAGGTTGCCAAACCCTAGAGCATACCGAGATCGTTGGGCATGACAGGGTAGTCACAGTCCCACAGAGCACCAGATCGTTTTCCGTAACATCGTAACACATCGATTGAGGTGAATGAACCGTTTTGAGAACGAGCCACAGTAGTGCTGACAGGTGGGTGGTTTGCTCTGGCATCGACAGACGTAATGGAGAATTCAATTGTCTGAGGATCAGGCAGATTGGCGGTTAACGTTCCTCGTAGTCGTTCGTGAACGACGGCCCTGACCGGCTCTGAACATGGCAGAGGCAGGGCTAACACGCAGTTGTCAGGCTTAGAAGTCTCTCGGTGCATGTACAAGTAGCTGCACAGCCGTGATGAAGGCCTCGTCCCAGATTCACCTGGGAATGGGCCAGAAGCTTGCCGCTTGCACTCGTCCTCTTGGCCTGTGCGTTTTGCACTTTCCTCCCTTGTGGCCGTATTGTCATCGCGTGTCTTGATTCGAGCCTTGAACAGTGAGGCCTAGTCATAACACCTCGGCATCTTATCCTCAGTACAAGCTTGATCTTGATCTCAGGTTACCAAACGTCTAAACGATTCTCGAGTCCTCACGATTGAGTCACCGATCGCATCAGCAGTACGTGTCTGCGAGATGGTGGGTATTCGATTGTACGCGGTCGCGCGCACGCTCCACGATCGGGGTTCGAGTGTGCTGTGGAGCTTGCTTCCCCTCACTGGCAAGACATCAAGGTTCGCATCAAAGCTCGACGAGAAAACGAGCGACATGGAGAAGAGACGACCTTCTTGAGCGAACGTCGAGATTGGGCTAGGATGGGAGGTCTGGTGAGGAACAGAATCCTTTGTAATATGTCGCGCATACGCATCTGGGGTGCATAATTGACGCAAGATAGACCCAACGCTAGCTTCGGGACCGGGACCAGGACGGTCCACGAGTCCATGCCAATGGTTCGGCGATATCGTTATATGTACGTCTTCAGGCATAACATGGCCACGTCATGGGTGAATCCTGACTTTGGATGGCTTCCAGATGTCCAACATGCTATGCTGATCTGCGGCCATCCTGCCGTGGGAGTCTAGCTGTCGAGCGCATGCCGAGATGGCTGGTTAACGACGAACTACCAGCAGATGGTGCTCACGAACAGAATGGGGAGTTCGCATGGCGTCGGGGCAAGAATTCTCACTGCGATCATGACCACACTGTCATTCGCTCCATAGCATCACGATTCTGCCTGAGAAAGCCACAAGTCAGACTCGCAACGGGGTAATAGAGGCACAGGGCTAATTTCGCATTGCTTGCAAGGCAGCTGCGAGTGTTCGACTCGGGCAGACCGTGAATTCCTGGAATTCCGAAGTTCAGGTCAGACGTGCGTGGTCACTGGTGTGGCCGATGAAGCCGGCTTGGGAGTGTGTACGGGCAAACAAGACGGGAGTCCCCTCATCAGGGGCTGCTGGTTTACCCTACAAAGCATACGGTAAGCAGAGACAAAGGGCCATCAGGGGATCCTGGTCTGGATGGGAGTCTTGCAATGGGAGTGGGTAAGGTGTATCTAGCCAGATGTTATTGCTGCAATGCAGGTAATACGCAGCACGATCGTGCCAATTGAACCTATCAAACAGAAGCACGCATTTTCTTGTGGGTAGCGCCGCCGCCCAACCTTCCCAGTTCGTCGTCCTTTCCGAGTTGGAGCTGGCCAACCGTTCCCCGAGACACCCTTCAGCTCGGCGGTCAGGCTTCAGGACAGTCTCCATCTCTGCCCGTGCAACTTAAGAGCTTAGCTTTGGAGTGGTAATTTCAAAGTTGTGGCTTTCTTCGAAGCATAGGGACAATGATGTTTGGAAGGCGAACTAGTCGTGGGAATGCACTGCGGAACAAAAACTCTCTTACCCAAGCTTGAGGTCCGATGAACACACTGGAGTTTCAAGCCTCGTACCTAGTGAGGCTTTATATGTCCCCAGGCTCTACGGATGTACCGGCTATACCACTGAGACAATGTGCCAGGGTACCTACCTATCTAGAGGTAGGTGACCAAAGTAAGGGGAATGCCCACTGATGCTGTATACCCCCTATATTTCTACAGATTCCCAGAGGCACGAGCCCAGAAGTTTGATTTTCACGATGCGAGAGTCAAACAGTATGAGCGGAAATGTATAGTTGCTAAGTTCTGCCTCTTTTCTGCCTCTCGAAACCCGTATTTTACCAGCTAGAGGTCGTCTTGGTGTCCGTGACTTAGTGAGGAATGAGGTAGAGCTCATTCACCCATTCCCCCAATTCCAAGAGACTTGTTCTCGACGCAGTCTCGAAAGATACTGAAGGCTACAGGCAGACACGACTTAAGAGTACTTAGGTAGCGATCTATATCTTTTCATCTCATCTTCATAATAGAGTCAACCTAGTAGCCCCTGAAGCACCAGATCAATTGGCCTCGTCATCAATTCCCAGTGCGACACATGCTCAGCTGCGTATCGATAGATTGAGTTGACTTTGACTCGATCATGTCTGTCGCCAAGATACTTGTACCGGCGACTGCTCTTGGCTCGATTACGTGAATCGCGCCCTGACCTCTTGACAACCCTGAAATCTCCGTCGTTGCGTTTCTTTACGAGCCGATTCATGAAAGTCCCATCTCCTGGAATCAGCAGACAGCCTGAAGGAGGCTTGACGTGTCTTCTCTCTTTGCTTATCCTTCGAACCGGATGTCATGTTGGTAGTCGACCTGTTTTGAGTGCATACAGAACCCCGCCTTCTTCCATCTGGTCCCTCACCATTGGGTGCAAACTGACATTTTTCAACACGTAGTAGCCTTTTCATAACCCAATGATGTTCCTCCATCGTGTTGAAATGAGGCTCTAAGGCTCCTTTCACGTTGATTTGGATTTCACCGCAAGTCTGAGCCTCAACTACGACTGCACTATTTCAACATCTTCCACTAATATGTCATCGCCGCACACCACACACGCACCAGCTAGGCCATCTTTCTGGCCGTCTCGGGGGCCATTTTTGCATGACACGGTGAAGTATTTGGACGTTTCTGCATAGCTGCAGCAGCCTCGACAGTCTTCAAAAGCTTTAATGAGGCACGGCTGTTTCAACCATCTGCTCTATTGTGTATAAAAGAATCAAGTTCCTCTCAAACGCACAGAGGAAAATGTCATTCCATACTTGTCTCATATGCCTTTTTCATTCCAAGATGACAGAAGTAGAACTAGAGGTCTTGCCCATAGACCACGAAAGGAATACAAGGCTCGCAACACACCCTCTGCCAACGATCGAGGTACCAGAGAGTTATGGGCCCGATGGCAATGATGGTACGCACTGCTTGACTCGAAAGCTCCATGGAAGATACCTAACATTGAGAAGTAACAATGCAGCCTCCAGCACAGGACACATCTTCCGCGTCCCAAAGTGAAGATGGTACAAGTACACAAGACTCATAAGATGGGTTTGGGGCTAACCTTCGGAGCACCTAGGCAAGCTTACTGGTTTCTTCTCTGTTGCAGCTACACAACGCCGCTATGAGAATCTCAACATGCAACGAGCTTGGCGCTCTCTCGCTTCTGACGCCTTGTCATTCTATAGCTGCCAACTATCGTGCATATGTCAGGAGCTTAGAAACGTCTCTGTCCAGGAGGCAGAATATGCTAAGAATGGACCTCGCCGGCAGTCGTTTCCTTTTAACGAAGAGAAGTTTCTACGTCGATGTAAAAATAGCCCCTATTCCGCATCTGTATCCGAGATTCCGGATGAAACCGACTTTGGGACGATCCGCGAGAATCTCTTCTCAAATGCAACTGCAATCTTCAGGATATATTGTATGTCGCATGGACCTCATCCTAATCACTCACACTCTCAACATTGCTGACTTTGAGTTTTAGGCGATTGGTTCCATTGGACGCAAATGGTCTCCAAGCTTCCTCAAGTCGATGAGGCTAGCCATAAAGCCATGCTCGAATATATCTCTCAAGGCTACAAAGGCGACAGATCGCCGCTTGCATATCTGGAGGAGTCGAAAGACTTCGTATATGCAAATTCGGATGTAGATCCCCTTCTCGATCGGTTCCAGTATGTTTTCATGGCGTCAGGGAATAAGATGAAAGTAAGTCTACTTCCGGGTCCTGCTACGCAAATCCTCCAACTCTTGCGAATATTCGCCCAAAGACGTTCAACGAATTGCGGCGCATATCATCGAAGGAACTCGCTGACCGGTGGTATGCTCACTAGTCAGCATTGAACTATCTTTGCTTCGGAAAGACCCTTCTTGATACAGAGACCTCGCAACACATTGTATACAAAAAAGGTCGCGTTCGGCTGCATCTCAAGATAACACTGGCCCTTCTCAGTTCGTCTCTAGTACTGGCGCCAGTTGCGATCCTCTACTTGCTCGACATGAGTCATCAAGTCTCATTCGTTGTTGTCGCAGCCTTTGGTATCGTGTTTGCTCTCGGTCTCCTCGTCTTTGAGCCCCGCGCAAGCTACTTCGTTGTTGGAATTGTGGCCTACTATGCTGTACTTTCCGCGTTCTTGTCGAACTCCATGTAATTAGAAAGTCTCTATCATCGGTACACTCAATTGACTCTACCCGTATATACCACGTCCAAATTGCCATAAGTCCCCTGTTCCTGTGAGTTACCCGAGCACGTCAGCCCGTGGTGATGTGAGAAAATTAGAAGAGTCTTCAAACTTGACTGAGTTTCAGCTATCTCATTCGCCAGCGAAAGCGGCTGACTACAATGTCAACTACGTACCGCAAGGGAGCTTATGATGGGATAGTTGCCATCCTGATTCTCTTTCAAGATGTGCAACTGCTCCAAGTACGGCCTCGTTTTTCATCTTGGACGGGGAGTGAAGTTGGGTCGGCGCGTAGGTATTTCACGATGCGCCGGAGCTGATCTCACAGCCAGGTAACATGCAATATCTGTTTTTGGATATGGTTTCTGTCTATCTTGGTAGTTTTTGTCGATGGTAATCTGGCTCCTCGGTCCCGATGGGACTCACTTTACCCGTATCTAGAATGCGAGGTGTATTCATCCTCTCCATGTCAAGAATCCAGTAGCTCTATATACACATGTGGCTGTCAGCTAAGGCTGCGCGTTCATGAAATTAAGCTCAGACCTTGGAATGAAGTAAGAGATTAAGAAAGCTGAAGGCAAGGCGAAAATACTGATGCTTCTCTCAGACAAATACTCGCCTTTTTCGCTAGTCAGACCGACGCGTCGCATCGGCCGCGCACGAAAGGCATCGATGTATATGTCTACAGCTGAGCGAACAAAGCTCCCTGCCCGCATGTTGCAGATCCAGGTATGATGGTGTATAGCCCATATGCAAGTCATCGCAGGTTTAGTCAGCACAGTTATGAATTATTTCACAGAGTGAAACATCTCCGGCCGTACATTTGCGGCCTACACTCACTACCCTCGATTAATTATCGCCTGGCCGGCTTACTATGTCTATGTCTTAGCCCTATAACATTCCACCTCGACATTTGCACAACTCGGCATCAATTCACACTTCTCACTTCATTCAAATGGACAGTAGACTACACGGCACAGGTACATCGGTACTAGGCACCTCTAAGAGCTAAGTTCATCCCCATGAAACGCAATCACAACTCAACGTAGTGGTCATCTACGCCCTTTCCTACAACACATACACGTAAAGCGTATCCTCGTTTTTCAAGACCTCGCTCTGAGTAGTTACTGATGTTTACAACAGGTCCGGCCAGTTTACATCACAGAAAATTACTCAATATCACAGCATCTTGAAGTCCTCTCGAATTTAGCACGGAATATACAGCGATTCTTGATCCACCTATCTACCGTCCTTGATCTATAGCGATCTATAGCAACTAGCGAGGTTCGTGTTAAGTCACCGTTCTTGAATCGGTAGCTCTCAAATCCAGCTTGCTATGATTTGCTTTTTTGTACATGCTCGTTCGCAGGGAGTAGATAAAGCCAGTTCGTGCCAGTTCGTCAAGCCAAAAGTCATGATGATGAATGCTCATAAATGCTTTGCATAAAACAAACGCCCGTTTCCATGCAACCAACCAACTGTTTGGGGTATTTCCGTTCCATATGCCATTAACCTGTAATTGGAGTTGTCGTGATATTAGCACAATGGCTGAGTCGAGGTACTGTCGTAAAATGTAATACGTAAAGTCGGGTTGTTGTAGTATGGCCTCATTATCGAATGACGCCCCAGTCGGCCAGTCGGCCACTGCCACTATCGCTGTCCTCTCGTTGGCCAGGACGTCGACCGAAGACTGTCCAGAATCGCAAAGTCTCGTCACCGGCTCCAGTCACGACCGTTCGTCCATCAGGACTCATTGCCAGGTAGAGTACACGGTAGGTATGTCCCGTGAGACTCACAACCTGTGACATGGATGGGTATTTCCAGACGACAATCTGGTTTTGGCTGTACCCATGTGTGGACACAATTTCGTTGGAGTTTTTCGACCACGAAATATTACAGACCTGGCTGCCAGTGTCAATCTCGTTGATAACCGTTCCACGCACGGTATCATGAAAGATGATTCTCCTGTCTGCCGTTCCTCCACCTGAAGCAAGCAGGCCACGTTGATGGGGTGACCACGCGATCGCTTTGACCGCAGCGGTGTGATCAGAAAATTTCCACAGTGGCGTTTCGGACAGTTTGTCCCAGACCATCAACTTGTTGTCATTGCCACCACTCGCGAGCTGGCCATCCTCGCAATTCCATTTCAGGCCGCAAACTTCTTGTTTGTGACCCACAAGCTTCCGCATCCATTGATCAGGGGCTCGTACATCGCGGTGGTATATCAGCCGATCTCGGGAACCTGAAGTCAGAATGTGAGTGTTCCATGCCAATGATCCGACGCGCGCAGTGTGTCCGGTCATGGTCCTGAGTCGCCTGGTTCTTTCGGCATCCCAGATTTGCACCAAGCCTTTTCCTGTGCCTATAGCCAGATGGGTGCCTTTCTGAATCCAAGAAACACTCGTAACCGTGTCGTCTTCGAGCGTGCAAAGCTTATTTACGCGACTCGTCTGAGCGTTCCACATGTAAACACTCGAACCCAGGCCAACACCCAGGACATTAGCACTGCCCCAGTCCACCAAGTTCAAATAAAAGTCGTCGGCTAGCTCAGGGGCATCGAGAACCTTGAATGGTACCTTGCTGACAGCTCGGGGTTGTCGTCGTGGGCTCAGAAGCATCTGCTGACTACCAAAGCGCACTGGAGATAAGCTGTAGATTTCTGAGCGGGTATCTAGGTTCGGGCCGTGTCTGCTCTGCGGCGTCCTGGAGGGTGTGGGGTGTCCGGCGATGTGATGATGGCGTGGGGACATGTATGAGAACAGGTTCTTATGAGGTGTAGATGGGGTGAAGCTAGAGGGGAGAGTAGGCGGCGGGTTGTTAGGTGGTGTGTGTGATCTAGTTGGATCATGGACACGAGTGGAATTTGATGAGCCCTGCACATTGGCATCGGGCGATAGTGCGGGAGGAGTCGCCTGAGGTATTGTGTTCTCAAAGAGTTCGGCTCTTAATAGAGTTGAGAATGTACGATTTGCCTCCTCGGCTGGAACTGGTTAGCTACATACAGAATCTACCATATGCTAGGAGACATACTCTTTTGAAAGTGAAGCTCGCCATGGGGAGTGCGCTTCTTTCGAGACGGAGTTGCGGGTGAACCTTCCTCATGAAGAAGACTAAAGGCGGCTTGAAGATCCTGCCCGGACCGCGAGGGAATGAATCTGCACGCATGTTAGTTATAAGTGACCAGATCAGTGACCGATGACTGGGCATTGTTAAGCTATGAGAGAGCACTCATTCAATGCAGAAGTATGCGCATGCATGAGACTAGATCATGCGATGATGGGCAGGTGAGGAAAGGAACGAACTGACCTATCGCCATTGACACGTTGGCGCTTCCGGCTGGGACTGGCACCGGGAGCGCTGTCTCTTCTATCGGTGGATAGTTCTCTAGATAGGGCGCGGGTTAGGGTGTCCGGGTCCACGCCGCCGGTACTGGCTCTCTCACTCAGGCGACTGCTGTGACGAGGAACTTTTAAGTTGGCACTATCAAGGTTGGGACGCGGCTGTAGGCGCTCGCGGTCGGGAGGCGGCGGCGTAGCTATTCTCGAGGGTGTTCGTGCAACGGGGCTGTCGTTAGCTGGCCGCTTTGTTGACAGGGGCGCCGGCGCTGGGGCCGCTTGCGCTTCTAACGTCATGATAGTTTGGCGGGCGACTACCCGACACAGGAACTATGTCGAGCAGTTTGGGGATAGAGCACGACAGCAATTATGGGGACGAATTAATTGAACGTCGTTTCGGAAATGAGGATGTTGGGCGAATATGTCGAAAGGTGCTCTGAAGGGTGGTTGCGACGCCGAAAGCTGTTGGCCTGCAAGTTGGGCCTGCAAGTCCTCCAATGTCCCTGGCGCGGCAGCTCTCCTATCGCATACTCACTCTCGCGGTGTTGTCGCAGCAATGTAGAGTAATAGAGCAGTGCTCTGATGTGTCGAACGCAGAACGTGGTCGATTTGAAGTGACAGCAAATGGGCAAAAGGCGTTGCGCGCGATGTTCGGTCGTAGCTAAGAAAGTGTAAATACACCGAGTCCCGTCCGCGCGAGCTTTCGGGTATGGAGCAAGGAGGATGGATGTTATGTCGTTGGACGATGCAGTGGTCTCAAGGAGAATGGTAGTGTATTATGTCGATACTGTGTGCTGTCGTTGCGGGGAAACGAAGGGGAGCGTGTTGTCGTCGTCGACGAGGTGGGTGATATGAACGGAGATGAGGTTGGAAGCTGGAGGCGGCGGGTTGGATGACAACTACAGGGAGACGAGAGTTTGGGGACTTGGGGGGGCGAGGTGCACCTGAGATGGGGACGTGCAGGGACGATGCTAGGCTCTTGCTCGTCGCGCTGCCGGTAACAGCACACTGGCTAGGGAGAGACAACCAGCGCTTTCCTCCGCCGCCTACACCCTCCACCACGCAACCACGACGCAACTGCCCCGCGCGTGCATCTACCCCGCCTTCCTCATATTCGCATGCCATATGCTCCTGCCTTATGAATCTATCCGTTTTACGCATGAACCTAAGCCGTTTACTCATTTATTCGCTGTCGCCCCTACCCGATCTAATCACAGTCGCAATGCCCGTCGTCTCAACTCTGGTTGTCGGGCTCATCCCAACTCTGTAATAGTCAAATGCAGTCACCAAGAAACGTAGACTCAGAGACAACTCATACCCCCCTCCGACTTATCACATTTTCGTCAATCCTCTTACTCCGAACATTTTCATCCATTACATCTGTCCTCCCAACATTGTTTGCAGGCGTCTATATCGCTGCATCAACCCATACCCCTTGGTGGCTGGGGTTTAGTCGTAAATTATCTACCGAGTAGGTTCACGCGTTCTCGTAAACATCCTGCCCTCAAAGAATGCGAGTTTGTTATGATAGAGGCTGGTTCCCGCTCGCCAGGGTGGAGATGTCTGTCTGGACCGGACAACAACAAACCCTCTTTGACAGGTTGTCTGCCCTATCCTTCACGTCCGATTGTCTGGCCCCAGAAAGCGGCCCCTTCGTGCACCCCAGCTAGCTACCTATTGCAGAATCACAACATTCCCAGGCTCCAGAAAATACACGCGACACTGGTGACTAGCTGTCGAGTGAGAGACCCTTCGGTGGAGTCGACATCAACGTGCTTCATCCATCGGTGAGTCCACCTGCGTGGCATTGGGCGGTACGTACTCTGGCTTCGCGCGCTCTCGAATTGTTTATTTTTCCCTCCGGCGATGTTGCGGCTGGGGAGACGCGCCAGGCTGCTTCCCGACTGGCTACAAGACCTCCCGAGTGTCTGACTTGCCCTGGAAAAAGGCGGTCGGCGTTTGGGTCGCCTTGCAGGTCGCAAAATGATAGGACAGCGGCGGTTCGGCGCGTCAAACCACAGCTCTTGGCGAACGTGGGACACTTTCACCGCGACCCTGCAATTAGAATCTATCGCCATCCTCTGCGCTTCCATCTATTCGCCCTTGAGTATCCGTACCTTACTTCTCCAATACGCCATCTGGCATCAATCTGTCCCAAACCGGCCAGTATGCAAGTCCCTACATCCGTATATTCACTGCAAGATGAATCTCGGGCAGCAACTGTTCTCACGTCGGCCACGTACCCTAGCTTCAAACATCCCACGCTCACGTGGATTTGCTGTTGGGCTTACTGATTGCCGAGATCGCTTTTTCAAGCTGGTAACTGGAAAGCAACCAGTGTACACTTTTCGCAAATTCTTGAACGCCTTCCCCTCCTCCAAATTTCACTACGGGTTTAAGTATTAATCCCTTACTAAGTACCGTAGATAATGAGCCTCGATCGCTTACAAGTGACTGACGTTGTATTTAAATCGCCGTGGCTGAGATTGGGTTACTTCCACCCTTTCGCCATTCACATTTTGATTTCGCCAGCCACCCGGAGGATCAGTTTCAGTCCAAGTACAGGCTTAAATACGATTTTGTGTAAATCTTGCTTTCACCAGTGTTTACAGTTCTTCTCGCTACACGGTTTATACAATCTCGATCGTTGTTCCCGCGTGTATTGTGGGGACCATGCTACTAGTAATCTCGTAGCTCACTGGGGTGACATCAATACCTCATCACCATCTCAATTCTGACTTCATGACCCCGACATACAGAAACTCTCTTTTATTCACCACTATACTAAGATGCAATGTATAATAGCGAGATAAGGCTATATTGTTAACAAACATGCTCCAAGATCTGTTACATTTACCAAAGTGAGCTACATGATCTATTAACACAGGCTGTTACCGTAACACCTTGTAAGCTCCCGTCCGGACCAGAACTACGAGCACGCGATGGATAATCAATTGTTACTTCTCTACCTACATAACTATATGTAGACACTCCAGAGAATGACCTACAGCTAAACCGGCATGCGATGCGCATCTCATACTAGTCTACGGGCTTCCTTAAGCTCATTCTATTGACTCATCATTCAATACTTCACTCTATCAGGCCACAAGACACCCATGCTTCATCATTCAACTGAATTCAAGCCATGCAGCAAAAGGGCACTTGAGCCTTCACGCCCGAGATCGATTAGTGCGAGTGTTTTTTCATCTGGTCCCTGATGCCGGGCCGACTTCTCGTGGTTTTCAGGACTCCCTGAGTCTTCAACGGAATCCCCATCATCACATTTGTTGAAACACCGGGTTGAACTCGCAGTTCCTGTGCAAGTATCATCTGAGGTCGACTCGATATTCTACTGCCATCGATACTGGTAGCAGGTTTATCGTGCTTAGTTCAGTATATCATGCATCACCAGGTGTACTTGAAATGGTTTCCCTTCGCGCATATCATCTTGCCCAGTGAGCTCCGAAGCGGCCGGCAGCTGTTGCGCAACGTACCTACCGTCTATGTGAGTGCATGTCTAATAGGACTATATGGATCAGGTAATGGACCAAGCAGAAGCTCAAACCTCCGCACGGCAGACTCTCCCCTCACAGGCTGCACGGTATTTCGTCTCAATTACCAAGTAAGCGAAGGTCCATACTTCCAATGCCAGTCTTAAACTTGAATGGTGCCTTCGGTGACATATATTGTGGAGGACCAGAGACTCTCTCAGGTCTGAGGTGTTAAAGAGACACCGAAGTCTATCAGGCGGTTCTATTGGGTGGCTCGGCTTTGATGCCGCTCGTCGCAACCGATAGATCAGTTGCATTCCGAGAATAGTTCCCCTTGCAGGTCATACAGGCGTACACGATGTCTAGTTGAGGCTCACCCAGCATTGTAGCCTGGCTTCCCTGCACACACACGAAAACTCGAAAGGCGCAGCAGGGTGTTAAGAAGTTCCATGACCCATACCTGCGTCATGGAGAAGCCGGGGACTAGAAGCAACTTGAATTTTGCAGCAATCGATTCTTGTATTCCTCGCGCTTCCGTCACCTTGTAATCGGCCCGCCGAGCACTGGCACCATAGAGCAAGGTGACGGGCGACCTTTAGGACCGTCGACATCAGACTGTTGGAATTGAATATACGCCCGAGTCAGATTAGCATCTTCTGAAGGTTCACGATCCGGATTTCAGAACACGACTCTGTCGAGTAGTTTGCCATCAGGATCTTGATTGCGGACTCATATGCGCATGTCATGTAATGTGCCCAAAAGAAGCCATGCAGTTGACTGTCCGCCCCATCCAAGTCTGTCGAAAACCTGGTATTTTCTACCTAGGATGCCGCAGATCAAGAGGGTGATAGCTGCCTAGTGCATATCCTTCCGTGGCTTAGGTATCTGCTCGTTCTCGTCATCCAGGGGATGATATGTTCGCGTTGGTCAGGAACGATCTCGGGTTCCTCACTGGGAGATGATACGTGGATCGAACTCAGAAATAATACCACTGTCCGACCTTTCGGTGTTATAAGCCCTTCTTCTGAGCGCTGTATCATCGTGCGGAGTCCCAAATACCTCGCATTATGCAACGGCGAATAAAGGATATGCGAACTCCGGAGAAAGCTCTAGATCAGTGGCGGGTATTCTGAGAGGCAGTTGGATGTAAGTCATAGCGAACAAAGATCGGAACTCAGGACTCAGCAATGACAGTTCTGTTGGGGCGATGAGGATGTGTGCTGGCGTGACCTTGTGTTACGTCGCAATGTTCCATCGTACATGTTCTGTCATGGTGCACTCCAGGGATACTGAAGCCTGTGAGCTCCGGTGAGACAATTGTCAACTCACGTGCCACTCTCATGAGGCCGCCATAACCAACCTCCTGTTACAGGACCACCAGCCTGCCATCCACATCTCAACGTCTGCATGCTATCAGGCGCCGTGATCGCCCTGGCAGTGAGCGGAGCCAAAAAGCACCCTCAAGCTTCAACGCCCAGTCGTACCCCACGCCACGGCATCGCGACCACGACAGAAATGATGAGGGGATGGGACTTCGTAGCACTCTGCAGTCCATAACATGGGTCAGGAACCCCCAGAAACGCCTTCTTGAGGCTCTTGTTGTCAACAAAGTGGGCAGATCGTGGTGTCGTCCTTCGTCCGCCCGACGACGACGATGAATCAAGCGTCCGTCTTGTACATTTTGTGCTTGGTGATGCCAAATCCTCCTGCTGCAGACTCGAATCTTATCGATGCCTTGTCGCGAGGCTAGTGAAAATGAAAGTGTGATGTACTAGCCTTGGCATCGTGGTGTTGTGAACAGGCTAATGCGTGTTTTTCTTCTGCTTGCTGGAAGTCGTTACACATCTCTCCAGGTCCATGGTTCGACTGCATCATGAGATATTCGTCAACCATTGAAGCCGCTAGACTCGGCGTTGTCCAAGTCTGTGACACTGGTGACGTGGCCCTCAAGATTTCCTTTACATGTAAAAGGAAGCCCAATTTTACGGCCAAATTGGTTCTGGTCGTCGGCCAAATTGGTTCGGATCATAACCCAGCATGAGATCCACCGAGGCTATCGAGAAATAAGTGGTTTCACTCTGTTGCTAAATCTGCCGTTAAGTATGCCACCTTTTTCCACGACAGCCCCACCTGCGGTCTCTCAGAGACGGACCACTACTAGTCACATGCTAGATCTAGGCACCGGACACGACCAACGCCTCCCTCGACTTCGGCGCCGACATATCAACAACGTTCCACGCTCGCGCGTTTTGCCTCACGCCAGTCTCGGCACCGGCATATCCCTAACACCTCCCTCGGCAGGTAAGTGCAATTGCGAATAGCGGTGGTGAGCCAAGAGAAGGATGTTACTAGTGGAAAGTGACACTGGACTTTCAAGCAGAGGTTTGACAGACTGCCAGAGTAAGGAATAGGCAGGATGCAAATCAGGTGAAGGGATTGACGATGAAGCAAAGACCAATGCCTCTTTAGTGTCCGTCCCCGCAGAAATAGACCAGGCGAGGCCAGGTGCTGTGGAATTGTACCGTTGGAACGGCTTAGACCCTCCACCAGTCCGACTGTGTGTGTATATAGGTATGCATTGAGTTGATAAGTAACAACTTTCTTATTAGATGATAGTACTAATTGGTATTGCAGCTGGTCGTTCGAGACAGCGTCTATAACTATTCTGCCTTGGTTTAGACAGTATTGAACTAACCGTCCGCTGTTCATCAGTCAAATAGATATCTGCTGCTAGACTTAAAAGTCATTAGCAACGATATATTACTGGGAACCCTTGCCAGTAAAGCATCTTGACCAGTTGAACTCTATCATGTAGCCAGTTACAATCCTTCAGACCATACTTATAACATGCGGGCCGGCAGTGTGGGGAGACTGCCCGCAGGGCATGAGACATGAACGGAAATGGATTTGAAGCTGCCTAAAAAGAAAAGATAGAGGAGCTAAACGGTCCTTCTACTGCCCCATAGTTTCAAGTATATGTAGCATAGAGTAGGAATGATGGCAAGCGCCTGGGCACCGCTAGAATATGTTGTTGCATGGAGTGATCAGGCTAGGGCGTGGCCTGTTCGGGCTGTTTATTCAGACTTTGTCATCATGAATGTGGACTGAAAAGGAGGTTACCATGAGCTGGAGTCAACCGAGGCAATCAATGCAACTTGCTAGCCCCAGTGCAGCCCCTATCGTGCTTGATGTGGCCGGGTACTTATAAAGGCTCCTGAACCTCTCACGTTGAATGAGTCCTAGACACGACAGGAGCAACTAAGATCGAAGACGAGTTCAGTCCACCGCGCCGCCCTCCCAGCTTCCACACTATTCTTATCCAACAAGCCCCAAGCCAGCAATCAACAATGCATTTCAGCAACCTCCTCACCCTCGGTGCCTTGGCTACTACTGCCCTCGCCATGCCAACCTCACCCTCTACGCCACTGGAAAAGCGAGCTACCACAACCTGGAGTTGGATCACCGCCCTGTACTGCACGACGACTGGCGCCGCATCAACGACCACAACCAGTGGTTCCCACTGCTACGCGGCGCCCAGCACGGATTATAGCTTCGGCATCGTTCCCACCGCCAATGATGGCTGTACTTTCGAGTTTTACCGTGCCGCCAGCTGCACTGGTTCCTCCTTCTATACGTGGACCTCAAACGTCTGCGTTGTCCCAGGCGGCACCATTGGTTCGATGAAAGTCACATGTTAGGAGTGATAACGGTCTCTTTGTCACTCTTTAAAGATTGGGTTCGGCGGAATTCTTCGAATCGAGTTCTACGGCAAGGTCTTGAAGTCAGCCAATGCTTGATGAGAGCCGACATATTGGTTAGACTTGCAGAACTGGTAGAGACTGGACAGCCACCTCGAAGCCTGATGGGAAATGGAGTGACGACCTTTAGTTCCTAGTTGTGTTGGACTTCTGTATATGATACGCATGGTATACGAATGGGTGAAGCTTGTGGGTCCTAGAAGATGAATAGCCACAGATTTATATATATATATTGGATTCCACCAAAGCGTTTCCTGTTGATGACAATTAAAGCTCCAGTCGCGTATGAAATGTCTGTTTCCTACCTAATCAACTAGCAACGTAGTTCCGAGCCTTGTCGCCGTGCAATCGCAAAAGAGAGAACAAGACCGCCTAGGGACAGTCACGATGACATGATGACGTCTTCGCTATGGTCTGTGTGTCGACACAGCCTTGAAGATCTTAAGAACGCAACGTCTGCAACTTGCTTCAATGCTCCCTGGCACTAATGGAGTAAAGGGTACCGCTGAAGCTGCGCCTCCTGAGTCGCTCTTAAGTTATGCGAAGACTCGAACCACATCAAATATTACCCAGCATTTGCTTTGCATCCCGCGGATACTGTGAACTGGGACACACATTCCTTATCGTCCGATTCTGTATCTCGGCTTAGCCTAAAGCCCAGCCATGTCATCTCTGGGTTCCAAGCGTCGTTGTTGTATATCGCACTAGGACATTGACGCCGGCGCCAGTAGTTGTCTTTTTGCTATGGTGATTCGGACGGAAACTTAAGACATCTTCGATGCTCGGTTGACTAAGAAGCTACCCATACCCTTCTTGATTACGAGAGTTGAGAAGCTGGGTACAGACGTTTTACTTACGCCCACATGCGCGCTCAGGAACACCAAGGGATCGTGTTTACCAAGCCAGTGGGCGACTGCACGCGCAACCATGAAACCCGGCTAATCAGTTTGGCATATAATCTTGCGATGACCTAGCGAGGTCGCAACGGGCGCACGCGAGCGCACAGCGCTGGGCATTGGGCCGGGCTTCACGTCACGATGAGGTTGGTTGACCTAGCGCTTGTCGACAACTGGTCTGTAAAACCCAACTTGAATCGCCTGAAAAGTTGGTTATACAGTGCCGTCTTGCGCCGGTTCAAGGCGGATTCAACTCTCATGTTCGGTCGGGACGCAGGACGCAAGAGGAGATCTGCTAAGCGTCTCCGACTTGTTCCTTCGTTTGTATACGGGCTCCGGGTGCCGACGCTACAATATTCATGCTTTGTGATACTGATGGTCGCCAGATGAATGCTTGGAAACTAGTCAGCGGAACCTGCAAAGAATGGATCGCAATGGCGTCGTCTCGTATATTCTCATATACAACACAGAAATCCCAATTAATGTGGTAACACAGATAATGAAGTGGCAGCCCCCCAAAAAGACCGAGCTGTTGCAATAGAACCTGAAAAGTTGGTCGCTTATGGACGCCTGTCCGTTTTGTGTCGCCAAATTTGCATCATGGTTGCTTCAGTAATGAAAGCTTCCATGACCGACTCCCTCAGTACGCGGCTAGAGCGTGTGCTCCATTGTCCTTTGAGGGGATACGATTTCGTATTCACCTAATAAAGACCCTCCTCATCATATAGCAGGTAAGCTACTCAAAGCCTGGAGGCTTGGATGATGAAGAGCTAGTTGATCTTGTCCCGGAGACGGTTGAGACAGTTGGTCGTCTGACTCCTTTGCCTTTCAAAGACCTCAGCTCGAGGATCTTGCCTTGGAAAATGATGGACATGCTGAAAAATTGGCAAAGCCGTCGGCCTATGTGAATGGTGGGTGAGCACTGAGCAGTACATATGAAGATAAATCCTGGATGAAGATTAAGGCTGACGTATCGTCATCCTTGGCCGTTCTCTCGTCTCTAGCGGCTTGGCCGCCTCGTATGCTCCGCAAATTACCCCTGACCTTGCCAACTTTATTTCTGCTTTATCTCGTGGCCCCCACCGTTACCCACGCCTGGCTCGTCTGTTCCAAATCTCCTGCGTGACATAATTTTACTACTATTCGTCGAGGACTCGGTCCCGCCGTTTTGAACATCCAGCATGATACATGTGGCCAACTTTATTGTCCGTGTCTTGAGCGGCTCGTCTTGACTTACAAGACCTGCTGGTAGCGAGCGGTGACCAAAAGGAAATTGACTAGTTGTCATGGACTTTTAGATGCCAAATCGCTCCTCGAGCTGCATGTCCAGTACTCTAATTTCAGCCGTTGACAGTGTCTGACCAACCCAAAAATCAACAGATGAGAACAGAATGGGCGAATTGACCATGAAGGGATCTTGAATCCAAGTACATCTGCAGCAACAACTCAAGTATTGTCAACCCAAACAGAACAGCCGCTACTGACCATCTGCCGTGCTTTACGTTAGGTACATTAGTAGCAGAAGCAGTGAAAAAGACCCTGAAACGTTCCCGTAAGCCAGCCGAGAGCCTCCCGGACTAGGGTAGCCCCAAGCATCGCCATGATAAACCCGCAATCGTCAAATCAGAGGTTTTCCTGTCCGAGCCTGTCTTCCATCTTACGGAACTCGCATTTGACAGCGAGAACCATCATATATCCCGTAATGAACGCAAAGAGTTCTCACAGTACCTACAAACCTGGAAACCAGGGTGCCAATGCTGACTCACCCGTATGCAGGAGACGATGCTTGTTGGTTCTCTCATTCCGCCAACGATCTGCAGCTGAGTAGCGCTGAGCGCCCGCCGAGGCCCGCCGCCCGGTAGGGCTTGAAGATCGTCCAAGACTATGCCATAACGTCCGAGACCGTCGCTGATAGTCGATGCAAATCGCATGCTTCGCTTACGCATGGTAAACAATCCGCATGTTGGTGGGACTTTTGCAATTACACATTTGAGCCGAAGGCTGAATTGTGATGGGTTCGCTCGCAACACTCTAAAACAAATATGCCTATTTATCTTGCTATATGGAACTCATCAGGCGAATTCCACTTCTCCATCGCTCGTCACCCACAGGCCAGAAGTCTCTCGCCTTCGGTCTACGTCCGATACCGTGTGAGTAGGTATCGGGTTTCGATTGGGCGCCCGGTTCGCCGACCACCGTTGGACTGTAGTAATTCTATAAGAGAGGAGTCGAGCAGCAACGAGATTCAGGTCTGGCAAAACGCAGCAACGGGCGCTAAGGCATGCGTCGGGGCGTGTTGGCCGGGGTCGCGGGCACGGAATCCTGGACTGTCGCGCGGGGACTGACTCAGCTCAAGTAGAAATATGCGAGGCCGACCTGGTTGCGTCAGATCTATTATACTGACATGATGCCTGACGGGTACGACTATCCCCACGGTAGCTGGAATATATCTACGGTAGCTAAGCTTAAGTGGGAAAAAAACATTATTACTACTTTGCCCGGTACATTTTTATTTATTACTTTGGTATATATGTTAATTGTTAATTTAGGCCTTAGCTTATTTAATAATTGACTTTGTTGTTGCCACCTTGCCGTCGTTATTTCGCTGTCGCCTATTTACTTACTATTTCGCCGTTATTTACTTGCTACTTTGCCGTTATTTATTTATTATTTCGCCGTTATCCACTTGCTACTTTACTGTTATTTATTTATTATTTTACCGTTATCCACTTGCTATTTGCCTATCGAGGCTTATTTGATATTATTATTTAGAACTTATTAAAATAACCCGCATTTATAACTACTACGTTATCGCTTTTTAATTTTACCGGCGCCGTTAACGAGGGCATTTATAATAGAAGCTAATTACTATTATTACCGATTTAGGCATTTTTTTTATTTGTTTTTTTACTTATTTTCCTATTTACTTTTTTATAACTTTTATTACGTAGTGCTTTATTATAAAATAAATTTTATCGTACGTTAGTATTGCGTTTTATATTTAACGGCGGTTGCGTTAAAAGGATTATTTTATTAACGCTATTTAGTTAATAGTAAGCATTAATTAACCGCGGTTTATTATTATTACGTATTTGCTGCGCCGGTAACGTACGAGGGTTTTGTTTTAAGCGTTTAGCTATTATTTTAGGACTTAAAGCCTTTTTTTAAAGTTACTAATGCTTATTTATAGTAGTTAAGTTAAAGCAAGTGCTTTTTTAAAGGTGGTTAATAATGTTATATTAATACGGTAGGCCGTATTATTATAAAAAGCTATTTAAATATTTATTATTAGGCCATTTTTTAGCGTGTTTTTTTATAGCTATTTTTGCTTAATCGTATATTTTATTAAAAGCGTAAAAGTTAACTTAATATTTTAAATTCTTTATTATTTAAGCATTATTTTGCTATTTTTAGCGGTAATCTTATTATTTTATTAGTTTTTTTCGGTATATACGCTTTGTTTTATTATACGTACGTACTACAGCGTTATTATAATTTATAAAATTAAATAATTTATTAGTTAATTGCCTTTTTAATATAGCGTTTATACTTTCGTTTTAAAATATTGCTTTAATATTAAAATTACGGTATTTTTTTGTTTTAAAAACGGCAATTTCGTAAGTATAAAGTATATACGTTTTTTTTAAATAAGTAATAATTAGCTATTAATTTAGGAATTTTTTTTATAATGCTTGCTAGATTTTTACGAAATCTTTTTTCGTTTTTACGTACTATATATATTTTATTGTTTATATAATACTGTTAACGCTGTTTTTGAACTTTTTTTTATTTATATTGCGACTTTTAAAAAGCGTTAAACTGCTTAAAAAACGTGCTTAGCGGTTTTTAAGCGTTAATAAAGTGCTAATTACGGTATTTAAAGTAAGTTTAGTAACGTTTTCGTTAATATATTTAACGGTAGCTTTTTTAGTTTTTAAGGCTACGTTATTTGTATTTGCTACTACCGCTTTTAACTCCGTTAAGCTATTATTATCGATTTCGTTAACCTCGTTGTTATCGTTTTTAAAACCGTTGCCTATATTATTACGAGTATTACTAAAATAAGTATTATCGAATATGCTAATTTATTTTTTTTTAATATTATAGGCGTTATTTTTAAGGACGTGCTATAAATATATTTAATGCTTTATAGAGTTAAGAAAGTACGTTTTAGTAGCTTTTTTGCAAGTTTGATTAAAGTCGGTAATAATAACGTATAGTAGGTTGATTTTATGCTTTTTAATATATGCTTTTAATTAATTAAATATTTATTTAAAGGATTTTTGTTTTTTATTATTAAAAAAGTATTAAGCGATAGGAAAAGTTATATTAAGGCCTGTTACGCCTAAAATTTAGTATAAAGGTATATTAAATTTGTTAGTTTTATACGTATTATCGAAAGTTTATAGCTTAAAATGCTTTTTTTACGTTTTTAACTTTTATAAATAAGCCTAAAAAACTTAGTCGATTTTTAAATCTATTAAGTTATTACCGTTTTTGCGGTAAATTTTAACGTATGTTTTATTAACGTTTTTATTATTTTCGAGCTGTTTTGAAAATATTTAGGTAGTAGTATGGTTATTTTAAAAACGTTAGCGTTTTTTTGCTATAATGTTTTTAATATTATAACGATTAAAGGATAAATTATCGTATTTATTTATTATCTTTTTTATAATATTGCCGTAGGATAGCCGAAAATTATTAGCAAATGCGATGATTTTTTTAGTTAAAAAGGCTAAAAATATTTGCTTATTAACAGGGATATTAGTAAGGTTATTAAAAGTTATATAATTGTAAGTGTTTTTTTTACTACCTTTTTTTTAGCCTTTATTACCTTAAACTTTTATATAGCGTTTTTTATATAATACGATAAATATATTAATTAAAGGCAGTTATATTTCGAATTAGTGGTTTTTCGCTTTTTTATACTATTTCGACGCCGTTTACTACTTTTTACGGGTTTATTATTAACGTTTTAACCTTTTTAATAGCTATATATTATTTTACGAAAAAAAAAGAAGTCGCGGTAGGGGTTTTTAGTACGTACGTATATTATAGCGAAACTTGCCTTTATATAAAAGGCTAATATAGTTAATTTAACGTTATTAAGGTTAACTTATTATTAGCATTTTAAGGCGCTATAATTAATAGTGATAAGGTTTATAATAATAAGAAAAAATCGATATTTAAGTGATTAAATTAAATATTTAAGTTAAAATAAAGTAAAAATAGTAAAAAAAAAAGAATAAAATATAACATAAAGTAATTTTATATTTAAATATATAAAATTAATATTGCTAGCAGTTACGTACTGGTCGTACTGGTCTACTAGTACGTACTTGACTGGTCACCCAGTTACCCTGGTCTTCTAGGTAACTGTACCGATTAGATAAGGGACCACCTGTATATAAAGTGACCCTGGTAGCTACCAAGGCTATTAGCCTGCTTTCCTTTTTTACTTTATTATTAATATACACTAGGTGACTATATATTAAAGCTTTGCTTTTATAATGTAGCCTTAACGTGACAATAGTAAAGTCCTTTAATTAGCGATAGCGAGGTTATTATATTGCGGCTTTATTGCCCGTTTTTTCGCTGCGTATAGCGGAGCTAATAAACCGTAGTTAATCGCGGTATTAAGCGCCCGCTTTAGCGGCTACTTTTTTTAATAGTTAATTGCCTTTATTAGCAGTTATTTTGCCCTTTTTAGCACGCTTTCTTTAGCATTTATTTCCTTTTTTAAAGATATTTATTAGCTAGTAGCAAATTAAAAACATTTTAATACCGTATCTAATAGCGAACGCGTTTAAAAAAGCTCTTTTTAGCTTAATACCGCCTTTTTTAATACTTATCGCCTTCTTTAGCAACCGCTCTCCTTAGTACCTATCGCCCTTTTTAGTAGTAGCCCTAAATATAGCTAAAAACTACCTAAACACTAAGCCTTAACCTCTTTATTAAGCCTTACGATAGCCCTAGGTGTGGCTAAAACCATTTATTACCGGGTTTTAACCTTTTTGTTAGGCTTTACGATAGCCTTAAAAGTGGCTTAAAACCTTTTATTGCAAGCTTTAACCTTTTTATTAAGCATTAACACCTTTGCGGCAGGTTATAGCTAGTTACTACTTAATAGCAACCTTTTTATTGCCTGTCATTACCTACGGCACTTAATGCTAGTCGAAAGCCTTTATCGTTAAAGCACTTTTAAAAGCCTTAATAGTCCGTTAAGCACTTTAAAAAGCCCTTATTATAAAGCACTTAAAAGCCTTTATAACGAAGTATTTACGGAAGCTTTCCTTTATTAAGAGGCTATTCTAAAAGCTTTAGGTTATAGTTTAAACACTTATTAAAAGACCTAGCGTTATAGCATAAGTACCTTTAAGCTTTAACGCTTTATAACTTAGGCACTCAAGAAAAGCCCTCACTGCAAAGCACCTTTATCGTCATCGTAACAGATACTTTACGGAGTTTATATATAGTATTTAATAAAAAGCCTGGATATGGCTTAAAATATTTATTTCGAGTCGTTTAGGCTTTTAACGAAAGCTTTAACGCGGTAGCTTAAGTATTTAAAAAAAACTTAACGCATTTACCGATATTAATAATACTATTACTATCGGAAGCGTTAATTTTAGTTTTTAAAGCCGTTACTTAACGCTAATTTTAGTTACCCGTTACTACTTTAAGTATTAATTTTAATTATTACCTTAAAGCCGTTAATATTATTTAATAAAACGTTAGATTTATCTTATTTAGACTTTTAGCGACTTTATGATAGCTAGCAGTTATATATATATATATAGTGGCTGGGTTAATTAATACTTAGCAGCATTTACGTTAATAAAATTACTAATATTAAGCTATTACTTTCGGAAGCCTATTTAACGTGGCTTATATATATATAAACAAGATAATATTTAAAAGGCGTGGAATAGTTAGAATATAATAAAATGGTTAAAAATGGAGCCTTTAAATATAGTTCGAATATAAGACTTCCGTTGTTTTAGGCCTAAATGGTAAAAAGTGTGGAAAACGCGTTTTTAGCCCGCGAAAGGTTTTCGCGAGGGGTAGTTACGTACTGGTCGTACTGGTCTACTAGTACGTACTTGACTGGTTACCTAGTCACCTTGGTTTTCTAAGTAACTATACCGATTAAATAAAGGACCACCTATATATAAAGTGACTTTAATAGCTACTAGGGCTATTAGCCTGCTTTCCTTCTTTACTTTACTATTAATATACACTAAGTGACCACATATTAGAGCTTCGCCTTTATAGTGCAGCCCTAACGTGACACTAGCATTTTTTACCGTAATTTATACCGTTACTACGTAATTTAACCGCTATTTACGCTATTTACGGGCTTTTATAACGTAAATATATACCGTTAAATACTAAAAAATCGTTAAATCGCGTTTTTAAAATAAATCAAATATATAAACTCGTACGTTATTAGCAAAATCGATATTATTGCAAATTTATACGTTTTAAACGTTATAAAAGCTTTAAAGCATAATAATATAAGCTTTTAAGGTTATATTGCCAAAAGATTAGATAGTACTTGCAGATAAAGTGCGTATATACCGTTATAGAGTGTATTTTTTGTTTCGGATGCTAAAATATTAATAGGGACTAGCTACCGTGGATATATTTTAGCTACCGTGGGGATACCCGTACCCATGCCTAACAATTACAAATGCGACCCTTTGAGGAAACTGTCGACGTTGCATTACAGACAGGCTGCAGTCCACGAGTTCCGAGAGTGATAAGATCTACAGGCACCCTACAGCATTTCGCGCTCGTTATGGATGATCCAGTTTCCTTTCCTAATCATCATTTTTCCTCATCAAAATCATTGCTTTGCGCCGCTTCTGAAACCCCATCGTTGCACTCGCAGGCAGGTCTTGAACATAAGGGCACGGCGGCACAATGGCGCCATTAGCAGAGTTCCTCCCACAATTGGTGGGCTGGGAGCACTTCATATTAGGAGGCGTTGCCCTCTCTCTCGTAGTCGCGTTCTATCGCATATTCATCACCATCAAATATCCTTCCAATATCCCTCGGGTCGGCGAGCCCGCAGGCAAGCTCAGCTTCAGCTTGAAGACAAGATGGCGCGCCGTAAAAGAATGCGACGCAATTTACATGGAAGCCTACGAGAAAGTACGTCAATTATTTCAATGAACTGAACAAGCTGAGTGAGTGTGAAGCTTACACATAACCTCCATCTTCCTAGTACGCCAAGAACGGCAAAACATGTCTCGTTCCAGGTTTTGGAGTCCGTGATGAAGTCGTCCTTCCGCAAAATGCTATGAAATGGGCACTTGCCCAACCAGAGGCCGCCTTGAGTCACTCTCACGCTACCCTCGAACTCAATCAGATCATCTATAGTCTTGGCTCCGGCAAGTACTCTGCCGATGGCTGGCAAGGTGACTTAGTCAAGACCAAGTTAAACGCTTCTTTGGAGAGTATCTGCGCAGCTTTGAACGACGAACTTGGAGACGCCTTCGCCGCAAATTTCGGTCTAGATACAGAAAACTGGAAGGAAATTGACCTGTTGGCGGTCATGCGCCCGATTGTCGGACAAGCGGCTAGCCGCTTCACTGTTGGGCTGCCCATGTGTAAGTAAAGCGTCACTGTTACTTAGGCGACCACTCAGGAATTAAGAGCTCACTATCTTGCAGGCCGTGACCCCGTCTACCTTGAAGAAAGCTTCAATGTCGTCGATCGCCTAGTAGTAGCAGCCGGTGCCACCGGCGGAAGTCCAAAATTCCTCCAACCGGTAGTTGGCAGACTTTCGTCGATCGGAATAGAGGGTATGATCAACAAGATCAAGGGAACGTTTGAAAAGACATACAAAGAGCGATTAGCCATAATCGAAGACCCCAATTATGCGGGACCCGAACCAAACGACCACCTCCAGATGATGATGCGGTTTGCCCAAAAAGAACGCCCTCATGAGCTCCACGACTTCGATAACATCACCAAGCGCGTCATTATCGCTAACGTAGGTCGCCTCGCATCTACAGAAACCTGAATAATGACTGATCAAGATATAGTTCGCCTCTATGCATCAGACATCCATCCAAGCAACGAACTTTCTGCTTAACATCCTTGACTCCGACAAGGAGTTCAACACAATGGCCGTGCTCCGTGACGAGGTCCAGCGAATCATGGGCGACGACAAAGACTGGACAAAACAGAAGGTACAAGCCATGATTCGCGCCGACAGTGCGGCACGAGAGACGATGCGCCTTCACTCCTTCGGCAATCGTTCGGTGCTCCGCAAAGTCATGAAGGAGGGCCTTGTTACCGAGGACGGCGTCGCATTACCGAAAGGCTCCATGATCTCATTTCTTGCTTTCCCGCCCCAAGTCGAGGCAGACAAATTCGAAGACCCCATGAAATACGACCCTTTCCGATACTCTCGCGTCCGTGAGGCCGCAGCCGACCCAGAAACCGGCAAGCCCGGTGCCAGTCACTTGAGCTTCGTTTCTACATCGCCAGACCATTTGCCCTTCAGCCATGGCCGTCACGCCTGCCCCGGTCGATTCCTGATCGACTTCGAGCTTAAGATGATAGCGGCCTTCGTGCTCATGAACTATGATATCGAGTTCCCCGCAGAGTACAACGGCAAACGTCCCCAGAACGAGTGGGTCGCAGAAGCCAGCTTCCCTCCAGCAGGTGTCAAGCTCAGGATCAAGCGCCGTCCTGGGACTGTCTGAGTACTAAATCACGAGTTCCCCTAAGAGTAATGAGCTTCGGACTGGCGTTGGGCGGGTTTTTCATGTACATAGGTTAGCGGCGTTCTTTGCTCTTTCATACGCGTATATACCTCTAGAACCGCACATCGAAGTGTTGGACAATTCTGAACCATTCTGAACCATTTTAGTAACCGCCTCACACAACATTCATATTCCAATGTGTGCTATCGATACAATCGCTATGTGAATGGCTTCTTCAGGGCTGAGAGTAGTCGTTCTAGTCAACCCTAAACAACTGATCCTAGTCCATATCCTTGTCATTCGTATAAGAAGCAGGTTCACGGCACAGACTCCATAGCATCTCCGGATGCAAGATCGTCATCCATGTCCTGCCCACAATGGCAACGACAGGGTGTTTAGCGTCTCCTCGCCGGCAATGCAATCCTGTGGCACAAGATGTGCAACACCCCATATTCTGCGGCACAATGATCCAGATGACTTAACGACCAGAATATAGACCGGACTTCCGGTTCATAGCGCCCGCTATTACAATACTCGTCAAACCATAATGACAAGAAGCTTCGGCTATATCTGCTGACTACTGGGTCGGCTGCATTCTGGAAAACGAAAAGCCTATTCGTTCACCTTCATCAGATGGTAGCAAACAGCCAAGTTTGTCGGTTCTACTATTTGGGTCCTACAGCACGTTCGGCTCGACTGGTCGAATACCATGACTAGTTCGATGTTCATCGGTAACAGTCCCGAGAGACTGCGTATCTATGGAGCTCCAAGTATGTACTGAGTCGAATAGTCGCGTACTGTCGCTCCTAGCTTAAGAATCAGTCGAAGGGGTAAAGCTCCACATGTGTTCCAGCACCAATACCAATATCTACTTAAGAGTAATCTCGCTCTTACACGGTCCGAAGCTCGTTCTCTTGCATTAATCTAGCATTGTTGCGGTGCTAATGCATTGTTCATTAAGTATAGGACTCATTACAGCACGTTTCCATTGTTCATGCGCAAGCTGTCCCCCTGTACCAAAACCCATCATGTCTGACAGAGTTATGATATTTCCTTCAAACACCCAATTAGCTGAACATAACAGCTTTGGATTTATCAGTCACCGGGAGATTATTCTCTATTCTTGAGCAACTATCACATCCGTCAAGTTCAAAAGAGCTGTACTCCGCCTCAATTTAGATTACTCCCAAACTGCATCTCAAATTGCAACCTTCTGCCATGCAGACCGGTAGAAAGTCATGCGTATTCAACGAGCAACTTATTGCGTAACATTCACCTTAAAACACAGGAATTGCTCGACTATAGCATTTTTCAACATGAGACTAAAATAAATGTTGTCTGTCTCGATATTGCCCTGCGACATGGCAGCAGTTCTTTGTTACGAAGCCGCCTCATAGTTCCGTTTCCGGTCTCACCCACAGACCCAGTACCCAAACATCACAGGCGCTCCGTCCGACGTGTAGCTAATCAATTAACTAGTGATAGGATGAACCTGCTTAGTGGTTTTCATGTCGCGGCCATTGGTTTCTTATTTGTGTCGACCTGATCAATGAACAAATTCGTCAAGTATGGCAACGTCTAGCTCTGCGACCGTATCCCCTGGTAAAGCTGTTTCACCATGGTACGATCGTTTCCCACATCACGTACGATTGGTCAATGATATCCGTAAGTTGCTCTCGTTATGTAAAATTGCTGCATCACCAATCATCGAGGCGGTCATTATTCTATGCTCTCCAATCAAGATAGTCATTCCAGGTAGCGACTTGGTAGTGCGCCCGGTTTGCGCGCGAAGCATTCCAAGTCGGTACCACCCCCAACTAACATGCTGATTTACTTAGTCCATAACGATCCCATCACGCGGTCAGGTTTTGCGCCATCGCACCCGTCGCTGCACCCTCGGTATTATTCCGATGTACCGAGTGCGTCAGAGCTCGCGATTGCAGGTGTCTTCCAGAATGGAGCAGAGGAGGACATGTTTTATACCAGTCTACAGATACAAGAAAAGGAAATGGAAGGAGTCAAACATTGGCAAATCGGCGTTACGAGCAGCGATGTGAATTTTGGTGATCGACTCGGCAAAGTGCAAGCGGGACATACAAGACCTGTGTCCGGAACTCTTCCGGAAATAGAAAGCGCAAAAAAGAACCTCGATATGTTGCAGAAGATATACGATGGGGAGACGATTAAAGTCGATGAAACAAAATGGCTGCCTTTCTTGAAGAAAGACAGGTGGTATGATCTGGAGGGGCCTTCTACCACCCTCGGCGGCCGGCCGTGGAGTATCGACGCTCCTGAAGTTGTAAGTATTTCATGGAATTTGTTCCTATCTCTTCTAGAAGCATCAGAGAGTCCATGTTTTTCCTCGCTGAAGAAGTGCTGTTAAGACATGTTTCAAGACTCTCGAAACTTCAGCAAACACACGATCAATAACAGTCATTGACCAGAACTGCTGCAGTGGGATGTCATGAAAAGGCCCATAGAGCTTACGAATAGAATACTCTTGGCTTTGATTGAGGAGAAACACGAATTGTGAGTTGCGGGGTCGAAACTCTGGTCTCGAAAGCTTGCACTGTACTAATCCCCGGCAGTCTTGAGACAATGTTGTATGGCCTTCTGGGGCACTGGGACACAATCGTCAATCACTTCTGGCCGGCTCCCAAACCGCCATCTGAATATTCGAATGACATAGTTCTGATATCCTATGGCGTCCTTAAGGGTCACTGTGACGCACAAGGGTTGAGTTTCCCTTTAGCTGGGGTTGAAAAACTCACCCCGGCGGAATGGACAACGAGGCTTGAAAGCCTACTTCACGATATCACTTGGACCTTCTTGGATGATACTCCACAGTATGCCTATCCTATCGGTCCCCTATTCGACATCGATTTCACTAGCGTTTCCGACAATCATAAGTCCATCCATGAAGCTTACAATGGCTAATACCAATGTCTCACACAGCGGTCATTTCAATCACAAGCCATCGACAGGCAACATGATCAGCGTCGGAGTCAAGGTTTTAGAAATTATGATAGCAGGAAATATCACGTTAGCGGAGCGCTGTTATCTTGACATGAGCCTTGCGACGACGATGCTCCACGAAATGACGCACGCTCTGAGTAGGTAACCTCCAAGAAGCGAGTACCAGTAACATCTCGACCAATGACTCAATGGTTAACATCGAGCACAGTGAGCGCTCGACTTGGAGAGCGAGGATGGCCGAGTCCCACGCCCTGGGGTCTCCCAGTCGGTGCGTTGGAGTTTGAGCCGGTAGGTGATATTGGAAAACCTGGGGCTGAACATGGTAGTGCTGCTCTAACTCAAACTTATACTAAAATATGGCGCTTCGAGCCAGTATATAGATCTATTGGTACGTACTCAAATTCTTGCCTCAGAAACACTGTGGATTTCATTATAAGTCACACAGCTGATCTAACCATGTGGCAGTACGTTGGTTTCAATCGTTCGCGTCAGAGTCTCCGCGCTCCTGCCTTTACTTCAACCAAACCTAACGGGTTATGAACCGTCCAGGCTTACCATTTCTACAGACCAGCCAATGAAGTCGGATACTACTTCGAAGACAAAGTGTTAGGTGGTGTGATGAAACCGTTGAGTAAGTGTCCTCTTCCAGGATATTGCAACGTTGTGATAATCCCAAAGCTCCTCTGTCCGGTTATGCTCATAATCACACAGCCAACAACCGATCCATTCCGTTCGGTCCACTCATGGATACGTAAGTCGCTTCTGGGATACATTCTCTGCTCCCAAATAATGCCTTTACCCTTACAAGGTCCCTAGACACCACAACGAACAGATCCGTTTCTGAAATGAGGGGTTACTGACTCACAACACGTAGTTGGCCTTTTCCAAATCAGCGCTTGGACAGGTCAGGCCGTCAAGGATGTAGGTCGACACGATTGTAGATGCGTAGGATGAGAACTTGCTGATTGCGCCGCGCAGTCATAAGGGAAACCGATCCAGTGTTCCAGGATGGTGTACCTCTTACGAAAACATGCAAGTATATCCCACCTGGAGTCGATCCGACTCTGCTGCATATATCAAAGAGCCAGAAACCCCTATAAAATTAGTGGAATAAGGGTAAAAGTGCTAATGCCGTTCACTACAGTAATTTCAGCACTCTGGCTGTCCAAAATGTTGTCAGCCTCGTTCTGGGATGATACCTCGATTATTCGCAAAAGCGATGGATTTTTCCACAGAGCCTCTGTGTTTGGATCCAACACGCCTTTGGATAGCCAGAGGATTATTTACTGGGATCGATACGATACTTACTGGGACCCGATGGAGATACTAAAGCCCGCCGCCGGAAATCTAACACAAGATGATCGAGACATGATCAAAGCTTGGGAGGAAAGGGACGATACGTGGAATATTGCGCGGAAGAATTGGATTTCGCAGGGTCGAGATATTGTGAGTAAGCCCGGAGTATGGCTCATGTTCCTTAGATACACCTCAACATTTTGATGCACTCAAGTTCTCGTGATATCAAGTCCATACCTCCGCCGCGAATTTGTGAGAAGATTTATCAGTGACCTAAAGACTAACGATATAATGTTCGTAACAGTGGTCTGAGTCACCCGTGAGTCGCTGCTTTCCTACTCTTCCCCCTCCCCTGCATATCCATCTACGAAACCTGACACCCTTTCTAGTGGGCCTTTACACCAGCCAAAGAGCAACTATACCGCTTCGCAACAGCCTTCAAGACGCGTGACAAGCTCGTATGCAGTCAGATGATAGAGGAAATGGTAGATCTGGTCCCATGGCAGACGAATACTCAAGTATTCCTTACATACCTACCGCCTCAAGCTGGCGATGACCTTCACAATTGGATCTGGCATACGATCGGTAATCATCCTCCTATATTCGCGTTGCCGATGACAGTGTGCTAACCAAACATACTCTAGGCTTGCTTGCGATGGCCGCTGTACCCATTAACTCGAGCCCGCTCGAGAATATCACAGCCAGTCACACAGTGACCTACAAATATGAACCAAGTCGCGAAGCTAAGGCTGCGAAACTACGTTGTGAGTCAGCATCTTCATACCCTACACCAGTCCCCTATAAATACCAGTCTCACTTTCTATCTATCATGACCGATAAACCAATCATCACACAACCCCTACTAATCCCAAATCACATAGCCAAACACTGGGTCCGCAGCATCGCCGAAGAAAAGCAAACCGCCAAAAAGTCCCACCTAATCGACAGTTTCGCAGCAACCCGCAAAGGCGTCCGCAACGGAATCAAACAATCCGACTTCCTGAACCTCGCCGACAAAGTCATCAACCACCTGATACAGAACGCCGCCGCCGTCCCGCGGGATTGGATAATGGAGATCGAACGCGTGGCAGCCAGTCTACGCACCGAGCGCCAAGCCATCGAGCAGATGTTTCCGAGGACTCATAGGCGCCAATGGGCTAAGACTTGGGACTTCAAGATACCGGAGTACAGTCGCGATCTACGAAAGAGACAATGGGACGGGACTGCCTGGTCAAGCGTGCCCACACCATGAAAGCTCACGCACAAATTACCCTAGAACCCAACTCAGCCAACCTCGTCTTACCATGATCATCTTTATCTTCCCATCAATTTCACCTCGGAGCAAGCGTCAGGGCAACATGAGTGTGTCTATGTTCGAGTATCAGAGCAATCACAAACATATTGCTATACATAACACATTACTATGTGTCTAGTCGAGTAGTCAATTAAATCCACGTATATATGAGTACATAATAAGAGTTGTTCAGGATGTTCCCTGTTGAATTTAAATGAAATTGACAGAGACTGCGAAGATCCGAAGTACCACTAATTGACACAACGTCAAAGGCGTTTGAAGACCTTGTCGCCTTCGCAGAGCAGTTCACAACGGCAATTTCATATATATGAACATATTTTTCATCCACTCATACTACGGACTCTAACTGGATGTAACAGCCCTCGCAACAATCGTGGTGCGCTACCGGCAATCCGTGGTAGAATCTCCTTAAGAACCGCCCGCATACCAATGGACAACAACTGCTTGACTCCATGACTCTAAGCAATGATATTCATACACAAAATGTATACGGAGCCGTCTCATACACGTCCGGTGCTGGCAGTCTCTGATCCTGTTGCCCTCTTGGCTTAGAACATGCTGGAAGCTCCGTCAAAGTGAACTTAACCCATAAGTCTACTTGAGGAACATCTCCCCTCCGTTGCGTGTGGTCCGGGTGCGATCTAGATGGTCCAAGCCTAGTACAGCATCTTCTTCTAAAGTGCCACCCTCGTCAAAGAGGATATCATCTAATACGAGCGGATTAGCGAGATTACCCTCTTCCACTTCCAGGACTGAGCTTACCATCATTGATATACCGGGGAGGCTTTTGGTATCGTCGCAGGACAGCGAATTTGATCTTCTCGAATGCTTTGCCTTTGACGCCGAGTCGCGTTTCTAAGCGTTTTTTGGTATCGGAGAAGACCTCGCCCTCCTTGAGCAGGAATTTGAAAGGTATCCCATGCATTCGGCTTGGGTCGTTCTGGAAATGAATGACTTTGATGAAGTCCTGGTCATTAGCCCCAGTCTCTTCTTGGGGTATGCGCTCTCCAATCACATCCACGTATTCGTTAATGCTAAGAACCGGATAGTTCGGAACAAGTTCTCGGAAGAATTTATGGTTGTGAACTTCGTAAAGACGTATACGTCCAGCTTCCTCTTGATCTTTGAGTTGCGCCTTTTTGACCAAGGCGTCAATAAGATCTTCGACGTGGCCCTGCTTACTCACAAGTACGTCGAACGATTCCTATTTATGTTTAGTCAAGGCCTCTCAAGCGCGGCGTGTCTTTCTCACCTCTTTCGAAATTCCTTCGCTCAGCCACGTTATCTTGACGCTCTTCTTCGTATCGAGCTCCGCAAGACTCATATCTAAGACTTCGTAGTAAAGAGAGTTGGGTTTTGTCTGGGGATTCTGAGCGTAGCTTTGCGGATTCAACATTTGTGAAAGGTTGGCATTGGGTATCCGTCTCACTGCTCCTTTAGGTGCACCTGTTGCGGCATTTGCTGTGAAGAAGCGCAAATGAGTGGGCTCAATATTCAACTTTTCCGCAACGCGTTCGGCGACTTGGTCATAAGTGACCTTGCCGCTGAGGGTAAGAATGAAAGGCTCCAAGTCTGGCTTGTCGCAGCGCGGGTGCGGATCAAATCGAACATCCCGTTTATAGACAAGGAAGTCGTAGTAAGACCGGGCATCCTCAAACCTGTCCCAACGTTTGGGCTCTTCCGAAGTCTTATCCCCCAGACGAGCTTTGATCATCTCAGCTGGTGATTTTCGATCGTTACCCTTTTGAAAGCAGATGATGTCGCCGTCTTGTAACTCCGCCGCCTTAAGGGTCTGTTTCGGCTTCAGGCTCTCTATCATCGTTGGCTTGATTTCTTCCCACATGGTCAGTTGTTCCCCTGCTGGAAGCCTTTCTCCCCAACCCATTCTTTTGCAAATGGCTGGAGCAAGTTCTTCTACCCGCTTCTCCTTACTAACATATATGTGGCCAGCACCTTCTAGCTTTTGCGCCTCAACATCAAAATGTTTCAGGAATAGAAGTATGAGGTCATTTTTGACGACCACTCCGTTGGCATTGTTCTGATAACTTGGCCAAATGGCCTCACCCTGAGCATCCACTTCGTCAGCAACTTCTGCCCAGACTCGGAGTGTGGTGTCCCGATTCATTCCTTGGGTTCGTAGCTGAGCCTCATCGACGGTTGGGTGGAGATCCATAATAGGTTGATCTGGTCTCGTTGTCTTGTTTTGACGGTTCACCATAGCCCAGAGCCGGACTTTTTTAGGATCTTGATTCAGGTCTTGCGCAATTGTATCTAGCGCTTCTCTCATGGTTGACTGCTTCCTCATCTTGTATAAGAGAGGCGCTCCAGGATCTTTCAGTGACGCAGGATCATCAGAAAACGTGGCGAGATCTGTCGAGGAATGATTGCGGAACGTATCTTGCGTAATAACTCGCACGATAGTATAGAGATGCTGCTCCTCTTTCTCCCTCCGCTTTGCCTCGCGCGCCGCGGCTTCTTCCTCTAGGCGTTGTTCTAATAAGGAAGTCAGTCAAGTGGTCGTGATCAGTAATCATGAGTACACTTACGCAAATGTTGCGGGCTATCTTGCTTCTCGACCACGGTCAAGACTTGATCTAATCGGGATTCACGAATGTACACCAACATGTACGCATTCATCTGGCGCATCACGGTTTTCCTGCCCTGCAGGGATCCCGGTCGTGCCAATGACAGTGGCGATCTGTACTCGCCACCAAAGTTCTCTTCGAGGGTCTCTCTCACAGTTGCTCTGGTAACCTTATCGTCATCGAACTTGTAAAACCACCCGTCTTTGTTAGGCTTCAAGAATGCGTAGTAGTGCCCGGCATTGAGATCTCCACTGTGCACGAGAACACCATGTAACTTGTATATCCACGGCTCCGATCTGTCCGCGCCCTTCTCGAGATATGGCTCCACGTCCAGAGTGTCTGGGAATTCGAACCGGTCATTGATCTTCATCATAGTGTCTCTCTGAATATCGTATTCGAATCGCTTCAAGTGCAGATGCAAAACCTCAGGGAAACTTGTAAAGATTACACCCTTTCGCGCGTCTTGATACTTGTGTTCATCACCCGCCCAGTACTTGTTTTCGCCGTCGAGAGTCTCTTGCTGAATGTAGTCCTGGAAACTCTCCTGAAGATTAGGGATGCCGCGAACATTGAGCTGGATATCCCAGAAATCTTCGAGCCTGCTGGACTCGTAGTCGACGTTGATGCAAGAAACATAGGTCTTGACTTTCCCGCTCAGCATTTTAGGAAGCGAGTCCTCAGCAGCAGTACCCTTCATCTTCTCTTCCATACGCTCAATTAGCTTCCGGGAGAGTTCTTGTACGTCTTGCTGCTCGAAAATATGTCTTGTATCCCAGCCAAACGATCGAGTGAGCTCATTGGTACCAACTGCCGAATTTGAAATTTGCAACTGATAGAAGAGACGCTGAAGCGTGTAAGCGCTGTTATTGACGCTCTCGTCTTCCGTCGTTGGGATTTGATAAACAGCCTGTTGTTCAAAATAAGCCATCATGGCATGGTTAGAGATAGCTAGGGATTGCATACCTTTCGGAATGCATTTGTGAAGTAAAGGGACTGTAGAAGAGAGTTTAAGTAGCAGGTTGCGCCTTGATTTTTCAACCCTACAAAGCCCGTCTCTTTCTTGGAATCGTAGTTGTTGAAGTTGTGCCATAACACTCCAGTCTCGTCTTCCACGATGCGAACATAGGCTGTGATGTTGACAGTATCGTCCTCGACCAGGGGTCTATCCGTGACGTCGTTCCAAGGCTGCTGCAACATCTTTCTAAGATCCATGAATCTAGTAAAACCCCAGTCACTCTCCTCTTTGGTGAAACGATGTGTCGCGGTATGGTTGGCAAACAGCGACGGATCGTTGACATTCCACATCACAAGGCCAAACTGGACACAACAACTCCAATCATCGGGCACTTTGCTGAGATCTTCGAATCCATGCTCAAGGTACACCGATGACTGGTCAATCTGGTTTCCAAAGGGAAATAGCAGAATGCGCCTGTAAGTCGACGTCAGTGGTCATCTAGCTAACATGTACATGCCGGTGTCTGCTGACCATGGAAATCCTCCAGCTTGGAATACGGGACCGTGCTCTTTCTTTTTCAGCGACCGGTAGTTTTCGACAGTCCAGGTGCTCACAGCATCTTCTAGTATCTTGGGTTCCTCGAGCAGCGGGGGCAGCACGATCTCTTTCATGGCCTCGACTACACGGCATGGTCAACTACATCACGTGCACAGCTGCCAAGGCAGCGCATGGAAGGTTCCAACCTACAGTCGTTGGCCATTGTCACGTTCTCGAGGTGTTCGACGTCATTATCGAGGCTCTCGGGCTTGATGATGGTGACCGGGTCATCGGGCTGGGTGACGAGGTCGTCCTGAGAGTCGACCATCATATCGTTAGGGGAGTGTATCTCGGGGTCGTAGCTCTATTTTGGGACACTGATCAGTCGAGCTGCAAAGGGTCTCGACAAACTACGGAAGACGGCGGTGGCAGCAGCGCAAGCTGTGGACATGAAGGAGCGCAAGAGAGCGGAAGAAAGACACAGACTTGTTGGGTTCGGAAAGGCAGAGGTAACCGCATGAGCGAGCAGCCTTGGCGGGGGGACGGCAGAATTCAAAGTCACAATTTGGAGCTCCAAGCCAGCAACACAACATCCAAAAGCGAGTGACAAGAAGATACTCAGAAGGTAAGGAAAGAAGTGAATTAAGAGGATAGGGAGAGGGAGGCAGGTCTAGCTCACCATTTTTCTAGAAGCTCAATAGCTGCAAATGGGAAAGGTTGCAGGTTTGCGATGGTGGGAGTTGGAGGAGGATCCCCGACTTGGGGGGGACGACTGGTGTTCGCTTGCACGCAGTGTGCTTGCCTGTACAAACGAAGTGCAAGCCTTGGTTCACTAGCAGCCGTAGCAGGTGCTAGTCATATACAGCGCCGAAGAAGAAAGCTACAGCCGGGCGTGGTGTCGGGCGCAGTGTCGGGCAGTAGATTCGCGAAAGGTTGGGTGAGAAGGTAGGTAAGGTACGGTGGTGATGGTGGGAGGCGATGATGGTGGGGTCAGGGAGGATGTGATGACGACGGCGGGAGGGCGTCAAGGAAGGAGGAACAGAGGTAGGAAGGGTGGTTGAAGCATCTAGACGACGTTGAGAAGCATGGGCAATTGCGTGAGCTGTCCGCCGGACAGGAGATGAGGCCAAAGAGCCACGGTGAATGGAGATGTCAATAACAGGTAAAAGCAGAGCTGTGAGGATTGCTCCATTCGCCTCGTTCACCAGTCGACCTCTCGCCTGTCTCGCCTGTGCATTCTTGGACGGGGGACGAAGGGCAGCCCGCGAAAAGGTGGAGAGTCGGAGAGACAATGCGGGTTGGCGTGCTCCCGCTCTCTGCCCGCTTGCTGTCTGCCTGGATCAGATGGCGAGGGTGGGCTGTGCTCGGCACTAGAAAGACCCGTTGGCGACGCGACGTCTGCCGAGCAATAGCTATCATCTTACCTAGAGTAGGCGTTTCTTACCTGGCGAGCTGGCTCACTTGGTGTTTGTTAGAGCATTCGAATGCCATCTACATCTACAGTTTACCCAGTGACCAGTGACCACGATGAAGTAGGCATGTACCTACAGTGTCAAAGCGAGAGGTATATACCTGACGGATTGAATCCTAGATACATGTGTTGAAAACATTTCTGTTTATATGAATCAGATGAAGACGGGATCGGATGAAGATCAGAAACAGTCGCTCGAGCATTCGCTCACATCTGATTCCATCCAGTGTTTGTAGAGCTATCCATGCTCCAATGAACTCCCGTCGTGCTCGACCCCACAATCATCAGTCGACACTGGAAGTCAAGAACCTTTAGTCACATTTCTTTGTTAATGGCATCATCTCTTGAGCATGCACATCATTTCTAAAACGCGAGTCCTTTCCTTTGTTACATACTTGCAGGAGGATCAGATAATCAAGACCAAGATTCATGATTATTCTAGCAAGTTGTTGTACAATAAGGGTACCCAGCTTCTATTGCTGCTTGTGCCATCTGCAGTTTCGTGTCCACGGGTTATGAGAGATTGAGAAATTTTAGACATAGAGTCTTAGGAGCGAGACTTGAGATCTTCCGATTTATTCAGGAGGACCTACAAGGATACAGACATCAAACTGATCATCTTCTCCTTAGGTGTATCCTATGTTCATCAATCCCCTAGAAATAGTCGATAAATGTGAGACACTATTCCTGCTGGTTAGTGATGACAAGGGTAGCACTACATATGGCGATGAAACCCCAGTTGAAGCAACAGGTAGTATGGTACGCAGAGCATACATCCGGGTATCATAGTATTTACGCTACCTTAGATGAAGATAACTGTTTGTTGTAGAATAAGTGCTGACTGCAATTTCTTGAAGATTATTGGCTGCTTCCTTGAGAGCTGTTTCCTTTGCATCACTATCCATTTGTGAAGCGCAAAAGACATGCAGACCTGGTTAACAAATGGGAAGAGCTGCAGAGTGAATTCGTTCAATTTTGCAAAGATGGCGTGAAGAGAGCTCTAGTTGCTACCTACCTTAGTTATAGTAGGTATGTTGCAACAGACGAGCTTCTATCGTGACTCGACACTTTTGCGAACAGAATACAGAATGCCATAGACAGGAAAAGCACTAGATCGTTGACATCAAGTCTTATCCTATAATCCCATATTCAGACTAACCATTGTTACCTCTATCCAGCCATTTATTATTCAATATCTTTGAGGTTACCTACCTGCCTCTTAAAGTGGACAACAACAACTTGGAACTTAGTGCTACCCCACCCTATCTTCGCCGAGCTAAGTACCTAGGAGGTAGCTAATCGAACCGAGATCGGGCAACGGCACTTTGTGACCAATTGACCGATTTGACATGTGAGACTTGACACTTGAGGCACAAATCAACAGCTCCCAGAAGCACCACTCACATTGCTCAGTCGCGAAAGACTCGAAATATGAAAGCTCTGTTTCCCTTCTACTGCTTTTGATCGCGCGACCTCAGTACCAGTATTGGTCTACTTGCTTCCCCAGCACAGCTCCCCACGCTCATGGAACTGGCGGCATGCCACCAGTATTCGCGGTGCAAAATGCCACCAAGACCATCCGGCTGAACTCTCTTCGAGCCTCTCTCCCGACGACGACATCAATCCACAAGGTCGGCCGGCCTCAAATACGTCAACCACGATCGAAAATACCGGGCTGCAGATGGACGCATACAGGTGCCAAATGGCGGCCAGTCCAGGTCCTGGATGAGTACGTGGTCAAGTTCCTGCACCTAGCCGCTCGCTTGCCCGCCTGATCTGACTGACGCGCCGGGCGTAGCTGGGTAGCCAAAGAGGCACGGCCGATCAGCTTGCGCCAGCTCATGGTGTTTGGTCGGTCTCTGACCGAATCTCGACTCTTGGCCTCGGCGAACTATGTTCGAACTGAACTCCCAACGAGGTACGGAGCTCCTCACATCCTGCTGAGGGTGATAGGCTAGCACTTACCAGTTCCCGCTACAGAATTGCCCACCGCATTCGTGATATGCAACGATTGCCCTACGTCGTAGTGACCAACAAGCACATGAGCGATGTATACGAGTTATACTACAACGGCTTCGATGTTTTACGGCGTGTGAAGGAGATCAAGAACCTGGATGATAATGAGCATTTCTGCTCTGTCGTAGCTGAGATGCTGCGCACCCATCTGAGCGTCATTCCAAAGCTGGCTATGGGTATTATGGAATGTAACGGTATGATGCCAGCGGCCGAGCTGAACTCGTTCATGAACACGATCCTCAAATCGGTAAGCTTCACTTCAACCAAGCCAGCAACTCCAAAACAGCAGTCAACAAGGAGCGTCTAACATGAACAGCGCATCTCCCGCCGTGTAATAGCAGAGCAACACCTCGCCCTGACCGAAACCTTCAACTCGCCCTGGTTCTCTCCAGGCGCCAAGCTGTCCGAGTCCGAGTTCATCGGCGAAGTCTTTCTAAAATGTATAGCCAAAGACGTCGTCGAGCGCTGCGGAGCCGCAGTCCAAGACCTAGCCCGCACAGCCAACGGACCCTCAGCCCTTATCCCGTCCATCAACATAAACGGGCACCTCGAAGCAAACTTCCCCTACATCCTCTCCCACCTCGAGTACATAATCGGCGAGCTCCTGCGAAACTCCGTCCAAGCCGTCATCGAAAACAACCACACGGGCGAACCACCTCCACCCATCGAAGTCACCCTCTGCGAAGCCCAGCAACACGTCATAATCCGCATCTCAGACCGCGGCGGCGGAATACATCGGGACATGCTCCCACACATCTGGACATTCGGCAAAGGTCCCTCGGCACCTATGCCATTCGATCAAGTGCCTCTCATAGCCGAGACACTCCAGAAATTCAAGATCGATGGGAACTTCTCAGACCTACAAGATACATTCGCCCAACGCTCCGAAACCTACTCCTCACCCCACCACGACGGTTCCCTAACCTCCTTATCCACCCGACCCCCAGATCTACGTCTAGGCATGGGCCTACCGCTCTCCCGCGTATACGCCGAATACTGGGCCGGATCCCTCGAAGTTCATAGTCTCGAAGGCTACGGCGTAGACGCATTCTTACAGATTTCGAAACTGGGGAATAAGAATGAACAGCTCGCTACCAGAGCTACCATGGATGCGGTCTAGGCAGCGCATCTATTGGGTGTTCAATTCGAGAAGTCGATGACTTGTTTTCGGAGCAGTGTGATACCAGGGAAGGCTTGCTGGAATGAAACTGAAAACGTATATAGTCGTAAGGTAGTGTTTGACAAATACGTACCCGATCACATGTTGAAATGAGAAATGTTGTAACAATGAGCTCAGATAAAAAACCAATCGTGGGTTTTCGTGTTGAAAACACAACTGCTCAGTTATCTACTCTTGAGTAAATGGTATTTTCAAAGCAGGTAGATTTCGATCATAGGTATCTTCTCTTTCGGTCAATAGTTATTAGTGTAAGAAAGTCTTGACTATATCATCAACTACCTAAACCCAACTGCACTGAACAAACAGAGGCGAGTCCATACCGAGAGTTGGGGCTCCTATCAAAAAGGGGCTCCCGGGGAAATGATTCAGGGACATTACCAGCCCTTCTTTCTCTTCTCTATTATCATCTTGCACAAGCGCAACGCATTGAGACGCAAAAACGCTTCATAGTCCCAATTAGCACGTATCTGTGCTTTCCTTTGCGTCTCTGGCCGTCATTCCTCTGCCAGCTAATCAAATGTAGCCAGCTAGCTCATGAAACAAAGCAGCTCGTCCATGTAAGGCCAACTTTTCTTGGGATATTAAAATGGAGGAAGGGAATTTTGGTATCATGAACTCCCTACTCCTTACTAAGTGTAGGCCGTAATCACCAGTGATAGTCCACCGGATGATAATAAAACAGGAGACAACGATTCGGTTTAGCGGCGGCCGGAGCGTGCGACACTGCCCTGCATTTGCTCGAGGTCGGTCTCCAGCGCCTTGATCTGGGCGTGCGTCGATTCAAGGTCCTTGTTAAGACGATCTCTTTCGGCAATGAGCTTCTGCTCCCACTGTCGGAAACGTTGCTCCTCGATTTTGACCTGTTCCGTAAACCGCTTACGAAGAGCCTCTTCCTCTTCCTTGTACTTAGGGTTGTCCAGCTTGCGCGGGCGGGCCTCACCGAACTTGCGGGTCTCCATCTGTTGCGCACGGTAGGCCTCGTAGTGTAGCTCCTCGGTGGTGTGGATGAGGTCGAGCATGTGAGTGCGGATGAGGATGGAGCGAAGCTTCTTGAAGTCGCAGTGGTCCTCGTTCTCGACCTCGGCAACGCCCCACGAGTACTGTCGACCCTTCACAATACGGCCGTCACCGGTCTTAACGTCCTTCTCTGATCCTATCACTGCGAAAGGCATGGCAGCCATCAAGCTACGGGCGTGCTGGACAGCGGCCTCGTCATCCTCCTCGATTGGTGGCGTATAGATCTTGATGCTCTGAGTTTCGATGACAGCACGAATCTGAGGATAGTTTCGTCAGTGAATGATACTTGATCTTCTAGTGGTATGAGAGCGACATACCTTGGCCTTGAACTTGGCCAGGTCAGAAGGGCTGAGCGTATCGGCCTTGGCAATGACCGGGATTAGATTGACACGAGAGCACAGTCTTTTCATAACCTCGATATCGAGAGGCTTCAGGGTATGGCCGGTGGGGCGAATGAAGTATAGGCAGGCGTGGACACGGAGATCGATCTTGTCCTGGCGACGCGGCTGTTGCTCCTGGAGCATGTACGACTCGTGCTGGTCGTCGAGAAACTCGATAATGGGCATCCAGGAATCACGGTTGTTGACGTAGTCGCCAAAGCCCGGGGTATCAATAACGGTCAAGCGGACTATATGTAACATGTCGTTAATACCTAGGAGACGTGGTGGATGGCAGTAGGCGAGTAATTACCTTTGAAGAACTTCTCTTCTAACTCAGCTTTTGTGATCTCGATCTCGACGGTTTTGTCGACTTGCTTCTGATGGCGCTTCTTGTGGTCGGCATAGTTCTTGATGGTGGTAGAGAAGAGGGTGTTGATGAAGGTCGTCTTTCCCAGACCGGATTCACCAGCAACCTAATGCAGGGACATATCAATACGCTGTATTCTCTTCAACTCGGCGATGGGCGGAAATGAAGAGCACACACCATGATAGTAAAGGCAGCGCCTCTCTTGGCGACAATTTTGTGTCGCTGGTTGGGAAGATTGGCAATGCCAATCGGCGACGCGCTCTCGGTGGTGGTAGGAGGCATCGTGAGGCTAGTTGTGTACAGCAATTCACAATACAGGCAACGGAGAGGATTGCTGGCGGGACCAATGAACGGGGCAGGTCCAAAAGCACACGCAGACAGAGGCAATTCGAAACAATGAGGGTATCTCGGCGGCAGGACAGGATGCTTGAGAAAGGAGAATCGCCGGTGCAAAAACGAAGCCGGGGTGGTTGCTATCACAGCGGGCGAGAAGGTTCAGGCTTGTGCTTCAGGGGAAAGCAGCCACTACTACAGTTCGTACTGGGAAATTTCCTACACACGGGCAAGACGACTGCGGGAGGACAGGGGTCTTCAGAAACCGGGGGAGGAGGTGCGATATGCCACCTCTCGACATCTCGCTTCTGCCGACGACTGCCAGCTGGTCATTTCCTTCACTCCCGCGCCTGAGCTCTGCCTGAGGTCTGGCGCCGCGCCTCAATACTATCTGGCAGCTGGAGCCATGACTGCCTATCTGCCAGAGTCTGCAGGTGGTTCGTCGTATGAGAAACAGCAAGGGAGTCCGGTGCTGAGAGCCAATCAGAGAGAATGTTGTCAATGGCTGCCGACAGCCCCAGCAGCTTTACCCATTTTAGTATGGCCCATCTGTGAGCTACCCCTTAGGGTCCACCTCGAATTGCATGCCCACTCAAGCTATCTGCCTTATCGCTGATAAGAAATAAAAAAGTTCCCTATCGCTTTGCGTTGGATGCGCAAATCCAAGTATCGTGAGAGTGCTACCCGTAGTCAAGGGCATAATGGACATATAGCAACAATGAAGACCGATTTCAAGGTACGACCTCAAATCCATGTCGATGGAATGCACACTAATGCAATGCCATGTTCTAGTTTTCAAACTTGCTGGGTACTGTCTACTGTCAAGGGAACCTCTTGTTCAGTCCAGATGGCACCTGTCTCTTCTCCCCGGTTGGGAATAGGGTCACTGTCTTCAACCTTGTCGAGTGAGTAGAGAAATATGTATGACAGGTCTAGATAGGAATCTGCTAAACATCTCGTTCTCAGAAATAAATCACATACGCTTCCCTTCGCCCACCGAAAGAACATATCCAGGATAGGTCTAACACCGCGGGGTAATCTGTTACTGTCGGTAGATGATGAGGGCCACGCCATCTTGACCAATGTCCAACGTCGCATCTCTCTATATCACTTCTCTTTTCGATCGCCTGTCACAGCCCTCGCTTTCTCCCCCTCGGGACGTCATTTCGCTGTCGGACTTGGTCGCAAGACTGAAGTATGGCAGGTCCCCGCGACACCCGATTCTACCCCTGACGGTGGCCTCGAATTTGCGCCTTTCGTACGACACCACACTCATATGGGCCATTTCGACGAAGTGAGGCATATAGAATGGTCCAATGACTCTCGGTTTTTCCTTACTGCGTCCAAGGACTTGACAACCCGTATATGGAGTCTCGATGCCGAGGAAGGATTTACTCCGACCGTTCTGTCCGGACACAAACAGAGTGTCATAGGAGCGTGGTTCTCAAAAGACCAAGAGACTATCTACACTGTTAGCAAAGATGGCGCGGTTTTTGATTGGAAGTATACGAGGCATCCCAATGCACCACCGCCAGACGAAGACGACGAGATGACGGATGCCAACGAGGACGATCTGCGGTGGAGGATTGTGAAGCGTCACTATTTCAATCAAAACAATGCAACAGTCAAGTGCGCTTCATATCACGCAGAGTCGAATCTCCTAGTCACCGGTTTTACGAACGGCATATTTGGCTTGTACGAAATGCCAGACTTCAACCCCATTCACACGCTCAGCATCTCCCAAAATGAAATTGACTACGTGACCATAAATCAGAGTGGGGAATGGCTAGCCTTTGGAGCATCCAAAGTAGGTCAACTGCTGGTGTGGGAATGGCAGTCGGAATCTTACATCTTGAAACAACAGGGACATTTCGATTCAATGAACTCACTGATTTATTCGCCTGACGGGAAACGCATTATCACTACGGCTGATGACGGCAAAATAAAAGTATGGGACGTGGACTCGGGTTTTTGCATTGTCACATTTACAGAACACACAAGTGGCGTTACGGCCTGCGAATTTGCAAAAAAGGGCAATGTTTTGTTTACCGCCAGTCTGGACGGCTCCATCAGAGCGTGGGATCTCATCAGGTTTCGGAACTTTAGGACCTTTACTGCGCCCACAAGATTATCATTTTCTTGTATGTCAGTAGATCCCAGTGGCGAAGTGGTTGCGGCAGGCTCACTGGACTCCTTTGATATCCATATCTGGTCAGTGCAAACCGGGCAGTTGTTGGATCAGATGTCAGGCCATGAAGGCCCAGTTTCGTCACTTGCGTTTGCTCCAAACGGTGATTTGCTGGTCAGCGGTAGTTGGGATCGGACGGCTCGAGTATGGTCAATCTTCGGCCGAACACAGTCAAGCGAACCTTTGCAATTACAAGCAGATGTGCTGGACGTCGCCATACGACCCGACTCTGCTCAACTTGCCATCTCGACTCTCGATGGCCAACTGACATTCTGGTCAGTCTCCGAAGCCGAGCAAGTCTCAGGGCTTGATGGCCGGCGAGACGTATCCGGTGGTCGCAAAGTCTCTGATAGGAGGACTGCCGCCAATGTGTCTGGCACGAAGAGCTTTGGATCCATACAGTACAGCACAGATGGCAGTTGTATACTGGCAGCTGGAAGCAGCAAGTACATCTGTCTATATTCGGTCAGCACTATGGTTCTCCTGAAGAAATTTACCGTCAGTGTTAATTTATCACTATCCGGAACCCAAGAATTTTTGAACAGCAAGCTCCTCACAGAGGCCGGACCCGAAGGCTTACTAGACGATGAGGAGAACTCCGACCGGGACAGACGACAAGAAAGCAATCTGCCCGGATCGAAGAGGGGTGGTGATCCTTCAGCCAGACAGGCGCAACCGGACGTCAAAGTGACTGGTGTGGCGTTTTCGCCGGCCGGTACATCATTCTGCGCCGCTTCCACTGAAGGCCTCCTCATTTACAGTCTGGATAATGATCTCCAGTTCGACCCCTTTGATCTGAACATGGAGATTACACCCGCTTCGACACTAGCTGTTCTGGAAAACGAAAAGGACTACCTCAAAGCGCTTGTGATGGCATTCCGCCTCAACGAGGCAGGCTTGATCAAGAGAGTATTTCAAGCTATTCCCTACGCAGATATTCCCTTGGTCGTAGAGCAGTTCCCGACAGTTTACGTGGCAAGGTTGCTACGGTTCATAGCTGCCCAAACCGAAGAATCGCCCCACATTGAGTTCTGCATGCTGTGGATCAAGGCTGTGGTTGATAAACATGGCTCTTGGCTGACAGCGAACCGAAGCAAAGTCGACGTAGAACTGCGAGTCGTTGCCAGAGCCATTGCACGGATGCAAAACGAGATAAGGCGCCTCGCAGACGAGAATGTCTACATGGTCGATTATCTTCTCGGACAAGCCAAAGCGAAAAAGGCCAGTAACGGTACGAGCCTAGCTAACGGAGAAGACACACAGATGAGGAGCCTTACAACGAAGGGAGTGGAGGCTGACGGCACAGAAGATGACTCTGAAGGTGAATGGATCGGCTTAGATTGATGCTGCTAATTCGTCGAACTACCGAAGTCTTCGAAGTTAAGTATCGCGATTTGCCAGACACGACCGAACACCCTCTAAACGCCGTGCCTATGTTGAACTACCTTCTACAGTCATCGTAGCAGAGCATTCTGGTTCTATCAATTTGCGGAGTGTCAGGGCAGAACGTCAAGAGCACTATCCTCATCGGACGATGCTGATACAGGGCAGTTTATTTGGCCTTGAAAAGCGCAGCTTCTTCCTCGACATAAAGCTCTGATAGGCGCATGCACTCATGGTATGAAGTTGCACCAGCACGTCTGCCGGATTTGGTTGTGGGAGACTCGACCAATCCCCCCTGAGTGGCCAACTTACCCGGAACGACTGGGCAGGCAAGCGAGATAGGCGAGGTTAATGCAAAAGACGCATACCAGTGACCTTAGGTACTGGGTGTATTAAAACCACTCCCACACCGAGGTTCGGTGAGGCTCGAAACGTGGCACTGAGGGCTGTGTTGCTGGTTATCGAATAAGCTGTCGTCAGCAGAACACAGCCAATTGATTCCTGGTTGACTGAGGCGAGAGTCTAGATGTTACCCTGCTCAGAATAGGACGGCAACTGGCGCACAATACATTAGTATGTAGATTACGCTATATGACTCTTCTGATGAATCATTTGCTCCATAAGCGGACGACGCCTTCACAGTCAAAAGATTACTGCAGGTGTTGCCTGAATTATGAGTGCTTGCAATTGTCGTGATTGGTAGCCGGTTTTTTTGAAGGTGCATTGGTTCCAGGTCCCCCAGGGGGCACAGGCACGCCTTCATAGGGCTGTGCACACCTAAGTACGGCGGGCAGCGACGCTTCCCCGCAGTTCCTACAGAGTCTAGGTACCTAAAGTACTAACTGGGTGCGCCGACAATTGTGGCCAAGCTGGGTTGCAACTTACCTAGAGAACTGAAAACTTGGCTACCTAGCTGCCTGTGCCGCGAACCCGCCATTATCGTTTTCGAAAGTTGATCACTTTAGGTAGGTCCATACCTAGATACATGTACCTATATACCTAGTAGGGAACTTTTCGGTGATCTATTGATGTTGCGCTTTGTGTCGTGGTGTTCCGCCCACCACACTATGTATACCTCAGGCCACCATCGGAAAATGATACAACCATTGAAGCAAGAAGACAGGCTCGACAGGTGCCCGGGTGCAACAACCCCAGTAACGTGCAGGTATGAGTCAGGAAAACTTTTACGAGCAACTAACAATATCCTGCCAGCGCTTTGAGACATACCTACAGACAACTTAGTCCAGAGTCGCCATGCACTGTGATAGGTCAGTTAGCTGCAACTAGGCAATGTTAATAGAGGCAACAAAGAACTAAGCTGCATCAACAAGTCGGATCTTCGGTTTACAGGCTCGCCAGGCTGCCACGCCTCGGATATACGAGGAGTCAGACCCACGATGGTTTGTGGTTACCTCGCGGCCATTTTGCCACTCTATGGCTACACCGTGCCCCAAGGATGGCATGCCGTTTTTGCCTCGTGTCATACCTGCAAGACTAGGTACTTTTCTTACTTAAGAACAAAGAAAGTCGTTTCAGACGGTGCACTACCAACATGAAGTCATAGCTTTGCGCCTGGCATAATTTCCAGATAATCAGGACGCTGCCGTACTACCGCAAGGCATACGAGATCCGCAAGTTGTTGTACACGTTGAGCAGAGCCTCACATACCGATGCCATACCTATAAATTGGGCAGCTGCGGTTCAATTTCATCTCATTCACCACCATCTGAGGGTGCTTTTTTTTTTTTTCCCGAAACAAAGTTGTCTCCAAAGTAACACCTCTGGTCCCTCAACTCGCACAGCAGCTGTAATATTGAAGACGAGGTGCATCGCATTTCTGAACAGCTGCAACAAACGAACAATAGTGTTGTGTGCACAATGGATATGAATGCTCTCCTTCGGGGCTTTGTCCCTGCAGCGGAAGCTGCAAATATCACGAGCTCTACTGCAGAGCCGGCAGAAACGCACGCTATGCAACCCAACATAATCGAGAGCATCTTACCGCTACTCGGCCTGCGGGGGTTCGCTCCAATATACAGAGTTGTTGGAAGCTCACTCGGCTGGGATCCAACAATCTTGCTCACGGCGCTGGGAGTTATCTGGGCCCTGAACAGAGTTTTCAGACAGGTTTACAGTCTGGTCTACAAACTCATCACTGATCATTTGATGAGCACAATCCATATCAGCAGTACTGACGATATCTATCTCCATCTGATGAAGTGGCTTGCCGTGCAGCCTAGAATGACCGACTCGCGCTCGCTCATGGCCGAAACGGTGAGCAAGACGGCTTGGGAAGATGAGGACGAATCGAAGATTGCCCGCGACAATTCTGGATTGTATCTCAATTTTTCGAACCAGGAGGCAAGAGCGGTATGTATACACGTCGAGACTATCTTCCTGTTCGTTGAACACTTACTAATATCGCTTCCAGCCCCCGCAGTTCGTACCGGCCGTAGGGTTGCACAGCTTCTGGTTTAAAGGCCAATACTTCAGATTGAACCGCAAGAAGGAGTCCGTTCTTGATGATGGATCAAGTAATGGAATTCTTGGATTCAAAGACAAGGAGGACTTGATGATCTCTTGCCTATGGAGAAGTCCAGGTATGAGAACGTTGGTCTACACTCTATTGCAGTTTGCCATTCAAACTAACTGGCTATTACAGAACCTATCAAGCAGTTACTAGCCCACTGCAAGGAATTCTATCACAGCGATCATCAGGCACGCACCATCGTTAAGCGACCTAACCCACAGATGGTGCGGCGATATGCCGGTCGACACAGTTGGCAGCAAGTCGCAAACCGTCCTGTGCGAGACATGCGAACCGTTGTCCTTGACCAGAACCAGAAACTTCAGGTCTTAGCTGACATGAACGAGTATCTGCATCCTGCGACTCCCCGCTGGTACGCTAACAGAGGAATTCCATTACGTAGAGGTTATCTATTCCATGGACCACCAGGCACGGGCAAAACGTCCCTCTCATTTGCACTAGCAGGTGTCTTCGGTCTCGATATCCATGTCATCTCGCTCCTAGAGCCAAATCTTACCGAAGAAGATCTTGGTACTCTGTTCAACTCTTTACCACGACGTTGCATAGTACTTCTCGAAGATATCGATACTGCCGGTTTGCGACGCCCTGCAGACGAAATAGAGAAACCGGAGAGCAAGGATACCTCCAAGTCCGAATCTGCAAAAGAAGAGAGATCAGACGACATCAAGGCACTCGCTAAGGCGATTAAACGAGACCACGAAGACGCAAAGAAAGGCATCTCACTGTCTGGCCTCCTAAATGCCATCGACGGCGTAGCAAGCCACGAGGGCCGCGTCCTCATCATGACTACCAACGTCCCTGAGTCCCTAGACGACGCTCTCATCCGTCCCGGTCGCGTCGACCTGCAGGTAGAGTTCACGAACGCGACACAAGAACAAGCCAAGGAGCTGTTCATCCGTATGTACGAAGGGGACCAAGGACGACCTCAGCATCAGAAGTTCAAAGAAGACTCCCAAGTCACAAACGGATCAATCTCTGTCCAATCTCCCGGAACCAACGGGCACGCCTTGTCACCGGAGACATCAAGTGCGCTCAAGTCCGGCGAATTAGATATCTCGATCGACGAGCTCCCCGAAATCGCAAAAGAATTCGGCCAGAAGATCCCCGAGGGCGCTTTCTCTCCAGCCGAGATCCAGGGGTATCTCCTAAAGAGAAAGAAACACCCTCGTCGTGCACTAGCAGAGACTGACAAGTGGGTTGCGGCACTGGCCCAGCAGAAGGCTTCCAAGACGAAGATCCTGCAGGTGCAGTAGTGCTTGGGTATGATGTTATGAGATTACGAACAGAAGATTGTTTGTAGCAAGGATAGCAAGGAGAGTGAAGCATACTTTTTACGTTAAGAGAGAGTCAGAGGAGAGTCAGACACGTCGATTGAGATATGAGACTGAAGAAAAATGGATAGATAGCCCTGAAGCATAGCGTACACCGAGTCTCTTGATCTTGAGATTGTTGCGCTGTTTTACCTACTTTCCTTTGCGTTCTTTCCCCAAGAAACGACTAGATGAGAACCATACGACGACTTTTACCTCGACATTCGTTGCTTGTAGGTGAAGTGCTTAAGCTATGTTTAACTAGACTCTAACGCGGTGTACACTCAGCGTCCCGTCTTCCTCGCCCGGGCAATCGCAGGTGTCGAGGAGGGTCCTCATTCGAGATAGGGTCTGAGTCGGTTATATCAACACCCTTTTTTCTTTTTTCCTGTATTTCTTCTCTCTTTTCCCGTTTATTCCAAGCCTTGGGCCTCCTTGTTTTGACGCGGTAATTGAACCTTACCTATTCACTATCTTCTAAATTTACATTGACCATGGAATTATTCTTCTTACACTAAATCACAGCCATACATTAGAAGAGTATGGAACGGATAGGGAACACCCTCAACTCGCCCTTAACTTTACAAACCTCCTTTCTCAAGTCAAATCGGTAGAGTTGAAACCTTCAACTCAATTGATCGCACAGCTTAAATGGGTCTTCAATTACAGCTAAAAAACAAAACCCTGCCCTCCAAGCCTTTGTCATCTCCGTATCCAGGCGCGTTTTGGTTTTCGAGGTCGTTTCCGATTCAAATCAGCAAGTCTTCTCTGCTCAAAGGTCCGAAACGCCTCATCGGTCATGGCACCCCTGAAGTCGGTCAATGTCGTGCCACGACGGCCGTACATACCGTCCTCTCGGTTCCAGATAGTCCAGTAGCAGAACCATATTAGTCCTGCTACTATCAGCCCTGCTATTACGATCCCGATCACTTGGCCTGGAGAGGCGTTGGATCTTTTGTGGAGGGCTTTGGGGACGTCAGCTAGGTTTGTATATTGACTTGGGCAGTTGCATTCCGTTATTGGATGTATGAATGAACATTGAAAGCTGGTAAGGCAAAACAAATACATAATCAAAATCAAATCAGTTCAAAGTAAGTATTTCTTCCAGCACCCCGACAAGACTCTACCATTCACCCCGTCTAAAGCATTGCCACCCACACCACATCATCAGCGCAATCGCCGCCGTGGCTCCGAGCACACAGCCCACGATGCAGCCGACATCAGTACATGGGTCGGGTGGCGGATCGGGATCTTTTATAAGTGTCAGAAATCTGCGTGAGTGCTAAGTCTCTATGCATACAAATAGTAACTAAGATATTTGTTTATCGACTTCTACAGGACCACCAAGCTGTAAGAACAATGACCAAGACCGTAAATCCTCCTAAGACTGACCCGACAATAATGGCGGTGCGCGGTGCGTCTTCCGCTAAGGAAAGTGGGCGTCAGTTCGCCGCTTGGCTTGGTGTTGTCGCTGTATGCATGCGAAAAGGTGAAAAATGAGGCAGATGAAGAAGATAATTTGTGTAGGACGCAAAGCAATGTGGTGGCTTACAGGGACCTGTGATCTCTCGAGCCACGGTACTTATGGTAGCGTTGAATTCTACTGGGAGTCTCATCGTGTTGGTATGGCTTAACGCTTGGATACGCTGCAGGTAAAGCTATCCTGATACGGATTTGGTGTCGATTTGTTACTTTACGAAAGTGAGTTTGATAGAGATATTGTCCAAGCCCCTAATAGTTGTCCGGGAGTAGCGATATTGGAAGGTTTGATGAGGCTTTTGCACGCGCAGGACTTCTCGAGAAGAGCAACGAGTGCTGCTCTTTAGAACTGCTTTCGAAAATTTATAGGAAACACCCATTCGGCATCACTGCCAAATTTGCTCACGCGTATAGATCCCGTGCAGTGGCGCTTCGCTCGTCACAATATAGGGGTCAACTGGTCGCCCACAGTGACAAGTTCCGCGTACTGAAGAGTCGAAATGTTGTTTCTCATTATGCTGCCATTGCCCTATTATGTACAAGTCTCGTGATATCGAGTTATTCCCAAATCAATACACAGGCACCATTCGTCCGGTTATCCCTCTTCGTCTCGACACGACGGCCTCAGGAAAATCGGTCTCCCTTCGGACTCTTAAAGGGCGTACTACTCTCATATTTACTCTTCTCTACTACCCTCTGGCCCTCGGTCGCAGGCGCATGTCTCGTCGGCGCTGGATCACTACTCGCTTCTTGACTTGGTGAACCAGCTGTATCATCTCGAGCGGGCGTTCCGTTGTTCGTGGGTGATGTCGAGCCGCCCATGGCGGATGAGGAGCCGGGCTGAGGGGGAACGTCGTTGCCGTACTCGAGGGAGGACATGGCGCGCTTCTTGCGCATCATTTCTTCTTGTCGCTGGGTGCGGTCGGCGTTGATTTGCCTCTTAGCGAAGTAGTAGGCACCTCCGCCAGCTATGAACGAGTAAGTAATCGGTATCGAGGGATCCGGGTGCAAATAACTCTCAGGGTGACATACCGACGCAAAGGGAGCCCCAGCCGAGCCTGGCATCGTGGAAAATGTGTCAATCTCTGCTATCTTCCATACATGATGTGGTGTCGCGAGTGGGATTTACATACCAGAATGACCTCACCTGATTAGCGAAGATGTTAGCAATAGCTCTAGAGAGACAGTAGCTTCGCGTTAGATCATAATTGCACTTACTGTATTCATTTTGATGACGAGCTCAGGACGATAGTGAAAGTGCAGATGATTGTCGCCAAGTAGGTAGTCAATTACTTGCGAATCGCAATGCTCTTGTACAGTAGCGCTGGTTGCGTTTGTGATGGACAACTGACGGCGGCGGAAAAAAAGGCGTTGCGTTGATTTAGCACCAAACAGCTCCAAGAGTCTGGGCGCTAGGCCATGAGGCAGGCTAAGCGGATCCCTGCAGGTGAGCTTTCAGCGTTCCAACGGTGGTGCGAACTTCAAAAGTGAAGCTGCCAGCTCTTCGGCAAGCTTTGAACACGGCCCGCCAATGGGCAAGCGGAGACGGGAGCCCCAAAAGCCAACCAGCGCTCGTCTCCGACAGGCATCCCTGCTGCCCGCCGGCCCGTCGTCATCGCTGTGGCTGGTAGGGGTCTGACGTCTAGGTGGTCCCCTCCCGTCAGACCGTCCCGGTCAGAGTCCATTCTCGGCAGGCAGAAGTTTAGGATGGTGCAGGTACCGTCAGGTACCGCTGCTGCTCTGCCCACACACTGCTGCCATCAGACCTCGCCTATCGAGCCAGCTCGCGACTCGGGACTCAGTCGGGAGTCTGCTGGGCGACGTTCGAATGGAGAAGTGAAACTACCCAGACTGACCACTTTCAGTGGCTGTCAGCTTGTTTGCGTCGCATATTCACTCGTTATATCCGGCGCAAGAAGACCAGATCCAGTAGTTCAGAATAAAACATATCCCGTACCACTCCGTACACTGCATAATACATATCATACCTTTGGTTCAACTACTGTATTATCACAGCGGTATCTCAAGACACGCAGACATCCGGCGCGACATGCCGGTACATGGATGCTACATAGGTGGCAGACCCCATCTCCAAAACCATTGAGATCGGCTTCGGGCCCAGCCAAAGCTGTAATAACCCCATATGGCTTTTCGACTTTCCCGTACCTGAGATTCCTGTCTCCCTGGGCACAGGCACACACAAAACCGCTTTTTGTGTTCTCCTTCACTCATTAGTTACCATACCGGCTACCCGCAGCATACGCCAAGGCCCAAACAAAGAAACGCCACGAGGTGCCGATGCGCGGACTACCACTACAACAAGCCTGATAGCCAGCCATCGGGCTGCTGTTTTGTCATTGTACCCGTACAGACCACGGTCTGCATACTGTCCCTCATCAGCACCACCCCGCCAATCCTACTACCTTCCCTCCATCCTGGACCTGCAGCCTTGGCCTGGACGGCTTGGTGGAAGTGGCTGTACCTATTAATGCAACATAATTATCGTCATCTAGGGCGGTGATACTCTGGCCTTGTATGCGGGATCCGGACTGTGGTAGAGGGGTGACATGGTCGAAAGTGGACGGACTCGATCCTCACTCCGGCTCGGGTAGAACATCGCCATGAATCCCATCTCCAAGGACGGCCCTGATGGGTCTTCTCTCGTACGAAACCCGCGTTTCTATCACATAAGAAGTGCTGACCGCTCCAACAGAAGCCGGTGTCTTCGCTGCGGATGCAGTTCGAGAGCATGAACAAGATCAAGGAGGAACCCTCAGCTCCACCGACGCCAACACCGACAATTTCTAGACAGCGAACACCTTCTCCGAAACCCCCTGCTGTACCCGACACCAGGCCAGCTCGGCCAAAGAGCATACTGCTTCAAGACGAGATCAAGGCAAAGCCTCCCGTGCCTGCCCCACGCGAGCCTGCGACTCTGCGTCCACCCCTCGCCGCCAAACCACCGCCCTTAAGTCCCAAGCCCACCACCGTCAGGCCACCCGCCGTTCTTGTCGAGCCTCCTACATCTCCTCCCAAAGATAGGGCCATTTCTTCACTGGCAGTTGACACACCATCTTTTCTAAACCCAGATCCCACAAAGGCACCTGCGACACCCGTTACGCCGTCTACCCGGCCCTTCAAGATCCCAAGCCGCCCGACTACTCCGAATCCACAACCTCGCAAGTCCTCCCCGGGCCTCACTCCCTCTCAACCTCCATCACCACCGCCGCCCCGGAGGTCAGTCGAGCTTCGCCTCGAGCGAGAAGCAAAAGCAAGATCTACACCGCCTGCTCCACCCCCCATAGACCGAGTTGAAAAGCCAACCGCTCGACTGTCTACCATAGCAGACAATGCTCCTAGGCTCGAACCGAGATCGATACAGTCCCCGACCGCCGAGAAGTCGCCGTTTAATAGCCCACCGACTCTTGCAAGCTCACCTCCTAAGGATGAAGAATCGCCGCCCCTATTACCCACTCGGCCTGACCGTCCCATATCATACACTCCCGTTTCCTCTCGTACAAAAACATTACCACCGCAATTCGATCCTCCTCCGATTCACCACGCGGTGGCAAGTGCAATGAGAAATCAAGAGACGAATGAGGTCTCCAAGCCTCCGTCAGCGCCTCCTATAACGACTGATCGTCCACCTCTACCAACTCGGCCGATGGTAACTCCTGATGCAGCACCCAAGATCCCAGCCAGTTCTGCCATGATGCCACCACCGCCTCGGGGCCCATTAGCCAACCATATGACTGTGGACACTTCAGTGAATACTATACAACCGAAGCGGATCTCATCTACCCCAACATCACAGTTTGGCCCTCCCCCATCCAGAACCTCCCATCCTAGATCTATGACAGTAGACCGAACCTCTGAGAAGACTCCGGCTCAGTTTCGAGAACCACTTCAGAGATTTCCTCCCACGGCGGAAACGACTTTCATTGCGAGTGACCCATCGACGACGAGCAGTTCAGGTTCTGCTGGAGCGACCACCGTATTCCCAGATGCGACCAAAGTGAATCGTCGGCCTCCTTTCGCGAAATACGGTGCGCAAGAGATCTCTATGAAGTTTGACACCAGGTGCTTCGACGTATGCGGAGATTACCTCGTTACTGGTGGTCATCTGGCCCGAGTCTGGCGTCTACACGACGCTGAGCTCCTCATGAGCCTATCGCTAGGCGAAGGCATCAAGGTCTCGAGCGTAGCCTTCAAGCCAGGCTCCAACGTCAACGATGAAGGTTCGAGGATATGGGTCGGAAATAACATGGGCGAAGTCGTGGAAGCTGATGTTGCCACGCAATCCATTGTGGGCAACAAAACCAATCTCCATGGACGGAACGAAGTAATCAAGATCTTCAGATATTTCACGGAATTATGGACGTTAGACGACGTCGGCACATTACACGTCTGGGGTCCAGATAACGACGGGCTTCCTTCTCTGAAAGGCAATCCTCATCAAACATATAGGCTACCCCGAGGACACACGTTCTCCATGATCGTCGGGGAAGAGCTGTGGTATGCTACGGGTAAAGAGATTCGTATTTTCGCGCCAACGGTGGACGGCCACGCTCAAGTACAAGTCCTTATGCGGCCCTTGACGACGGACGGAGCTGGCGATATAACATCCGGGACTATGCTCAAGTCACAGCCTGATAAGGTCTTTTTGGGGCATACTGATGGCAAAGTCAGTGTTTACTCCCGAAAAGACTATGCGTGCCTCGAGGTGATAAGTGTCAGCACCTACAAAATCAACTCTCTTGCTGGGGTAGGGAAGTTGATGTGGGTGGCATATAACACTGGCAGGATCTCCATATATGATACGACACAAATCCCGTGGGTCATGAAGAAGGACTGGCAGGCGCATCATGATGGCCCAGCTCTGAAACTCATGGTTGATCGTGCTAGTTTCTACAAGCTTGACCGCCAGCAACTGTTGTCATTGGGTGCAGATAACAAGGTCCGGATATGGGATGGTCTTCTCGAAGACGATTATCTCGAAAATGAAATGAAGTCACTGGACTCGAAATATTGCGAATTTCAGGATATCAAGCTTTTGGCGATGACTTGGAATGCTGGGGCGTCCACACCCAATAGCCTTAGATATTCTCAGGACGACGCTGTTTTCATCCAAAACTTATTGAAAGCGAACAGTGCCCCGGACATTCTTGTTTTTGGATTCCAAGAGCTGGTGGATCTGGAGGATAAGACGGCAACGGCCAAGCGGTTATTCAAGTCAAAGAAGAAAGATGCAACAGACCAAGAACGCATGAGCCACCAGTATCGGGACTGGAGAGACTTCTTAGTCCGAGCCCTCGACGATAACGTGCCCGACCACCTATATCATCTGCTTCAGACTGCAACCTTGGTCGGCTTATTCACCTGTATCTTCGTGAAGTCTACGCTGAGAGACCGAGTGCGTAACCTGAGTACCGCCAATATCAAACGTGGAATGGGTGGTTTGCATGGCAACAAGGGTGCTATCATTGTACGCTTCATGATCGATGATACATCGCTCTGTTTCGTCAATTGTCATTTGGCAGCTGGCCAAACTCAAGCGAATTCTCGGCACAACGACATCGCATCCATCATGGACGCCACTATCCTACCTGCCGAGCGCGACCCGATAGTGCGCGTCGACAGCTTCATTGGCGGCGGGGATGGGTCCATGGTGATGGACCACGAACTATGTCTCTTGAATGGCGATCTCAATTACCGAATTGATACTATGTCTCGCGACACAGTGGTGATGGCCGTTAAACAGAATAATCTACAAAAGCTGCTTGAACGCGACCAGCTTCTTGTTGCTCGACGCAGGAACCCAGCTTTCAAGCTTCGAGCTTTTGAGGAAATGCCTATTCAATTTGCCCCAACCTACAAATACGACGTAGGCACAGATGAGTACGATAGCAGTGAGAAGAAGCGCGCTCCAGCATGGTGCGACCGTCTCCTTCACCGAGGGTCTGGCAGGATACAGCAACTTGACTACCGTCGGCACGAGGTTAGAGTGTCTGACCACCGACCTGTGACCGGTCGGTTCAAGTTTACCGTAAAAACTATCTCGCCCAAGCAGCGCACCTTGACGTGGGCAGACTGCCAACAGCGCTTCGAAGACCTGCAGGTGAAGGAGGCAGATGAAGAGAAGTGAGTGGTATTTACCATATTCAACGATCTCTGCTAACCATCTTAGGCTTTCGTATCTCATGAATGTCATCGGATATGATCTCACGATCAGCAAGGGCTTGATACGTGACCAGACAGCTCGCAGGGCCGATCGAAGTCCAGTGCGTGGCTAAGAGACACCGTTCTATCTTATTTACGCTTGATGTCACGAATTCAAGAAAATCAGGTTTGGGTAGGATCGGTTACAGGAGCACAGGAACTAATAGGCGTTGTATTTGCGGAGTGACTATTGGCAAGCGTGGTTGATGTCCCGTACAACCAGAAATAGATTGTCCGGCACGAGGCGTGTCTTAGATTCTGACCTTCGGCGGCGGCCGATATGCGACGACACTGATGAGAATAATGAACAGCCCTGGTCAGCAGTAATCAATACTACCCAGTGTCTTTACAACGGATAGACAGAGAAAACAGCATAGCTGATAGACGTGTCAAAAGAGATAAAGCTCCGGTCATCGGACTTGACTATGATTGGTTGAAATGTACTATCAGTGAACGGTTCTGGCAAAAACCCGGCATCCCCACGAAGGTCCAGATTGATGGATGGCTTTCAAAGCCATCAGACGGACCTTTTTTCTTACCTTTCCCTTTGAGAGCAGTGTGGGGTCCTTCTTTGTTCAAGGCGAGTCAGAAGTTTTCCTGTGTAGATGTTGCGACGAGAATTTTTGCTGAAGCATTTATGACCCTATTACCCCTTCATAACGTAAAATAAAAGGGCGGAGCTATACTACTACTTTTCGCTTGGCGCGGAGGCAGACGGGAAGCTCTTGCTACGAATGTGACAAAAATTACTTCCTCGTGTTCAACTGGAAAATAGAGAAATATTCAGAGTGAGATTAAAGTACCTAAGCAAGTCTGGTCGTTGAGGAAGCGAACTTTGTCGGACTTGATCGACTTACACCGACTAGACTAGTGGAAAGTAAATTTACTGTCTCCGATCCACCCAACCTGAGCTCAAATACATACCTAGTACCGACGAGTCCTGATACTCGAGGACTCACGACGATTGACGATATATACGGCGAAGCGACCTGGTCTGCAATCCAGATTCAGAGTCGACGGTTGATCACGAGCGGAGCCAGAAAGATCTGAGACGGATTATCCGGGTCAAACGCCGCCTAAGAGGATCGCGACTTGAAGATTCCCGATTACGATATTCGTTGAGTGTTCCACGAACGGCTTTATTGCATCGCGTTGATTAAGAGCTTGTCTAAGGTATACTGCATTTTTGTGGAAGACTCACTTAGGGAGTGAGATTCACCACAGTGCAGAGAGACTATATCAAAACGCAAGACTCTCGACCACGGTCTCAGAGTCAAACTCAAACCCCACGATCACAGTCGGCATCAAATTTCCTTATCGCCAGCTAAACTCTACAAAAGAACGCCATCGCTTAGCGGGAAGATGGGGGCCTTTGCAACAGATGGCCCAGCCGTCACGTACCCGGAGTCAAGGGTCTTGCTCATCATTACAGGAGGCACAATATGCATGAAGCCTTCTGCCAGCGGCCTCGTGCCCGTGGATGGATTTCTACAGGAGGCTATGGCGCCTAGGCCGAGCTTCAATGATCTCTCTGGAGAAGGTATGTTGTAATTTAATTTTCGATTAGAAGGTTCCTTGAATGTTTTGGATATTGCTGTATGAGCCTTGTCTGAGATGGAGTTGGGGCGAGTGCCGGTGTGAGGGTGAAATGAAATGAGATGAGAGACGATGAGACAGTGTTGGGTATCGAAGCTGTCTGGTTGTGTGTCTCTTCATCTTTTTCATATCCTACGCTATACTTCACATCTCTCAGCAATTCCGAATCTGGAATTTGGGACTGGATTATCAAAGTCGACATGCACTTCTCGAACAGATTTGGCACCATTCAAACCCTATCTACCTCCGTTGAAGAAGCAAATTTGAACTTCACGCTGAAAATAAGATGCTAACCTCATAAACAGTAACCCTCGAAGCAATAGACAACGGGAAACCAGTCACACTCCCCAGTCTCCGCACGCCACCAAGTTCATACTCACGGCACATCCGCTACGCCGCCCTCGAATTTTCACCATTGCTAGATTCCTCCTCAATCAGCAGTGAAGGCTGGACATCCATCGCCTCGACAATCCGCGCAAACTACCACCTGTTCGACGGCTTCGTCGTCCTCCACGGCACAGACTCCCTCGCCTACTCCGCCTCAGCGCTATCCTTCATGTTGCGGGACCTAGGAAAACCCGTGATTCTCACCGGGTCGCAAGCCTCTATCTTCGCCCTCCAATCCGACGCAGTAGACAACCTCCTCGGCTCCCTGATCATTGCGGGGACCTTCACAATTCCCGAAGTCTGTCTATTCTTCCACCATAAGCTCTACCGCGGCAACAGATGCACAAAAGTCTCCGCCTCGGCATTCGAGGCGTTCGCCTCGCCCAACTGCGATCCTCTTGCTAGAGTAACGAGTCTGGGCGTCGACGTGAACTGGGGGCTAGTCCTCCGGCCCACGAAAATCGCCAGATTCGAAGTCACGCCCCATCTCGACACGGCACACGTAGCAGCCGTGCGCATATTCCCCGGCATCAAACCCGAAATGGTCGACTCCGTGCTCCGCGTGCCGCAGCTCCGCGGTCTCATACTAGAGACGTTCGGCATGGGAAATGCACCAGCGGGCGTCGACGGGTCTCTGACACGCGTCATCAAATCCGCCGTCGAGCGCGGAATAGTGATCGTCAATGTGTCGCAGTGCACATCAGGTTTCGTGTCTCCGCTCTACGCCCCTGGTTTCGCGCTCGGAGAAGCGGGCGTGGTGTTTGGTCATGATCTGACGAGTGAGGCGGCTTTGACTAAACTCTCGTATCTCCTGGCCCTGCCTGATCTGAGCGCGGCGGAGGTGGGACTGCGTATGGCGCAGAGTATCAGAGGGGAGATGACGGTCTTGAGTAATCCGTCTTTTACTCATCCTCAGGGCTCGCTGGACGATGATGAGTTTTGTGGTCCCGGGACGAACTCTCCTCGGCCTTTGTCGAGAGGTGAGACGGCGTTTGCGGGGTTGGGTTACGCGATTCAGTCTGGTGACTTACGGGCGGTTAATCAACTCCTGGACCTCGATATCCCCGGTAGCATTAGTGGGAAGCCTTCGGACCTTTTGCTGAGGGCTGATTATGCGGGGAATACGGCGGTGCATCTTGCGGCCGTTGGGCCGAATAAGGGCGTTTTGAGGGAGCTGCTGGTTAGGGGTGCCAGTGTGCATGTTAGGAATAGAGCGAACAATACGCCGCTATTCTTGGCGGAAAAGATGGGGAATAAGGATTGTGTTGAGCTGCTTAGAGAAGCGGGTGCTGCGCTTTGGATGGAGGAGGGGAGGCCGTGAGATTTTGGGGGATTTTGATGATGATGTGAATACCTGAGATATACAGGGCATGATAGAGCATTTTCGTTGTGTATGGTGCTAATAGAATGGATGCTCGTCGCGTTGTCTGGCTAGTCGTTATAGACTTGTTGACTAAACGTCCCTTCAGGTAGTAACCCTTGAGAATGAAAATCGGTCCAATGCAATAAGGGAAATTTCAAGCGAGCTTTGGTGAATTCTTTGAGGAGTTCCAATCTTATGTCAACAAAGTCAATATCAGGAAATACTCCGAGGACGAAGCAGACACGTCGAGATTCTATGTCTGAGTACAGAGGGAATTGTACTACATTAGTCTCTATATCCGGATGATGAAAATAAAAAAAACATCACAAGTCGCAGACGCCAAACACCTCGTTTAGGGTATTTCATGATAACGCCACTCCCGAGATACCAATCAAGACCAGTTCGCCAACTCCTTCTCAGTCCACTCGAAGAGCTTCTTCGAAAGGTTCCGGTCATTGGCCAGCGCTGTTTTGGGCACAACCTTGACACCAACCGGCTCATAGTATGCACCGTTCACAAGGTTCTCCTTGGGTGTCGTCGCCGCCCAAGTCTGGTTGTATGACCCTTCCTCAACAGGTGTCCAGTTGCCCAAGTTAAGAGCGGTCAGAAGGGCCCAGTCTATCATGGTGTTGCCACCGTGCAATCCTGTCTTGATGGAACCGGGATGTATAGCAACACTTTTAATGCTTGGGTACTCTTCCGCGAGTTCCGTGTTGTACAACAGATTGGCAAGCTTCGATTGGCCGTACCTGAGCCACTTTGAGGGCGCCAACCAACCACCGAGACTGGCTTGGGTCGTCTTGAGGGTGTCGATCTCAATGCCGCATGGTGGTCCATTCGCGTACGCAACTGAAGATAGATTAACGATGCGAACATCCGAGTTGGGCTGCTCGGCGGTTCGGAGCATGATGGGAGCGAGGAGTTTGATGAGCAGTGCGTGACCGAGATGGTTTGTTGCGAACTGGATCTCGTAACCGTCTTCACTTAGACCCGGGGCGAGGGCCATGACACCGGCGTTGTTCATTAGGACATCTAGGCGATCTGACTGAGAGATGAATTGTTGTGCAGCTTGCTGGACGGACTTCAAGCTCGAGAGGTCGCACTTGATGAAGATCAATTCGGTTTTGGGAGACACGGCTTTGATGTCGGCGATGAGCTCGTCTGCCGCTGCCTTGTTGCGACCACTGAAGAAGATCTTGGCGGGGTTCTTGGCCGCAAGATATCGAACAGATCCGGCGCCCAGACCAGCAGTTCCTGATGCTATTATTAATTGGAGCTCTCTTCGATGCTGTTTTGGTATTTCTTACCTCCGGTGACGAAGTAGACACGGCCGGAGAGATCGCCGATAGACGTCTCGGGGTGGAACTTAGTAGTAGTAGACATTCTGAGATTGATATTATCTGTCTGATATTGCGATTTAAGGTATTGATTTATCAGATTGCAAGTTTTGAAGATGAGACTGGGGGCGAGTTGAGGAATGCTCTTAAGATTGTGAACTATCCCCTCAAGTGCGGTTATGTTGAGGGCCAACAGACTTCACCAGGTAACAGTCGAGGTAGACGTCATTACAGTGAAAGATAATTGAATGATTAAAGTCTAGAAACTCTCGGCAAAGTACTCCGTCCGATAGCTTTGACTATATGGGTGAAGACTAGCTATCGGTCAGTGAAGGATCACCGAGGCGGACGTCAAAAAAACGTAAGACCGCAATTGTTTAACCACTATATTAATCACCACCAACTGTTATGTAAGAAACTGTAAAATACAGTTTCAGCAAGCAGAATGTAAAGCAGCTATTCCGCTATAGATGCTAAGAATAATAGCTAATTAGATAAGGTGGACAGTTTTTATGAATTAATTGAATGATTAATATCAGGAAGGTGGTTTGTGGTGGTTAAGCCAGAAAGATTTGTTCTGCGGTCTCGCTTTTTTTTGTCCACCTCGGATTACCGACTTTGCCCGTAATAGGTTCCAGCTCCTGTACAACGCTAGGCTCCACGTTACCCTGGCTTCTCTTAGTGACATGAATACTACAAATGACAGCAGCAACAGGATTCTCTGAAGGTTTATATATTTCATCCTCACGGCTGTATCACGGCACCAGTGCCGTCGTTACGGGTAAAGTCCGTTCATACAGCCGGCCTGACGATGGACCTGCAGTATCGGTGACGGGAGTCAGTCTGTCCTCTCGGGTGAACGTGACGCCTTTGGGGAGCTGAGTGGCTATGGTCCCAAGTGATCTGAAGGAGCCATGTAAGACCAAGCGGTCTGCAAGCCAGTACGTCAGCAGGGGCATCTCGCATTGTATGCGGCGAATATGCCGCTAAATCATGCAAGATGTTCACAAGTTTCCGCTAATCCTCGTCCAGTGGTGGTCGCGCTGTTGCAGATGCTAGAGCCGGTGATAGAGCTCATGACGCCGAATCAATATAGTTTCAGGCACATTCCGTACCTTGCGCATCATTTTACGTGCAGATTTTCTTATAGATGATCGTGATAAGGGTCAGCCTGGAGATACGCTTGTTATTAAAATTTTGAGCGCTCAAAACATAGACCACAGGCTTGGCACCGAACTGAATACTCAGTTGCCGCTTGAAGTTGTCGAGAGTTGAGAAAGTACCGCCGATTCAATGCATCGTGACCGGGGCCGGTAAGGCGGTCCTCCCGCTTCGGAGGGATCCTCGAGCCAATTGAGCATGCTAACCTCTCGGTGTCGCTCAAGGTTGTCCCAATACCTAAATAAGGCGAAACCATAGCTCACCAATGGCCTTCCAAATCTCTACGAGTCCATTTCCTGCCTGTACCTTGCCCGAAGTCTTGTAGTCATGTCATTGTATTTGGGTTCTCAGCTTTGATGCATCAAGTATCAAAGCATCGCTTGTTGGAGACGAGACAATAGGCGAGATGATGTTCTCCGCTCATCCTCACATTCGGTGATGGAATCATCTCACAAGCAGTATCGCGCCAGCAGTCATATGACATGCGGTCCTTTAACGTCACTATTGGCAACATTTACCTAGAGCGGATTTTCTTCATGAATCGTTTTGAAATTAAGCAAGACTGCAATGTATAAGACTATCTAGGGTATCAAACGAGAAACAGCAATCGGACTTTCCAGTGGGCACCATCTCCAGGACGGCAATGAGGAGCAGGCTGAGGGACAAGAGGCTATGAGCGTCCCGATCTATAAAGACATCGAAAAACGCTACACGAATGCTTAAACCACCTCCCAATCCACTACGCACGGCATTGTATCAGCGATTGACTCAAGGAAAAAATGCTGATGGGTTTGACAACAGGTAGAGGAAAGAATAATTGAAATCGAGAGCTACTCACTGGCATCAACCATAAAATCCCAATCATCTGAGTTCATAGTCCAGTCGGCAATGCTCAAAGGTTGGTTCTGATTAAGGTCTGGGTTCCTGTCGCGAATATACCGCTCTGTAACCGAAAAGGCTTGATCTAGCGCCGCAAGGATAGTCTGCAAGATCTCCTCGAGGTTGTAGTCTTCTAGCGGCACCGTGGGCATGGGCGTAGGTCTGTCGGCATCTGCATCTTTCCACGAATTCCGTAACTCTTTGGCACGTCGTAGGTGTTTTCGTACCAGTGGCTGTGAGAAGGTCGTGTGTAGGGGATTGAAATGGTCGTCGAGAGCATTCAGGACGTTTTCATGATACCGGTGGGGTTGATAACAGGCGACGCCGCTACCGTTCCCATTGCGCCCATTATAGATGATGATTCCGTAGACACCCATCAGGTGGACGAGAGCGCGTTCAATCAACATGTAAAAGTCGTGAAAGTCCAGCTTGAAGTGCATCTCGTTCCCATAAGTCTCATGTTGCTCTTTCCCCCCGCGATCCACCGCAAGTCTATAGCCAGCTTCCAGGAAGGGGATCTTCCACTTCAGACGCGCGACAATCTTGAGAAATCGTGAGAGTTCCTGCTCAGGTGATATAGGTTTGTCGTTTACGACGCGCGAAGACGGCGGCGGCGGCGCGATGTCCCTGGATGGCGGTGGACGCGGCCATGAGGTAAGCGACGGCGTTGCCCAACGGGACTCGGCTAATCCTTTAGGCATGATTTCCGATACCGGTGCTGATGATTATGGATATGAAGGGCTGGTTTGTGTATAAAGGGAATGCGAAAATGATATTAAACAAGGCATTAGGAAATTTCGCGACCATCGATCTATACCATGGTGTTTCGCCGCTCAACGACGAGAATGGCAGTAGTTTAGTCACTGGTGATTACAATCGCACCCCCAGCCCACAAGGCATGCGATAAAGAATGACAATTGATAAATGTTGCCAGTTGAGATGTGCTGGAGCGTGGAGATCTGGTTCAGTCAGTCTTCACGAAAAGTAGGTGGTAGTCATCACAGCCCCAAATGCACTTTCGCCAACAATTTGAGAGGGCGGGTGGCAGTTCTTACTTTCGCATCCCGACACTCTATATAATGGCTCGACTCACCTTCTCCTATTGTAAGATGGCAGATTCTTTATTAATGAAAGTGGGTAGTCGCCATGCCCTTTGTGCATGCCATTGTTACAAGTACCGAGTCTTATTTGAATTTGACACGATGAGAAAGTGCTTGTTCAATGGTGGACCTTTGTTTCCTTGCGTGGCCGCTGGCTTCGTGGATGCACAGGGTCCACTTCCGCTCTGGCCAGCTTCGCCAGGCATTGGCGGAGACCGGTGCAAAGTTCCTAGTGGAAATGTTACCACCGTAGATAATCCCGTACCCCGATGTCCTTCCATTGTGTTAATCACGGATAGATCTTCGATTATGTCGTATGAAGATAGATATTATTAGGTAAAGTAGGCACCAATGATACAGTCAACAACCGCTTGATCGGGCTTAGCTGTTAGTCTCATTGAATGTGAGATTCGTTATCACGACACTCAAGGCTGCCGAATCCCACACTGCTGCTCTTTGCATGCATGTATCATCGGCTCCATCACCAGGTTCCGTATCGACAATCACTTTAGCAACGAATCAACATCGGGGCTCATGTCAACATACTCCGTTACTTAATCCGCTATGTTCCATTGTGTGTTAACAGGCTGGATGTCGATCACTTATGATCGTGTCCAGTTATGTCACTGTGCCACCTTACGGTATCTTTACCTAGCGTGTAAAAAGAGATGATAACGGGTAAATGCATATTTCTGGAATGCAGATATCAGCTTTATGGTATCATGGATATATTTTGTGCCTCTCATCAATCATCCTTCGTACAATCACTGACGTTCCCTGTTTGGGGCCATAAGTTGAATAGGTCTCTCAGTTCTTTTACCCAAAAAACAATAATCTTGGGGCCGCATCATGCTCTCATGCAAAAACAGAGCTGGCGACACTGCGTCGTTCCCAGAATGGGCCCCCTAAATCAACCAGGATCTCGCGCGTTGCTGTTACTGCTCGTCATCACAGCTCTCTACCTGACGTACGGCTATGCTAACTTCTACCGCGATCCCCTCTCCATTTTCTTCTCGGAGAAACATGGCTATGATCGCTTCTATTCCGTGACGCGACATGCAGAAGCCAATGCTTTTCTGGATGCGCTCGAGGCCCAACCTAACGATGTCCGCTCACGCTTGGGCAAAGCTGGCTCAGATCCAGAAATCTGCGCAATATTCTTGACTACCGGTCGTGAGATGCAGGGTAGACAGTATGTTGAGACAGCAGTCGGCTCGTTCTTGGCGAATATGTCGCGAGCAGAACGGACTGCCATCCACCTCAAACTCTTTTTTGTCGGCGTGCCGATGCCCGAGACGGAGCACAAGAGCTACAGCAGCTTAGTTGCAGCTGATGTCGCCGACGACATTGTCACATATGCCTCGACTCTGCCGGCCGGAGAGAAGAGCGACAAGATGGCCAAGCTTGAGTCATGGTCCAATGACCGCAATAAGCAGGCCGTGGAAAAGAAGTCTGTGCACGACTATGCCTACGCGCTCAATCAGTGTGTACAAACCACCAAGGCGCCATATATCGCATTGTTCGAGGACGACATATTGCTTGCCGATAATTGGGCCGCAAGCACCTTAAAACACCTCCACGGCATCGAGCAGATGATGAAGGACCCTGGACGCCACAATCCAAGTCGCGGTCGGGTTGCTCCAGGTCAACCGAATAGCTGGCTATACCTGCGCATGTTCAATCAAGAAAGGAGCACCGGATGGGGAGGTGGCACAGGATTCCGACGTAATAACGTGCACATCATCTCCCTTGCCATCAGCATACCACTGGCTGCGCTCCTGCTCATCTCGCGCCGAACGCTTTTGCCTCGCTCCTTAGCACGTCATATCGATACATGGACCATCATCGTAATATGCGGCATCGCAGTACCGCTCTTCGTATGGCTGTTCTTCGCATCAGGAAAAGCGTCGCTCATCGGCACATCGCCCGGCATCTACGAGGAATGGTTCGGATGCTGCAATCAGGCTTTGGTGTATAACAGAGAACACGCCCAAGCGCTTTCAAACTTTCTCATGGACGCGACGAGCAAGAGCGGGCGTGCCGGTAGAGCCGACATGCTGCCAAAGGATTTTGCTTTCAAACATGGTCTTGCCAGGATCAGTGCCTATCCAATGCCTGTGCAGCATATAGGGAGGATAAGTGCTACGGCCACCACTTCAGATGAGGCACGGAAGATCTGGAGTATGGCTTTTGAGAACTTGGAGTCGCAATCTCTAGCACGTGATCATGTCCGTGATGTGAGGGAGTTGTTTGGTGATGACGCGGCAAGGGCTATGCGAGGCTAGGGCTCCCCTAGTATGTGTACTAATAATGATTAGTATCAGGATTCAGTGGCTTGGATGCAAGTTGATGAGAAGTTTCAAAGAAAATGATGAAGATGCGATCAGAGGTTTAAATATATTTGAACTTGGCAGTCTCGGCAATCTGGGTCCAAGATGAAGTTATCCACAAAGTCCTTGCTTGGCGGCTACCGAACGAGCCGAGATGTGCACCGACGAAACGCCACAATGCGGCCGCCCGTTGCATGACTGACTTCCTGCTGACGCAGTTAAATTATGTGTTGGACTTTGCATTGTCGGTAATTTATTATATGTGTGATATGTATGTTGGCGATCCCGTTATTATTGCCCCTATGGTCGCGTGGTTGTCGACCTCCCCGGCAGCCGCACCAGGTTATAACTCCTTGCTTCCACACTGAATCATCTCATAAACATTGGCCTCAATAGGTTCCATATTGTTGTGCTGTACGGTATTTCATAATCCATGATACTCAAGCTATACGACCGTCTTCTCAATGCACTCAGTCAATCTCGTGTGGAATTCTTGTGGGATCATAGTAGTACCAAACATACCAGAGCTTACCTTTTTGTACTTCTAGAGAAACATCTCACGGCTTCCTTCCACTGGAAGTGTATCTCAGTGCAGTGACATACGCCCCTTGTCATGTTCCTGGATGGCAACTGGGACAAGACATTTTAGCTCGCGCGACCTGTGTTCATTCTTCACATATCATCGACCCTGCTTCATGGAACACGAAAGCAATATGAGGCGGTGCGTCGTATATGTCCTCCTTCACGTCCGCGAATTCCTTTTCGTTCAAATTACTAGTGGATTTCACTGACCAGCTTGGTTCGTATCAATTGAGACAACAGAGACAATGACCAGTCCTGTCAGAAACGGTGAATTACTCAAACAGGGCATGTGCCGTATGTAGACTGTTCTAGTTGGATAAGATACCATTCGAATCTGTAACTCATAAGCAATGAGTCTTGAATTTTTGTCCCCGGTCTCCAATCCCAAACGGACACGGGGCTTCAATCTGTTCAACAAAGGAGTTCGCGATCCTTTGTGTACTTCTATTTTGTGGATATGGCATGTTTCAATCTCTGTGAGGAGAAGTAGGCTGGCAGTTATGACGATTGACGAAGTTTTCAAACATATTCAAGACCTGCATGCATCAACTGAAACGAGAGTTCGATGACTCTGCCTACACAACTTGCAGGAGCTTTGAAATCAAGCAGACTGTTTTACTTATAGGTCTCTAGTCTTACAAGCTGCTCGCATGGGGCTCTGAAAATGACTACTTATATGGCTTAATTCTGCCTGGGATGAAACACATGGTAACTCCTGTCTGATCAATGTCAGAGTCGCACACTGGATATGTATCTTTCTTCGCCATCACTGAAGCGGGTCCTACTCATATAATTGCAAGGACGCACACTGCATCTGGCATCGAAACGTCCAAAACGTCTTTATAGTATCAACTTATATAAGAGTTGACAGCCGAGATATACGGGAGAAACAAAAAGGTCCTAAAAGACGCAAAGAAGTCCGATCTCAGCAATGGACACTATATTCAGCGAGTTGGTGTTAACATCCCTAGCCCTGTCAATCTCGAGCTAATATCCTATCTGGTAGCATTATATCACCGCCTCTAATCCAATTTGACGTTGGATCAAACGCACAAAGATTCACCGTACACTCACTTGCCTTATCTTGCTTATCTCAACCACTCGACGCTCTAATCAATGGTGCTATGCGTGAAGGCCGCGAGCATCTTGCTGTATGGGATGACATGGAGCCAGCTGTCTTCACTTTACTCGTCCAGTATGCATACAGCGGTATATTCTCGTTCCTCAATAGGGAACTGACTATACGAAACTTACGAGATGCGAAACAAGCCTGGAAGGACAAGAAGAGCCAAACGGTAGGTTGCGAAGGAATCATCAACTTTGATTCTCTATTCACGGATTATGTTGAAAGCTGTGGCAGCAAGGATTTTCCCCAATCGGATCAGGTTCGAAATCAATCATACCTTGAAACGGCCGTGGATCCTGATGCGTTCCTGCTGTACATGAAGCTGTACGTAATAGCCGACAAATATTTGATTGTGAATCTTCGACAGGCTATTCTTTACAATACGAATTGGGGTTTGTTCTATTCCCTCAAAAAGGACATTCTCACCGCCGTTAAGGGGATGCGTCTCGCAATCCAATACATCTTCGCATCCACACGACAAGAAGACCAGATGCGAAAGTTGCTAGCACTCTACACTGCTAGGCTGCTTAAGTGCAGTGAGAAAAATGTTTTCAGAGATATCATGGAGGAATCCGGCGAGTTCTCTTTCTTGGTGGCACATTATTTGCAGCGAATAATGCATTTCCGTCGGTGATGACCGTAATGAAAATCATGTAGATGATTCGAGATAATGAAATAATCTGGGTCATCCTCTGTCCGCATATTCCGCCTTGAGTTGCATGTTTTCGCCTCAATCAGGTGTTATTCTCTCCGCGTGTAGGAAGATATCACCTGTTAGGTAAACAAATAAAAATATGAAGAGCCTTGTATTATCTGGTATTACAGTATACCATTCCCTGCAGAACACTGTGGCAAACACACAAAATTTTGTTTACATATCTGACATCGTGCCATATCTTATATGAGTAGTTATCATCATGAATCACCCAAAACGTGACTACTGTAGAGGTCTAGCTGATCGAAATAGCCGGAAATAGGCTACTTACGAAGCCTCGTGACTCGAGCTGCTAAACACTCGCCAGAATAGTTTCACAACAACAGAACCTACTATAGCCCTTACTTATAACGGCATAGGGGATCTGGGGTGAGAAGGTTGAGATCTCATCGGACAAAAAAAGGGAAATCTACGGCTTGCATTCTGATTTTCCTTGAACTACTTTCGACTCTTTTCTCACATCACATCTGCACACCATCTCAATATCCCAATAGCTTGTTCTTGGCAATCCAAAGATGTGCGTATGAAGTCGGCCCCTGCCCATTCGAGGCCCAAGAGACTGTGGCTGCTCGGCATGATAACTACCTAAATATTGCAAAATCCAGTAAAGAGATTGATGTGATGAGATGGTGACGCCAGAATGTTTCCGGGATTGTGACATCGCTGGAGAATGAAATCGAAGGAGATCTACCTCCTTTATTTCGATTATGATGGCTTGCAATTTTGCTGATTGGCGTTCGGGCCGTCTCGAGGGAGCATCGTGACATAACTTGCATGCTTCGGCGGCTGAGCTATATGTTGGTGAGAATGTTGGCCTTAAAGAAAGACCGGCCTCACAAAGGCATGATGCTAAGTGCTGGCGGGACCGAGTAAGTACGACCACTAAACGAGCAGCGGAGGTCTTCAATCACAGCGTTTCCATCCATCCACCATGGCTCATAATCCAGTCTTTGGAGTGGGCGAGATGCTGCCATCCACCCCACATGCTTCGTAGTCAATGGTGGCACCTCGTGAATAAAAACTGGTTGACCAGCGTCTAAGATCAAGACAGATACTAGCGAATGGCACCTCTTCGACATCGCTCTAACACAACTAACAACTTTGGACCATGTAGTCCAGACGATGGCGACATGAGCTACGTTGGTACACAGCCGCGCATCCAGGAGCCCAATAATATCACAGGCTCTTGTAGCACCTCCCAGGTACAGTGTTGTGGATTGGAACTGGATCCACGTAGTCACGCCGTCGTCAAACGCTTGAGACGTCTTTTCCATAATCGTTCGCGCTTCGCGACAAACACGACCAACAACACATTTGTCCCAGCCAATTGCCTGCAGTCTGTCGGAGCGCTCTTCCGCGTCGACGGCGATAACGGTCCAGTGATCTAAGATCACAAGCCAGATCTCGTACCTCAACTCTGGTGGGAGCCGCGGGAAACAGGAGAACGAAGCCATTGTGTTGGTTTCAGGAGTGCAAAGCCAGGGCAGGAGACCACGATGCTGTTTTCGGCTAGATGTAGGCGGCTAGGTGAAAGGCGAGGCTGCGCAGCGGTCCAGGTCGCAGACGATGCCGTTTGTTCTCGGGCTGACTTCATGTACAATCAGCGTAGCCGCCCGCCCCGTGAAGAAAATTGGGTCCGGACTATGGACTATATATGATAGCACTTATGTATTGCAAGGCTTCATGTAGAATGAAGTCAGAAAGAAACAAAAGTTTGGAGAGATGTACTCAGTCGCCAGTAGAAATCCGAATGTTGGGTGTTGTGTTGATGTGGGGAAGACCTAGGAGTTGTTTGATAGGTGCGTCCTAAGCAATGAGCTCCCGAAATGTTTGTATGCCATCCATTAAACTGTACTTTCAGCATAAGATCCCTGATTAGCCGCGCGCTTCGTGAGAGCCTGGCGTACATTGCATCCTAGCTAACAACTTTAATTATTTTCACCAACACCAAGTTAAGACTATTGCAGGCTCATTCTGAGTTAACCCGTATTTACACTTTGAATGGGGACTCGTCCTCGTTGGGTGCTCTATTCCGTTGCATAATCCAGATCTGTCCTGCCTCATAAATTACTTGGCCATTCATAGGTATGAATCCTGAATAGCGCTCCAGGCATGTAAGTCTCACCTCTTCTTCATATCACTCATCTCTAAGCCCCAGCTCGATCCTAGGAAGCACGATGGCTCTTGTAGTGCCGAATATGACGAGTCAGGACGGGGTTAAATTTATATCTGGGCTCCTGGCAGACGACGGCGTCTCCTCAATGCTTTGGGGCGAGTTCCTCCTCAATATCTACGGCGTCCCTTCTATCGTCGGCGTAAGTGGCTAAGTGTCGTGTTCTTTGCCTGTCTAATGTCTAACCCACACTGCAGGGCATGGATTTCGTGGTACCCGACGACAAGATGCCGGTTGCCGTCGCGACCCTAAAGCGTTCCTTTCTCTGCCCATGTCCAGACCCCGATGCTTGCGTTGTATCTGGAGACTCGAGCCCGTTCCCGGTTCCTGTATTTCATATGCATGTACCAGGTTCCGAGCTTGATGTCTCGCTGAGGGCGCATTCGGAAACTCTTTGGACCATACCACCACCAGGCACTACCCGTTCAAAAGGGCGAATGGCGGCAGAGCCTAGTGCTTATTACATTGATGCCTCATCTCCTGAACTTCCACATGGCCGTCCCGGGCGCGGTCACGGCGCATATTCGTCACGGGGGGCTTCTGTGCTCGTTCCGCGAGCCCATGTATTGTTAGAGGCGTACATACGACTGGCCAGTGCATTCCGAGAAGACTACTGGTCTTACTTCTCCAGTATGATCACATATATGGCAGAGTACGTCCACGCGGACGGCTTGGTCGACATCGATCTTCTCTCCACGCCTTGTCGGACGTTTTGGTACGATCGCAAGCAAGCGCGGTTCCCCACGGTGCAGCTCGCGAATACTCTTCAGCGCGATCTGGATGATGAGGTAACCGATACCTCAGACCCTATATAAAAGAATAGACGGGGTATCTCGTATTAATAGAATGAAGCACTACATCGAAGGAACATGAGTGTAAACACGACATGGTGGGGGTGGAGCAGAGCTCAAGAGAGGTATCCGCTTTTGTACCTAGCGGGCACTTAATCCTTCTCCCTTATCAGAGTATTCAGATAGGTACATACATGTACCTACCTATGTGCTTTGACATCACTGGCGGGACCTCAGATTCCGTCACCAAAAGCCTTTCCAGTCTTCTTTGAGATAGCCCTCAATCGTACCAGATCAACGAACCTGCCCTTTGAGCCCCGAAGCCAAGAATATTGAAATTGTCCAGTCGAGCTTCTACCTCCTACCTATTTTCCGGAGCTGTCGGATCGTTGGAGCCGTTCCTGCCCCTTTGGGTGAAGCTGGGGCCAAAATGAGTGGTGGTTGGAATACAAGTGAGTTGCGCGCTATAACATCTTCGCATTTGAACATCTTGGAATGCTAATCTTTGCTGTCCAGTCGAGTCGGATGCGGTATGCCTTGGATCTGTGTATATAACTGCGTGGTCACGAAGCTAACTTTGCCTCGCAGGGCGTCTTTACATTTCTCCTCAACAACCTCGGTGCCAAAGATGTACAGTTCGAGGAGCTACTCACGCTAGAGCCAGAAGCACTGACTACTCTCTACCCCGTATACGGCGTAATATTCCTCTTCAAGTATCCCACAGACGCTCCCTACGCATCCGCCGACGGGCCACTCGACGGCTCATTCGACCACGACGCCTCCGAGCGCATCTTCTTTGCGGCGCAAACGATACAGAATGCATGCGGCACGCAGGCGCTCCTGTCCGTGCTGTTGAATAAAGACAAGGAAACCGATGGCGGGGTTGATATTGGCACGCCGTTGCGCGAGTTTCGCGACTTCACCATGGTGCTGCCGCCAGAGTTCCGAGGCGAGGCCCTCAGCAACAGCGAACTGATCCGCGACGTCCACAACAGCTTTGCGAAGAGCAGCCCCTTTGTCGACGAAACACAGCGCACAAGCGGCGAGACCGAGGACGCCTTTCACTTCATTGCGTACACGCCCATTGGCGGAACGCTCTATGAACTCGATGGCCTGCAGCCTGCGCCTATCAGCCACGGGCCTTGCGGCACCGAAGAGTTTCCCCAGAAGGTCATGGATGTGCTGCAGCGGCGTATTGCGCGATACGACATGTCGGAGATTCGGTTTAATCTCATGGCTATGATCAGAGACCCACAGATACAGGCTAGAGAGATTGGAGACACCGAGACGCTGGAGCGCGAGCAGGGCAAGAGGAGGGACTGGCAGTTCGAGAATGCGCTACGGAGACACAACTTTGTCGGCTTTGCTGGCAAAGTGCTCGAGGGTGTTGTTGGGGAGAAGTTGAAGGAAGAGGGTGCATATGCGAAGTGGGTAGAGGATGCCAAGACGAAGACCAGGGCGAGACTTGAGGCCAAACAGAAGGGTGGTGGTGAAGATGTCGAGATGGCGAATTAGGGCGGCATCTTGCTAGGCCGTTGAGGCTATTGTGGTGGCTTTCCTTCACGTCCACATGATGAGGTAGACGATGTGCCTCGCGATGAGTGACAGGGTCATGCTGCGTACACAGAAGATAAACGAAACTCCCGAACAGCGGGCTATCTCTGTCTAAATGGTCTTCGTTGCGTCTCACAACGTGATATGTGCCTCCAAATATGTAAACATATGCAAGGCACAATCACTACTAGCTCGACGTTGTCTCATGGAAAGATCCAATCATCAGTCGAGCCGTGGTTCTCCAGCCAGCGCTGTGCTGCATGTGGGCTTTCAATGGTGGGGGGAGCAGCGGCACATCGCAGCCATTTGTGACGGGAGGCTCGAGACTGGATCGAGACTGGATCGAGTCCGTTCATCGCGACCCGACGGAGCCATGACTCTGCCATGACTGGCTCGACTGGAGCTTTGCGCCCCGCTCCGCCTTGAATTGTTAGCTCCTTCAGCCCCCCGCCGTTGCGGCACGACCCCAGACTCTCGTGTCCTCTGGGCTGGGTTCGCCCGTTGGAGGTCCGGTACAGTGGCCCAGAAATGTACAACCGTCGTAAACAACAAGGGCGGCAGTGATGAGATAAGGATGTGCCAAAAACATCGCAGGTACACCGTATCTAATCGGTGATAAACGGATCGAACGCATGTGAGTTCAATGGATCATCATCTTTCTTAAGTCGAAATCGGTAGTGTGTCCTGAGTTGATTTGACTGATCAGTGTCGTTGTGATTAGATGAGTGACGATCCGCTTCGTTAATCCGGGGTCTACACCTCTGCAGGTGGTTGAAACTGGGGAATATGTCGTCACCAGTGGGAGCTGAAACCGCTCCATCCCGTCCCGTCCTCACCTCAGCTTCTCATCTGTTTTCCGAAATAAGAACTTCTTCGCTCGTCTGCTGCGCCTTCAGCGTTCTCAATTCACGTATTCTGTATTTTGGATCTCTATATATCGCCTGGCATTGACTACTTCCCGTACGTTATAATAATTACATCTGTTTTGAGCGATCGTGAACGGTGGAACGAAGTGCCAAATCCGGACTGCTGGCGGCTTGGGATTGCGTCTCAAAATGAAGTTCGACGTGCTGCCCTTCGTGGCGGCCGTCACTGCTTCTACCCTCACACCTCACGTTTTGCCATTAGCCGTCCGGAACCCCTATCTCAGTTTTTGGTTGACGACTGCTCGTAATGCGCCATGGGACGATTGGCCACGCTTCTGGCGGGACCAGACGGTTGGCTTTGCTATTATGGCGGCTGTTCCCGGGAACCAGACCGTCTATCCATTGCTTGGAAGACCTCAGGATTTTCTTCATCAACACCCCTCTAGGTATGACACTTTCGAATTAGGTTAAAATACAGCATACTAGCAGAATTCGAGTGTTGACCAGACCTTACTGTAGCTATAACGTTACTTTCCCCGAATACCAAGGTGCTACATTTGACGCCTCCACCACAAATCTCACTTATGCTATCCAAGAATCTGACATCAAGATCATCCTGTCATTTCTTTCCCCCATTACGCCCACTTCAACTCTGAGACAGTCGCTCCCAGCTAGCTACCTTACCTGCCATGTTGAAGGGTCTTCTGACGTGAGTCTTTACCTGGATGTCAACGGAGAATTCGTGAGCGGCTTCAGCGAGAGTGCAATTGAGTGGCGCCTGAGTGAGCACGGTCGAGGATCTAGTTCCTCAGAAGGTCACGGCTCGTTGAAAACATGGTCTATAGCTCGACGTAGCGAATTGCTATTCACCGAACACGACGATCGTGCCGAATGGGGGACTCTCCACGTCACAGCCCCTGCTGACATTGAGCATCAGGCAGGAGAGTCTCATCAGACCCGCCGCATGTTCGCAGAGTCAAGTTCACTGAAGAATCAAGTTGACGATAAATTTCGGGGGATCTTCGAAGACGAGCCCATCTTTGCTTTCTCAAAGACATTCAAGCTCGGAAACAATTCATCTGCGACGTCGGGCGTCCAACATGACAGCGTCCTATTTACCTTTGCCCTTACACAAGATCCAGTAGTCCAGTTTGCCTCTGCAAGAGGGTTGACTTTGATGCGACCATTGTGGACATCTAGATTTCCACAGGTCCATGATATGTTGCACTTCCATTATCACGATTTCTCAACGGCATCGTTTCTCGCTCGGAACTATTCCGATCAGCTTGCCAAAGATGCCTACACATCGGGCTCCCAAGACTACCAAGACATTGTCGCCTTGTCAGCCCGTCAGGTGCTCGGTGCAACCCAATTCTCAGGGACGCCTGAATCACCGATCATATTCCTCAAGGAGATATCTTCTAATGGCAATTTCCAGACCATTGATGTTATCTTCCCGGCCTTTCCGTTTTTCCTTTACACAAATCCCCAATGGCTTTCGTATCTTCTCGAACCACTTCTCGAGCATCAGCTCAGTGGGCAGTATCCGAATGAATACAGCATGCATGACCTGGGATCTCATTTCCCCAACGCCACTGGGCACGGAGACGGTCAAGATGAGTATATGCCTGTTGAAGAATGTGGCAACATGTTGATCATGGGTCTGGCATTAGCCAACGCATTGAGAGATCACACGCCGCCCGCCTTCGACTACAAATCTCTTCCTGGAATCCAGAGCTTGCCAAGTCCTGTGACGCATTCACTGAGCATGGACGAGTACGGCATGGACCGTACCTATGAGCAGCTTGCCACTACTGGGCCCAAGGTTGCGGTTAAGTGGCTGAATCGTGCATACAAGTTATGGGATCAGTGGACAGGCTATCTCGTTGAATTTTCCCTTATTCCTGAAAACCAGCTCTGCACTGACGACTTCGCTGGCTGGCTGTCGAACCAGACAAATCTGGCTCTTAAAGGCATTGTTGGTATTCGGGCTATGAGTGGCATCGCAGAGATGGTAGGCAAAGAGTCCGAGGCCAAAAAGTACAACGATATTGCCGTGAAGTATATCGAAAAGTGGCAAGAGTACGGTCTCTCAAGGGACAAGACGCACGCCAAGCTAGCGTACACTTGGTACGGGTCGTGGACCACGCTCTATAACCTCTATGCTGACGCACTATTGTGTTTCCATCTGGATGCTACGTCGAGCACAGACTATTCGCAAGAGTCGTTATCAGAACAGCAACCTTTGGGTGACGAGACGACGCATCGTCACAAGGCAAAGCAATTCATTCCAGACAGCGTCTACCAGATGCAAAGCGACTGGTACCACAATGTACTCCAGAAATACGGGCTTCCACTTGACAACCGTGCACTTTACACCAAGAGCGACTGGGAGTTCTTTGCGGCTGCGATAACCAGCAAGTCGGTTCGGACGGAGATATTGCAGCATGTAGCAACTTGGGTCAACGAAACAACATCAGATCGCCCCTTCACGGATCTGTACGAGACTGAAGGCCGTGGCGAACGTACTGGACATAATTTCAAGGCACGACCCGTGGTAGGAGGCCATTTTGCATTCTTGGCACTCGAGAGAGCATGCGGTGGCAAAGCTTCGGAAGGCCTTGCGTTTCTAAACGAGAGACCTCCACTTGAGATTGACGTTCAGAAGATGCTCGACATCGAGAAAACCGTCGAAACAAAATACTCGCGGGCTGATGGAGAGTTATGAGGTACTCTAAAGCTAGATGGAAATTTCTTGAAAATAGAATTACCTGTAGATGAATACCCGATAGCCATCAATCAAGAACTGGAATGTTGAATATGGCCCACGACGATCATGCTTGCAATGGGCATAAGATACAGTCCTGACACCTCCCCATGGGCACCAAGCAGAAAGGTCTGCATCAAATACAACGCTTTTGTTGTTGCTGTCTCTTAGGGTTTTCGGCTTGTATTAGATCGCAGTGTCTATGCATTAGCAGTGAGTCGGCCTTGACACCGTTTCCACATCCGTGTATCACAAGCGATCTTAAACACCTCATCTCAAAGACACTTAGGGTGTGACGGGAACACAACACATTGATTCCCCACACTCTTATGACATTGCAAGCTGAAGAACCATTTGATCGCTCTTGGAAGAATTTTATGTCAGCCAATAGACTAACATGCATTTGTACATCTGGAGCTCTCAACATAACATGATCCGGCAGAAGAATTTGTATTGAGTATAGGGTATCCTACCTACCTACCTACCTATGTATTTCAGATGGATTGAATTTGAGTTTGTACTATGATAGCAGCGCGTGCTACAATGGCCTTTCTTGTCTGCCACCTCCCCGTGTTGAATGCCTACTCTGACGGATTATTGGTTAATCAGCGGATACTACGTGAGGTAGTGGCCTTGAAGACATTCAAAACATGGAGTAGTAATAAACGATGGGCGGGTGAATCTTTCGTGGACGTGGTCGAACTGCTCATAGCCACGTGTATCAGGTATTGTGTTCTGCTTGTGTCTGGCGAGCTGGGCCCTGGCATGATATGAGGGAGGTTTGCGCGAGCGCTGATTGTGTAACTCACCCCTGCTCCGTTCAAAGCAGCCGCTTCCGATCAAACAAACTTCAAGGAAGGCAAGAAGGGGTACGTATTCAATGGTGACCAGGGTTGCGCAGGTACCATGCAAGTAAGGTTCATGCAACTGGAGGTCTCTTGCCGCAGAAACCGGTGCATGGCAGTACCTGCCGCGGTGGTTGCTGGGTCGGGCTGGGTACTTGCACTAGCTGGGTGCACCCCTGCCGGTACAGACTGGAGGCCTAGGCGGGCTGCCTGAATTTGCCTCCCCCAAAATTTTCCCTTTCCTTCCACCCCTTCACCGGCTCATCCAGTCATCGCCATCCTTTCCTTCCACTACCAGCGCGCGGTGCAGCAAGCTTCTACCATCCAACAACACTCGTTGCAACGCCTGCCGGCAACACAACAGCATCCTCTTCTTCTGCACATCTGCATCCCGCAGCCTTTGTTCCCCTTCTTTTCCCAACCCACGCACCTCCCCATCCAGCTTGGCCAACCGGACAGAGAAGAAGGTGTGTACTGCTCATTTGACAATTCCCCGGCTGCGCGTCTCCCTTGTCTCCAGCTTGCCATTTGCACCCGTTATTCCCTTGTCGTCCTGCCTTCTGGACAGCTCACCCGCAAAACACCCCGAGGAAGAAAAGAAAGCTGCAGAGCCTTGTCCCCATTCTGCGCCTCTGCTTGCGTCCATCTACTCTTCATCAATCATCCATCATTAACACTTAATACTCAACCATTGCCGCTTCACACTGTTCAATCTTGAACACCATTTCCCCCAGCACCGGCAGTCCATACTCCACGCGCATAATACATAAGCAACAGCCGAAGCTCACATACTCGCGCTGGGCCACTGTCGACCAGAACGCGGCTTCCTTCTGTCTGCCATCCCGCGCACTTACCGCACATCCATCAATCGCGCTACACTCATATCTTCAAACTCCAGTTCGACTCACCACCGTTCAGCAGTACAAACAAGTCTACCAGCCATGGCGACCACCGCAATGGACTACGAGACCGCCAACGGCGATCGCTACGACGGTGAGTTCCCTTGCCCCGTTGCCTTCCAGCATCGCCGGAGTTTTGTCTGGTGCTAATGGACCCGAGCAGATGACGGCCCGCGCTACGACCGCGACCAACGCAGCGCCTCTCCTCGTGCTGCCCGTGACGACGGCATTGACGACCCTCGCCGTCGCTCTGCCTCTCCCGGCCACGCCCAGCCTGACCGGTAAGCAGTACTCACACAAAATTGAAACCTACCCCCTGCTTTCTATCGCACACGACATTGTTCACGACCCACCGTCTAACGCCGCACTTGTCAACAGTGCCCCCAAGGCGAACAGCGACCGTGATGAGGATGGTTCTATCAACCCCGGCTCAAACCTCTTCGTTACCGGAATTCATCCCCGCCTTAGTGAAGCCGAGGTGACACGTCTGTTTGAGAAGTACGGCGAAGTCGAGAAATGCCAGATCATGAAAGACCCCCACACCAAAGAGTCCCGAGGCTTTGGTTTCGTCAAGATGGTCACTTCTGATCAGGCAGACGCTGCCAGAGATGGTTTGCAGGGCGAGGTTATTGAGGGCCGCACTCTTAGTATCGAAAAGGCTCGCCGCGCTAGACCCCGGACACCCACACCCGGCAAGTACTTTGGCCCGCCCAAGAGAGGTAAGTTCACTCGTTCGTCTATTTCAAAGGCACTATCTAACTCCCCTCCACAGAAGGAGGCCGCCCAGGCTTTGACGACCGTCGTCGTGGTGGCCGCTTTGGTGGCGGTGGCTATGGCGGCGGCGGCGGCGGCTACGGTCGCGATGACCCTTACCGCTACCGTGGAGGTGGTGGCGGCGGCTACGACCGCAACTACCGTGATGACCGCGGTGGAGACCGTGGCTACCGTGAGGATCGTGGCTACGACCGTAACTACCGCGATGACCGAGGTGGCTTCAGTGGCGGCGGCGGCCGTGAGGACCGTGGTTACGACCGCGGCTACGAGCGCCGGGAACGCACCGATGGTGGCTTCGGCGGCCGTGAAGACCGCTACGCAAGTGGTGGACGTGAAGACCGTGACCGAGGATACGGTGGCCGCGGTGCCGGCGGCGAAGAGCGACGTGGTGGGGGAGGTGGCTATGATCGCAGCGAGCGTTACGAACGATCTGATCGTGATGGTGCCCGCACTCGCGACCCTGCTCCATCCGGATACGGTGAAGCTGCTGCTCGACCTGATGCTCGCGAATCCTATGCCGGTGCGCCCTGATCAGCTTAACGACAAATGCAACCAAAGCTGCTAATGCTTCACTCAGGGAGCGATCGTCGGACATACTGAGCATCTCAGTCTCGATCGTTCATCGTCGACCACGCGACATAATCTCGTCTCAAGGCTGCCGCCCTTAGTCTCCTTGACGTTGTAATCTTCTGGGCCTGCAAAGTCGGCCCACTTACCACAAAAAAGTTGTGACATCTGGAGTTACACTACGGCAGGTATACAGGGAAGGGAAAAAAGGTTCCGACTAGTTCTTTGTTTTCCTTCGTCTCGTTTTCTTGCGTTTCTGCTTTGCCAGTCCGATGCTCAGGCATTCTCGTATGTGACCATAGGGGCGAGAGATTGAGAGAGTGTGTGATCGGGTTTCGGCGTATGTTGCCTTGGCTTCTTGTGCGGTTCTCAGGTTTGCTCATCCTTGCAGGATCAGGAGGTGCGTTGGAGGTGGATCAGGTCAACTTGCACACAACACATCCACCACCCCTTGGATCGCCCGTCGCCATCAACCTTTTCCTCGTGAGATCGGAATCGGCCACTCAACCTCTCACACGTGTATCATTATTTCTTCCGGTGTTTCTTTTCGAGCATGAGACGAGCTTGACGACTGAGCCAGCCTTCAGCAGCATTGTGCCAAAGCAGATACTCGAGACAGCTCTGCAATGGTGGTCCGCAGAATGCAACACGTAATTGATCGCAAATTCCCATTAAGGTGCAACATATGATTCGACTCGACTTTAATTCCGTAAACTACCATGAACACAACCGACATAAGTCGCTTCAACCAGACACTACCACAATTTCGCCTTCTTCAGTCCGCTGCATATATACTATGACACGGTTTGGTTGTAACAATCAGGCCTTGCTCTGCGAGATCGCTCAAAGTATCTGACTCGATTCAGCTGTTTTACGTCACTTTGTGCTGAGAAGCGGTCCTAATATTCACCGCCTCGTTTCCGGTTGATGAAAGACTGAACCATCACTCATGAGCAGGTAAAGTCATCTCCCCTCCCACTCTGGACTACTGACAGGACTTGAGTGTGGCTGTTCAGAAATCAAGACGCTTGTGAATCCAGCGAAGCTCCCACGTCGTCTTCCCTCGAATGATTTGTGCAAAGATCAATGAACGGCACTCCGCGCATCGACAATTAATGAGCATTCCTTGTCTAGCACCGGCGAGCAGTCAAATTCAGGCCTTATCCCAGCTGAGACACGACATGGACAGAGGATGCTCTTAATCTGGCAGGTATGTCGATATATACATAGACCAATTGCTGTCTCTAGAGCGTCAATAGGTTCAATCTCCCATAGCAATACAAGATTACATTTGATCCTAATTTGCAGTCGTATTAGTCGCGTATGTTGTACTAATGTGTCTATTCTCTGCTTCTTGTATGTCTTGAACAGAAAACTCAGCGTTTCCGCTTTCGTCCAATTCGTCTGATTCTGGGGTCGTGCGGGCTTGCCAACTGATGTTGGAAGCAGATGTCTCAGTTCTCAAAGGGCACAAGGTCAAGTTCCGAAAACGTCCAAGGAGAGGGTATCAAATTATCAAAATAGGAAACACGAGAACAAAGCATTTAAATCCTCGAGGGACTGGACATAGAAAATGCATACCATGGTGCTTTCTTTCTCTGGGGTTGTATGTTTCTTGGGACCTAGCATTTTGGTTTATGCCTCGGCTTTGGTAGAGGCTAGACTCTCTGGTCATTTGTCGCAACTGCCGAGCTCGCTGGCAGTGAGCTGCTACCGACCATCGACGAGGTGTTATATTGGGTTTGTGTCTCGAGTATCTCAAACGCAGAGCTTCTCTCTATTGTAATCATTAGAATGGCGGCTCCTGCGCCTGACCACGGGTGGACCGAGGAGGAGGCTTTGAGGGAGGAGTTGAGGCGTGTGAAGACGTATCTGGATGCGGCGAGATACCTTCTCAAGCAGAAGGGTATTGAGATTGAGGGTATGTTCTTTCGTCCTGTACATATCAGTTATTCCCACTCAGCCGGCTGTCCCCCTTATCGCTGTTGAATGTTTGCTGACAATCCACTCATTGAGTAGCGTACAAGAAGGAGGGATGGGTCAGCAAACGTGCTCGGGGCCGTCGCGAAAGGAGAATATTCGTCGAAGCCGATGCTGCAGAAAGGGAACAAGAATTGGATAACGACAATCAGTTTGTGCGGAATGAGCGAAGGGCGCTAGGGTTCCGGGTTACGCCTTCGCCACCGGGCGTGAGAGAGGATCGGGATAATCGACAGCACAAGCGAGAGAGATTGAACCGGATTGTCAGGAGGACGAGCAATCAGTTGCTCCTTGCGGCTGCGGTGGGATATACGGCTAATAGACAACCGCCCGGATTTTATAAAGAGGAGCAAAAGGAAATCCGGGGGTACGTTCGGAGGCTGAGGCCGAGGCGAAACGGCCGCGTTGAAGCTCAACCTCAAGTTCAGGGACAGGAACAGGAACAGGGACAGGAGCAGGAGCAGGAGCAGGAACAGGGAGAGGTTGCGGGTGCCGCGCAGATGGCGATGGCAACTATCACTGAGGAGCCTGAGGAGGGGGATCACGATTTCGATCAGGAGTTTGACTTTGACGATTTCCCCACGGAGATCCAGGAGTTTGCGAAGGCATTGATGAGCAAGGCCATGGAGCAGAGCGCAGAGGATGGAAGAGTCGGGGATTGGATCGACGGGCTTGCCTCTGACTTCCTGAATACGTCGGATGAGACTACGGCGGTGAACTCTGACTCTGATAGTGAGAAGGAGGACGACGACGACGGGAATAGTACGGCGCAGACTTCAGTGAGTAGCGATTCATGGAACCACTACATTCGTCTTTCTCCTCTTTCGACTGCTCCCGAGACTTTTCCTCCTCCTGCGACTACCACTGCTCCGGCCCCTACTGCAACTTTCACTGCTACTGCTACTGGTGGTCCTGCTCTTGCTCCTGCGACTACAACTAAGACTACAACGTTCACCCCTGATGATGTTGCTGCTCCGCGTCCGCCTCAACCTCAGCGTGCACCTCTGCGTGCAGCCCCCCCTACTATTCGGGTTCAACATTCGGCTACCGACGCCTCCGATGAGCGCAGCAGTACTACAGCGGTCTCCTCTGATAAGTATAGTGGTACCACGGCAGTCTCATCGGATAATTACAGCGGTAGTACTGTAGTCGACTCACAACAGAATTGGACCGACCCTTCTGGCACCAGGCCAGCTCCACCAGATCCTATAGCGGCTGCTCGTGAATATCTACAAAATCGTCGACAGCAGGTCAACCCTGTACGACCTACCAGAACGAGGGGTGGTCGTCAAGTCACTGCCAGCGGTGAGGACTACGACAATGGACTTGGACCATCCGGGAGACCACCCAATCGCCCTAGACGTCCAAATCGAAATATCTACGATCCAAGAAAGTGGCGGATCCTCACTGACCAGAATGATGGGCAACGTGTCCGAAATGTGCCACTTATCCAGAAGACCAAACAGCCAGACCCTTGTATAGAGACTGGGTGGATCACATGGAAGGAACAGGAGAGACGCTTCCCTTCCCTGAAGAGACGTCTTCACCTTCACGACGCTTCTCCCACAGGAGCTGCGGTCTGGGATCCCGACAGAGACCAGATCGAGGTTTGGGACCCCATCAATAGGATTGTTGCGGAGAATAGCACGGGAGAGAGAAAACCTATGAGTTTGAATCCTATCACGCTACATGCTCTTGCGCGATATATTCCCACAGGTAATGCCGCCGATCATTCTGTAGATCCTGTGCAGCTTCCTGATAATCCTGCGACGGATACGAAGACAAGACCTATGTCCTCCGCGAGGACTTGGGCTGGGAGACACAGGGTGAAGAAGAGCCAAAAGAAGAGCCAGAGAAAAGGGGACAGGAGCCGGGAGAAGAAGGTTGAGTTTGCTGCCCCGACGGCTGGAATGGCATACCTTGGGTATGTCGCGCCAGATTATGTCAACTATTCTCCTGAGCTCTCGCCTTCCAGGGAGACACCGCCTCTGACGCCGATGGACATTGACAATAGTCCACCGTCTCCAACAGTCGCTGAAGTCCACTACCCACTGAAATCACCAAAGACGACGTCTATCTCCTACCCGGAGCTGCCCGGAGCAACGGCTTTCTACGCCACACCACCGAAAAGCCCGGCTGCACCATCAACTCCGTATCCATATCAGACAGCGTTCCCAGATACGCCTACCGTTGCGTTGTACAATAACCCCTTTCCAGGGATTCCCGAGTTCCCCGAGACACCACGGAGCGCAGACAGTGTCGAGTTCGTCCTCGAATCCGCCCCAAAGAATTCAGACAAGACATACACACCTACCACACCCACCACCAGACCACGGGAGCGTAAGCGTCCCGCAAGCCTAGATCTAGGCACCGCCTACCCAACTCCATCCCCATCCTCCCCCTTGACCAAGCGTCTTCGCACGCCGTTTGGCCAAGTAGGCAGCGACTCAGAAAAGGAAAACGCCTCATCCGCAACCTCGACCCAAACCTTCTCCTCAACAATCGTAAACCCACCGGAAACAGCAGCCGTCACACAGTCACACCCTTTCACCCCGCCAACACTGCCACACAATGAGTACCCCCTGACCGCGTATGACGACGAGGAGCTCTCGACTCGGCACCCTGCGCTGATGAGGGAGTACAAAGAAGCACGCGACGAGCTGCGAGCCGCTGATAAGCAACACAGGTCGCACATCCGGTTCGGAAGTGCTAGTGGTCTCCAACTCAGAAGCAGTCAGGAACGTCTAGACCATGCAGAGGAGAACTTCAAAGATGTGGAGCGAATGGTCAAGAGTGTCATCGGGGAAGAGACGCAGGAGAGGATCGACGAGGCTAGTGCCGTTAGGGACTTTGCGTACCCGGTGCTTCCCATGCAGGCTGTGAGTGGGAAGGGTGTGAGTGGGAAGGGTGTGGATTATGATGCGATGACGGGGAGTCTGGGGAAGGTCGGGAGGTATTTGGAGCAGAAGCCTTTGAGGAGGGAGAAGGGGGAGGAGAGAGTTATTAGACCAAAAAGGGATGGGGGGAGGGTCGTTAAGGAGAAGAGGGTTGAGAGTAGAAATTTTGCGGAGAAGGAGGGTGGTTTGGGGGCCGGGAAGGCGAAGAAGAGTGTTAGATTTGATGAGGGGCCGAGTGATGTTATGCTTTACGAGGCGCAGCGCGCTGTGGGACGGTTTGATGGGACGAGGGCGAGACGGGGGGTGTTTCGGTGAGTTGGAAACTTGTTAGATTGGGATATAGGTATTAGGGGGGAGGGAAAGGGGTACGGTAGATAGGGGGTCGATGGGGAGATATGAGAGATATGATTGTGATTGCGCAGGCTGCATGACTAGTTACTGCGTGCCTATTATATATTTCGCGTTGTCTTCTTCTTTGGAGAGATCTTGCGGATGGAGTTTTAGTAGTTGTATAGTGGTTAGTCATATTGAACAGGATTCAAAAAGAAAAAGAAAAGAAAAAAGATACGGACAGCCTACAGGGATCCTCAAGCCCGTGGAATGACACGCGAGTCGTCACGGACCCGGTTACCTTCGCCAGAAGGTTCGCGTTCTCTACGACGAGGTAGCGGCACGGTTATGACCAAGCGTTGCAGAAACCGGTCGCGCTCTCGTCCTGTGCTGCTGAAAGGTACAACTAAAAGGCTATATATACTTGGAATGGATGCCCGCACCAATCAAGGTGTGCCTCTGGGGACGCTTTTTATGTTCAGCTACTCATCGCTGACTGACCTATTGAATACTTTTCTCAACAAAGATAAAGACCAAAAAAACATAAATAGGTTGTTTCTTTCCGATGATGTTAACCCAGTCTGTGAGTACCGAGATCATCCTCAAAGGTGATCAAAATGGAGTACAATAGGGGTCTCGACACCAAGTACAGCGAATGCATCGACTTTTGTAGCTATCTGTCTAGTACTGCTAACTCGACATCATTAATATATGATAATCAGTAGTTGCGCTTGGATCGTTGTAGAACCATGTCAGCTGCCAAAGTTGCACAGGCAGCGGGTGTAGTAAACCAAAAAGGGGTGAAAGGGAACAAAGAAAGGGGAAGAACGTAGAAATCGGTTGCCGCGAAATCCAGCTACACATGCTGTTGAATTCTTGTCTTGTCTGGTTACTTATAGCTTGAGACCCTTTGTCGGTAAAAAATCTCTATCATCTAGTTGCTGGCAGCCTGCGGAACCACTCAAAGTCTATGGCGGAGTTGGCAACTAGATGATAAGAGATTTGGTTCTGCGGGCTACTAGCAACTAGATGATAGAGATTTTTTACCGCATCTGAGTTCTGCAACTCTAACGAGCCTCTGCCCATTGGAAGTATGTGCTCATTGATATTGCTGTATTTACTTAGCGAACTGCATCCCGTGGCATCACAGTAGGCTCTTGCAGTGCCAACCAGCGCATCGCCATTTTATCACTAGCGCCTTCGTCGCATCGTCTCATCATGCCCTCATTATTTCCTACACCTATTCCCGTTCCTGGGACCGATCAACAGGCTGCGCACCGATCAACCACCCCACCCCACTAGCCAGTGTTCCCACAGCAGCCTCGCGCAACTGATCTCTCTTCCTCGTCCTCGGTTCACCCTCTTCACCCTCTCTATCCCTCTCACTTCTCTGTAAGCTGGATAGCGCCGACAAGTTCGTCTGCGCCCTGGCCATAGTCGCGCGACTCAGGTCAAACAGGGACATAGGGGCTTCTTCCGCTTGTCTAGGTTGTCTGGCACCACTCCTTACAACACCCGCAGGGACTGTGCTACTGAATGCGCCGGGCATGGTTTGCATATCTCCTTGATCATCCCAGGCCGACTCCTGCGCCTCATCGGCTTTCACGGCGGCGTTGAGTTCCTCTTCGCATTTCCTAAATACGTTCAGGATTTCTTGTAGCGTCGCCGCTGGCGCGATGCGTAGAGCCGTGGATAGACACTCGATTCGTTGTTCTAGATGCCTTATATCCATGTTGCCGCTCGCTGTCCCGATATGCGTCGGCCTCAACGTCTTTCCTGTTCGCCGGTACTTGCCGGCTTGCAGTGCGGCTTTCCAAGAGTAGTCATCTGCTGGTTGAAACGCGGTACTATCTGAGGACAGTCGGTTGACGACGTACGAGTATGCAGTTTCGAAGTCGTCTTCGTTCAGTGCGGCGTCGATACACATTGCTGTTATTCTTCGTTGAGTAAGTGAACGCTGATCGATGGACCCTTTCGAGGATGGTGATGGGTGTGTTGTCTTGGCGTTTGTGACAAGATCCGCGGCAATCATGTTGGATCCTATCTCAAGGAAATCTTGTATGTTTGTATAACTTTTCGGGTTCTGTTCCAACACTTTTCCAATGATGGAAATGGGGTCTGTATGGACTCTTAGTACGACAGGTGTGAATGGTTCTCCCTTTTTCAGTACGAGTCGGTATTCGCCTAGAGCATGGGTTGCTTTCAGCAATGCTTCGATCCGTCTTGAAGCAGGGTGTGTTTGGGGTAGCGTTGCAGGAAACGCGTGAATGCTAAATAACATATTAGTGAGGAAAGACAGGTGCTATTATCTAAGGGGGCTTACATGTCGTCACATTTAAGCAGCCCGCCACGACCACGGTGAGGATTTGTAGCGTTGTCATACGCTTCCATTGCTGTTGTCACAATGGTATCTCGCAGCACATCTTCATCCGATGCTTTGTCAGGCGAGTCCTCGTAAATGGCCCTCGCGAGAGAATAACCTAGACTCATATCAGTCTCGGTGGTTTCAATTCAAAGATTGCATGACTCACGTGTGTTTGATAAGAATGCCTTCAAGCACTCAATTTCAAGGAATTCTTTATTGAGTAGGTTGAAAACGCCATGTACATGAGGACCAGATAGCCCGGCCTCCTCAGCTCCCCAGTCTCGAAGCCACAGAAGCTCGTTCCTGGCGCGTATCCAATACTTATCGTCATTCTTGGGTCCGCTGAAGCTCAGGGAACGGATAAATCTCATAGCCTCATCTTTTTGCTCTCGCTCGTCTTGTAAGAAAGCCAATTCTCCAGCTCTGCGAATAGTACATGGAGTTCCAGCTTTGGTGAGAATAAATGCACTCAGTATTAGAGTGTGTAGGAGTTGCGTGGACTGATTGTTGGGAGTGGTGAGATAGTTTGCTTCGCCAAGGAGATCATTCCGTAGCAGTGAAGCGCTTCTGTGGGAGAATATGCCGCCATCGTCAGCGTCGGGTATTACGAAAGGGGAGAGCATAGATGCAGCCATCTGTAGGGGCTGGCAAGGATCCAGATCTATAAGTCCCATGATCTTGGTGAGAATGCTATTGGCACCCGACAGCGCATCTGTCGAAGCTTCTGAAATCAAATAAGCCGAAGCCATAGCTGCCCGAGCATATCTCTGCTCTAGGTGCCCTTGCTCGTCGTCACCCAGCCAGGTTGATTCATAACCGCCGAGATCCACATCGCTCGGACCGTCCCACTGCTCAATCGCTTTGACGGCGACTTTCCAAGACGTGGATGACTGGGCCGTGAGCCATTCCAGCACGTGCTCCCACGCAGGACAAGACAGATGGCCCGAGTGTCCGTCCTGCTGGCTTTGGTTCCATCTCGCATCGTTGTACAACCATGGTCCGATTAGTCCACGCAGGTCCCTTCCTACGTATTGCAAGTCCTCAGGACGAGCACCAGTCTGCGAGAGTAACGAGGCAACAGCGACGCCACTGTCTAGATTTTCGAAGGCTTCGAGGGTGTAGGGTATAGGAGTTTCGGGGTAGTATTCGTGGTTCCGGCGCAACAAAGGCAGTAGACTTGATATCATCCATGTACGGATGCAGGGCGAGTAGCGGAGAAAGGGCACGATGAGACTGGGCAGTTCAGCCAGCTCCCCAATCTCCTGGTCAATACGATGAGCGCGGTGTATCAAGAAGAGAGAGACGGGATCATCCAGCGCTTCTTCAGGGGCGCCATGCCAAGCTAAGGGTATTAAGCGCAGCTTCTTGATCTTCCTAGCGGCCTCGCGATCGGAGATATCGTCTATAGAGGAGGGATCGATTTCGGACGAGGGGTGGGGATCGGAATACAGAGTTTCGGATTGTATGGCGTGTATGATGCCTGCATAGTCACTGGAGGGGAGTCGTTCAGGGAGGCAGGTGAGTAGTATTCTCAAAACCAGATCGGGCCGCAAGACATTGGGGTGGTGCTGGGCGAGGGTGGTCAAGCTCTGGACATCGGCTTTGGAGGCGAAGTTGGCAGCCAGCAAGACGACTTGGGCTGGCGACAAGGAAGCCGTCATTGCTGGACAGTCAAGCGCATTCTGCGCTGTTCAAGCCGGTTGTGTAGTTGACTCTATTGGTGAATTTCAATGAACGTCCAGTTACAGGTCTACTAAGTAAGTTATGGGGAGCGTGTTTGAATGTGAGCACGATGCCAAGTGTGGAGGGGCAGGCATATCGCGATAGCTTCAACGTGTTCACCTTCAACTCAGAAACGATGGCATCACAGCTACGTGGGGTGAACATAGGAAAAGAGGGACGATGGGGAGGTGTTTGCATAGAGCTATCTTGGCATTACCTGCCGCTCCAGCAACAGTCATTGTTCCTGGCCCATGCCACTCCGGGCTGCAAGGTCCACTACAGCTCATCCAGAAGCCAATCAAGCTGAGTTTGGTAAAGTACGCCTCACCGTGAATGTAACAGAGAAGTGACCTCTGCTTCGATATCCACTCAGATGCATCCCGATTCCAACCTCAGAAACACGAACTCTAAGCAATCGACGACGACCTCGCGAGCTCCAATTGACCACTAGTTCTACCCCGTCCGCACCACATCCACCCATCGTCGCATTGCTCGTCGCCCGCCATGGCCTCTGGATACGGCTTACACGGAGGTAAGTCCAAAAATGCTCTCAATACACCGCCACTACAACACCGCTGACCCGCGCAATCCCATAGGCCCCGGCCGATGCTTTCCCTTCTGGCAGGAGGTCCTCGCCTGTTACGTCGTCAACACCACCGCCGAGGACGATTCGGGCAAGAAGAAGTGCTCCCCAATGCTCGAGGATTATTACGAGTGCTTGCATCACAAAAAGGAGGTCCGTATAATACCCGATCACCTCCCAAGTCCCTCTCTGCAGGATATATTGCTGACACAGTCTCTGCCGCATACAGGCTGCCAGAGTAGCCCAGCTGCAGCATGCCTACAGAAAAGCCGAAGCCGCCTCGCCCCGAGACAATGCTCCGACGGCCGGTCAGATACGGAATTTAGGATTGCTAGACAAGGAGGAAGATACCAAGAAGGTGCTGGGACGATGATGGATTAGAGCATAGACGACCGTTCCCTGTATACCCCGACTACGACCCCGACGACCACCAAACTGTACATATATTAGATGGGGTCAATGCGCTGCGTGCAGATGAGGCCCTTGTGCATTGGGGAATGACAATATCTGTTTCTGTCCAATCGCTGTTGCTGGTAGATGCGTTGTCACTGCAATCTCCGAGCTTCTGCTATATATCTTATAGCATTGAGCCGAGCTACGTACCTAGTCGAAGGATATATTTGAGCTGTTAGGAAAAATCATATGAGGCTTACATGGTCACAAGTGAGTATTATCGTCCTACCGTAGCTCTGCAGAAAGGAGATAAATAATAGGCTGGATGTTGATCAATGTTTTAGAATGATATAATAGAATGATATAATATCTTTGGGGAGTGTCATTTTGTTTGACAAGACAGGAATAGGGGCGCTATACATTGCAACTTTCTTGCTATGAGAAACTAAGATAATAAGTGCTATCACATCATCACTCTGTGAATAAAGTCATGTCCATCTAATATCAGTATAGGCAATGCGTCGGGCCTGATGTGTATAGGACTACGATCGAACTGAAAGCTGCTACAGCTCAAAGCCTGGTATTCGAAGGCATTGAATATCATGTTTGCTCAATCCGCCAGGTGCACCAGATCACATACCCGCCGTCCCAAGATTGACCCCATCTGTGGGCATTTGAATGGAAAGCACAACCGGCCTCTGACTTGATCTGACGGCAACTGCCTCAATGCTTCTCACAATCGCCGCGCCATCTTCTCCCGTCGTCCCACCGGGGCTTTTGTCTGTCGTCCCCCCACTCCCTCTTCTCCTTACCCTCCACCTTGCCGCACATGCGTTACAAGTCAGTGCATTTGTTTGTGGCAACCAACAAACATACATGGCCTTTCTCTCCAACCACAGCATCAAGTTCACGGCCATCTCTCGTGGTTGTGAGTAGATGATTGTCTGCGTCACCTTGTTGTAGCACTGTCACTGGCATCCGAACTGACGTGCTTTGTGTGCTGGTCTCCGTGGCCTTACATCATCCGTCAATATGCCTTATTTCCGCGGAATAGAGATCTCCATCATTGCTAGCAATGATGCCAAGAAGTTGCCTGAGCATCCCCATCCCGATGGCTCCTCCGTTCGCCTCCGGAGATTGACTGCCGCTACAGCCGGTCACCAGGACAACACGGGCCTCAACCCGACTTCCTCGTCTCCGACCACCTCCGAGCCTTATGACCCGACCCTTGAGAAGAAGGAGAACCCCCGCGTGTCGGTCTACATCTCCTCCTTACCCGGTAAGTCCACTTTCCCACTTTCAAGGTTCTCTCCATTCGTTGTGGAATGGCTAATAACATCATCAGGCGAGCAATTCTGGCTGCGCTACGTAATCGCCCAGTCTCCCGCCCCGTCGAAATGCATCTTCTTCAAGATGATCATGAATGGCCGCCATATCACTTCATGGGGTATCGACACAACCTGCCGTACCGCAGGCAACGTCATGAGAGCCCTTTACGAGCCCGGAGGAGGTCCTGGCGGCATGAGCGATCCTGACGGCTCGACGTACCCTGGTATCGAGACACGCTACTTCCACTTCACGGCCGGTCTCGGCCACCTGTCTGCCGCTGAAGATGGCGGTCTCATCGAGGTCCAAGTCTTTCGATCCAAAGGGCGCAAGCGCGTTGCTCCCATGCTCGGTACCTATCGAAGCCAGGACAAGTTTGGAATCACGTGAGTTTTCAGTGCCATCTTGGTGTCTTCGGTGGTATCTGCGGCGTGACTGACATGAGCGGTCTATAGTTCTCCTAGTGGCGGCCTTGTTGATAATCCTCAAGATGCGACATACTACAACTATTATCTTCTTGATGCCAAGGACGAGCCCTATGCCACATTCCTGTTCCACTACAGGTCCATGAAGTGGCTCCAGCAACTGAACCTCATTCCCCAGCGAGGTCTCAGCCCTGTGCCCGCACCGCTGAGCCCTGTCACCAATGCCCGATCGAGAGAAGTGTCAGCTGCCAAGACTATTAGTCCACGTTCACAGCCATTTGATTTCTACAATCATTCCAACCAGTCATCCCCCAACGTCGATATTGCTCATGACGATGGCATCAAGCAATTGTTCGGCAGAAAGGCCAGGGAGCATCCCGAAAGTGTGTTTGAGGATCACTTTCAGGAGAACTTGGTGGATTCTTCGCCTGCGGGATCTTTGGATGCCTTGACCTATGCGGTGCCAAAGCGTGAGCAGAGACTTGGATCCCTGCAGTTGTATCGCCCGCTGCCTGAGATTCCCCCAAGATCTCTTTCACGGCCTTCATCGACATCCTCCCTGCGCTCAAACTGCCCATCGCTGACACCTTCGTTGGCCCGCTATGTTGAAAGCGACGACTTCGAGAATGAAGAGATACGTCTTGGTACGGCACAACCACTGGTCATCTCGCCGTCGATGCAGGCATTGGAACTAGGTGGGGATAAGGAGAACGACGAGAATTCAGGATCTGATTATGCAGACTCGCCCGGCTCAGCGGGGACCAACCATTCGTCGAAGTTACCTTCACCTGAGGGTTATATTGCTACCACCGGTAGCACTCTCCAACGCCACATGGATCAATTCGACTCCCCTGCCGGCTTTTCCACCCCGACTAGGGGTCGAAGCAAGACTAAAGGCCAATTGGAGCCGAGTTCTTCCACCCACAGCATGACTGAGGCCGAATGGCTCAAGCATACCCCATCACCTCCGTGCCAGTTGAGAAGAGTTGCGCCGCGTTTGTGGAGTCCTCGACCGGGCAGCAAATCGCCCCGATCATCGCGAGACATGGGTAGCGAGAGCTTCAACAACACTGACATGCGCACGCAGGTGCAGGGCGAAGCCTCGACTCAGCGAGGATCATATGAGGATGTTGAAGACACAGAGAGTGCACGTTCACCTGTTGGTAACTGGATTTGAGAGAGACGAAATGTGCGATGTGGAGACTGGGAATCATTTTCTCTGCCATTGTGCTTTGGCTTTTGATGTGCTTTTTGATAAGGGCCGCTCTTGCTTCGTCTGCATATTGTCTCTTACTAGTATTTGTCACCCGGAAAGGGGAGGCAGGATCATGAGATGTTAGAGACTCGGAGAGAGAAAAAATTGGTGTTGCAGGAGGCATGAGGACGCGATGATAATGAGAGTATCACGAAGTGATGAGAGCAAGAAAGCACTGTAAAATGCAATAGGTCCTAGGGATAGTGTTAGTAGCTTGCTCAATTGACTGTTCAAAAAATTCTTGGTATTAATGCTGCTAAATGTCAATATTATATGTTTCTTTCTAGGTTTTCGTAGGCGCGACTAGGTTGGAGGTCGTCGTGCCCCGCTATCGACTTCAAGAGTGGTGACCTTGGTAAAAGCCTCGACTTCAACATTACACAACGCTTCTTCGGTGGAACGACGAAGAGTCCCAAGTCGCGAAAATCTATGTATGAGATCAGACTACAGAAGGCCTTGATACCGATATTCAACAGAATATCTTGCGTCACTTTTTCAGCGAGGACGATGACGTCTGTGCAGGCGGGCGAGAAACTTAGCCATGTTGAGAGGACTGCTGCTGAGCCTAGGGATAAAGTGAGTACGAAGAGGTTTGAACGACTGTCTTGATGTTGAAGAGTGCATTGAGATACGAGAGTTTGAGGAGTGTGTGAAGTGTGTGCTGACTAGTTGCCGCAGTCTTTGAATAGGGTCGTTGTTAGGTCTATTGAGCAGGTCAATGACGCGACGAGGGTGTTTCGGCTGGGTGTTCCTGAGGGGGGGCCTGTTTTTAGGGTATGCATTTTTACACCCTGTCAAGTGCTCGGATTTCGTTGTGCTACTAGATTGCATGTTTGGTGGGTTGTCGTGGCGATAGGCTTTGCTTGGGACGGCTGTCAGAGCATGATCGTCACCGTATACCGTGGTATCTATTACTACGATATTGAGTACTTCAACTAACTTTGAATGTAAATAGTTCCTACCGGGTCAATGGCTAGACGTCTACTGTCCGGGCGTGGAGAAAGCTGGTGGATTCACTATCACTTCTACACCGAGGGAGGCTCGGTTACCGCACCCAAGCAAACCCGTCACGCAGTCTGATGAGAATTCTGGGGCGAGTGCAGATGCTTCTTCATCGCCAACAGCAGCAGATGGACCATACTTAGAGCTAGCGATTGCTTCCTCGCCCCTAAATCCCGCTGCAGTCTATCTCTTCCGCCCCATCCCCTCGCTTCTCTCCCAAGAACTACACGTCAGAGTCGGAGGGAGTTTCGTATTCCCTCCCCCGGGGATAAACGTCCGGACATTGAAGCGCGTCATTTTCGTGGCTGGCGGTATGGGTGTGAATCCTCTTGTCTCTATGTTGAGCAGTCTAAGTCAGGTGCCGCAGGGTTTCGAGGTGCGGTTTTTGTACGCGCTCAAGGATCCTAGCGGTACGGGAGATTCGGGGAGTATGCTGTTCTTGGAGAGGATTAGTGGACTGTTTGCGAGTGGGAAGGTCAAGGGGCAGTTGAAGGTCTTCCTTACTGGTAGGACACAGAAGGAAGGAGATTCGAAAAGGGATGAAAAGGCAGACAGGGACGACGAGGGAGGTGAAAATGCGATCCAAACCTCTACAGGGTCTCTTACCTTTGAGTCGAGAAGGCCGACGCTAGACGATGTCAGCGAAGCCCTGGGTACTGCTGCCGAGCGCAGGTTCGCAGTGGTGTATATCTGCGGAGTACCAAGTATGACAGATGACTTCGTCGAGAGACTGACAAGTGCTGGGGAGGGAGGCTTGGGCATGGAGAAGCATCGGGTTTTATGTGAGAAATGGTGGTAGATGTTACGATACCTGATAGACTACCTCATGTACGCAATAAGATACGGCCCAATAACTGGTTCAATACAATCTAGTTACTTTCGTACCTTAGGTGTCGACAGAACATTGAAGGGCGACCGTACCTGCCCATGGGGCCTGTTTCTGGATCACGCCCGTTCCTCCCGGTCCGCGCCACCAGTTAGGGGCTTCGAGGAGCCCGGTTCGAAGCCGGGTAGGGGTGAAGGTCAGCGGATTACCACCCTTGTTTCACTGTGTTATTTTCTTTTTTTTTTTTTCCTTTTTTCTCATCTCGTACTTCTCTCTCTTTCTTTACTTCCCGCTTTTGCTCTGTTGTTGGGTTTGGATCCACTTCAAATTGATGGTTATCTATAAACTCGTTTCAGGCCGCAGTCGCAAATGGGAGGGAGACCATATAGCTAGCTCATCTTAATCTGAAGATCAAATGCTTTGGATTTTTCTCATTTCTATCCGTTCCATTTTCGCCGCCTTTGCCTCATCATATGTCAATATATCCTGCTGAGCGGGTTCAAAGTATGCATAGCGGTTGTGTCTTAAGACATTTAAGTACATGAGTGCTAAGTGCAAGAGGATGCTCAGAACAAACGGCTAATAACGTAGACGAGAACTCTCGGCTCGCCTCTCGAAATGCACCCCTATTTACAGTTTTCATGATGGTTCTGTCCACTTAACCTGGTCCATTACCTGTCCAGCCGAGGGATGGGTATATCCCACTCTCAACATCAATCGCAAAGGCTGAAATAATTGTTAGTCGGTGCCAAGATATTAGGTAAAGGTCCCCACAAGCATGGGAGCAGAATTGTACTTACACCTTTGCTGCCCAGAATCCTCATCGTCTGGGTTGCTTCACTCCCCGGACCGATGTCTGAGCTGGATATACTTAATAGTTGTAACTTTTGAGTTTTCGGCACAGCAGCTTGCAACCCGACATTCGACAGCTGAGCGCCGGACTTATTTGAGAATCGCGCCATCACTTGTACCGCACCCTCGGCATTCCGTTGCAATTGCAATGTCACATTCAGTCCGTTGTTGTCGTAACATGGGAGCCCAGAGGGTGGAGCAGCGGCGGCTTGCTGTTGTGGCGGAGGCGATCCAAACATGTCCATTGTAGAGCTCGGAGGTGCGGGGCTGTGCGTAGTCGGTGCTGGACCTTGGGAGAAGAGATCCATGATGGATGCAGTGTTGGAAGACTGAGGTGCAGGAGATGTTGACAGGGGCGGCGACGTACTTCCTCCGAGTATGTCGGCCAGCAGATCAGTGTTGCTTTGTCCTCCGTTCGTAGGTGAAGTAAGGGAGGGGGAGGTGGTACTGTCTCCCATAAGGTCGAGTAGGTCTTGATCAGTCGTGGGCTTGGCAATAAGCTTAGACTTACGATTGCCAGCCTTCTTTGTCTTTTTCGTAGCCTCTCCGAGAACCCTTGACTCTTCCTTGATTTGTGGCGGTGGCATCTTCTCGAGTACGCCCCTGCGGATCTCCTCGTAGGCGAAAAGGTTGCCATATTCGACAGCGCGTTGCTGTACTTCGACATCCAAGCTCGTCTGGTGTGATTGTAATAATCTTTGCACCCGCTCCACCTGCGATCTATCGGACAATCGAGTGCTGAGTTTAACGAGTGCCGTAACGATATATTCTGTGGTGATTTGGTTCGCATAGCTGCTGTTCAAAATGGTCATAAATAAGTCGATGACTTCGTGTTCCTTGACTTCTTGCACGAGCTCTTCCTCCTCATACTGGCCCCCACGCAGCAACGAGTCTCCGTACTCTCCAATACACCAAGCGCCGCACTGCGTCAGGCTTTCCTGGGTTATGTCTTTCTTTAAATTGGTGTACAGCTTCTGTACGGCATATGTCTGTAATTCTGGTGAGGTGGCCACGAGGCGCACAAATGAGGCCAAGATGGGTTCCTTGACATAATTTCCGGCAAGGGACAGTACCCGTAGCATGGTGTCAACATGCCACCGCTTGTTTGGCGAGTATTTGTCTGCAGCAATACCAATCTGACTGGTCATGCTCGGCTTGAACTCATTGTCGGCACCCTCAAGGAAAGCAAGAAGCTCGCGAATAAGCACACGAACGTTGGTCTCGTTGATGAGAGTGAAACTGAGATCGAGAGCGCGCCTCCTTATGCTGATGTCTGGGTCTCGTAAACAGTCGAGGATGGTATTTCGGTGACGTTGAACAGCATTTGGCTCAATGGCGACAACTTTGATCAAAGTGTTGAGGGCGACGTATCGAATGTTGTTATCCCTGTTAGTCAGGAACTTGCCAAGGATATTGACGCCAAGCACTCTTAGACCGGAATCAGCCTCGATATCAAGAATGGTGCGCACAGCTTCGTATAGAATAGAGTTGCCGACATTCTTGGTTGAATCGGTATTAGTGGCCACCTGCGCGATGATATCGTTGATCTGTTCGGTCCCCTCAGGGTCACCACGGACGAGGACACGGAGGAGGCGGAGAATCTTGACCTGCAAGAAGGGATCGGTGATGCCGGTAACATCATGTTCGGGTGCGTAGCCTGAGGTGGCCAGGCCTTTTAGCGTTCTCACCAATTGTGGTACGTGTTGCTTGAAAATGTCGATGACACCCTCGTCTGTTTCCCCTTCTTCCTCGGCCTCACACAAGCTAGTGATGAGCGTGAGACCACAGAGGGCCACACCATGATTCCGGTCTGACAGCAACTGCGATGCCTTCTCAACAAAGTGCTCTTGCAGATCGGGAACCTTCCTACATATGCGCATGGCACAAAGAGCAGCTTTCCGGCGTATGTAGGGGTTCGCGGTGGATATGAGAGTCTCGATTTCGGGGAACAGGTCTCTGGACATTTCGATGGAAGCGATGTTGCCCAGGGTGCAGAGCGCTAGACCGACGACATACTGGTTCGAGTGGCCGAGGTCGCTGCAAGCAGATGAGGGGTCAGCTACAGAAGACAGGTTGGTTGAACAAGGATGGTGGACGGTACTTTTTAAGGGAGTTGGTGACGAGGGTGAGCACCTCCTGATTCTCATCCAGTAGAAGACTAGTCGCCAGATGACCCAGGCGCTTGTCGGCGAAGCGTGGCGAGGCGAGGAGCTTAATACATTCTATCTGGCCGAAATGCGTTCTCTCCCCTAGAGTGAAGAGATATAGTAGCTTATGGACATTGTTCCGCCTCACGTTGTGGTCGTGGCTCTCTTCGCGAAAGCTTGCTCGGATGGCAGCACTCTCCTTCTGGATGACGGCACGCTCGTCGGCGATGGTCTTAGCGGCTCGCACATTGCGGATGAACTGCTTCACTACGGCACATCGGGTCAGTCTTGTGCTGGAGCCCTAGGATGGGCGATAGTCCTTACGTGAACTCATGTTGGCAGGGTCGGGCCCTCAGGCGGGCCGCTTGCGAATGGATGACCAGAGTTGCGTCGGCGTGTGCTTGATATGATAGCGAATTGGTTGACAGTCTAGTGCGAGGGCCGCGGATGGTGTTGAGCGATGGGAACCCAGGACGAGGCTGCTCAAACGTGGAATATCATGCCCTTCGCAGCCGCAAAGAAGGGGGGTTCGTCTGGTCTAATAAAGCTGTGGTGATTTGATTCAAGGTGGCATTGACGTCCAGATAATTGACAGGGGGCAGCCCGGGGGTTCACTTGGCGACTTGGTATGCTGGAGCCTTGTTCCTCGAATTGGAACCAGGCACTGTATAGCGAGCCTAGGTACGCTTTAGGGTAGGTCTAGTGGACTCACGGGCAAGCTCCAATATGAGAAACCAGCCACGACACTTACGCCACACCCGAGGCTGTGACTACAATAGATGAGACTCCAAACCATTTATTTGCACTATAAAGGCATTACAGTCACTCTTTCAAACCGATGAAAATCGCAAAAATATGCCGAAAGCAAGAGAATAACTATGAAGATAATTTTTGCTAAGTTCGCTATTAAAGACTAAGAGCTTCATACTTAGAGTTAGGTACGATCAATGCGCTGTGGTACAAATAAATATTCTGGAGTCTCATCTATTGTAGTCACAGCCTCGACACCGTAGCAGTTTCCCGTTCTCGACCTCGAACTACCTTGTGTTCAACTTCATGTGCAGTCTTCCTCGTTGTTGTATCACGTAAGGTACTCAGCACCGGCTTAGGATGTAGAGAGATCATGTTCACATATTGCTCATCATAACCGTTCCTTGTCATGTAGATAGATAGATACGTACATACCTGTGTGCAGCTATCATATCCATCTTATTTGTAGCTCAGTCAAACCATCCAGACCTGAACTGCGTTTGCGGCATCCATGCCAACGCGGACCTTAGTCTCATCTTGACCATCCACAATCTCTTCCTCTTCCTCTCTCCCCGTGTATCTTTCTACAATCGGCACCTCGATTTTCTCCTCCACACCTCTGAATATGCTTCTCGCACCGAGCTGAGGATCGTACGAGTCTGCAATCGAGGCACACACTCTAGCCTCGTCTCGAATGTCCATCCGGATGTTGCCCACCAAGTTGTCCTCTTTGCCCGTTGGCGAGAACACAACTGGCTTCTTCAATCTGACTTCCAGATCCATCACGGACTTGTGTGCAACAACTGCCTGCTCCCTGTCGTTGAACGTCAGAAATGGGATAATGGTCGTGACACGTGACGTTAGAGCGCTGCCGAACACTGCCTTGGCCTGCGTTCTCAGCGCGTCTTGAAGACCTTCGTAGAGCTTACGCCTTTCGCGATCATTGTCCGTTCTTGAGAGCGGGACGCTGTACTTTCCGCAGAAGTCGAGGATCGAGTTGTCAAATGCGTTGGTTGCCAGTATCCATATGGTTTTTGAAACATCAACCTCCGAATTGGGGTTGCGCCGGTCCTTGTATTCTCCTATGAAGGGTCAGATGTCAGATTCTAAAGTCACAAATACGAAAGTCTGACAGATCATGCTCCAACCTTTATCGAATGGCAGCAAAAGATTGCCATAGACTTCCTTTTTCGTTTTTTCGAACTCGTCCAAGAACACAATGCATTTTTGCCCGTTCATTCTGGCAAGGAAATTATTCACCGGCGACCCTTTCTCCCACTCATAGTAAGGAGGGAAGGGACCAAAGAATGTATGCGCCGACTGGTAATTTGTACAGTCTATACTGATCATCTCCAGTGACATGAGGGCGCCAAGTTCTCTTGCAAGCTCTGTCTTTCCATGACCGCTCGGGCCAGCAAAGATGAAGACAAGGGGTTTGTCCTCTGGCAGCGCGACACTCCTATCAATTCTGATCAGTCACTGTTTTGTGTCTCTAGTGAACTGGTCATTTAGTGACCTACGTTAGCAACCTTGTTTTCAGCGTTTCAGTTGCCAAATCCTGTCCCACTAGGCTGTGCCTGATACTTAGCAGGTTAGATGCGCCGCCCCTGTCCGCGATCATTCTTTGCCTGATCGAAGGTGGCTTCATCCGGCTCGCTTCAAACAGTCGATACCGTTGTGTGAGGTTCAAGGCATCTTTGAGAGCCTGACGAAGAACAGGATTCCGCCAGAGACTGTTGGTCTTGCCCAAATCGTTGAGCTCTTCTTTGGAAAACTCCGACGGAAGGTCCCGATTGCAAGGCGTATAGAAGACTCGGGGTATGACATCGGGCGAAGCTCCTAGTGCAAGAAGAGTCGTCAAAACCTCAGTCGCTTCTTTCCGTGTGTTTTTACCACACAGAATGGCATAGGCAAGCAAAGGTAGTCCGGTCAGAGTCCAGATTGCGTTCACATCACCGCCATATCTAACCCAAAGGCGAACAAATCTTGGATCTTGCTTCTGAACTATGTGGAACATCGCAGGTAGACCGTCCACATCCTCGTTGATGGCCAACTTCATCTGGTCCACATCGAACGCGTAGTATGCCATTGTGTGATCGTGGTTCTCTGCTGTCTGGCCGAGTTGAATCATACCGATCACATTTCGGACATTCAAGCTTTTGAGCTCGTCCTTTCCAGTTGAAGTGGGAAGATGGATTTTAGGAGGTCCTTTTATTAATAAGTCCTGCACATGAGTTGCTTGAGCATGCTCGATCGCCTTCTCCACATCTTGATCATACTTCTAAAGACAATACTCGCTGTTAACAGTATCTGCGTAGGCAAGCGGTCTCAGGGTGTTTTGACATACCTGTAACAACTTCTTGGCTTCATTGTAGCTCCAGCTGGGAAATCTCGACCTTACGTTCTCAATCAACTCCGGGTTTCCCCATACCTTCGAAGTCTCAAGAGAATCAGCCATGATGGCACACAGTTTGCGGTATTCAGTCCAGAGAAAGCAATGTCAAAGTGATTATTGTGTTATTTGGGTGCTAGGAATCATATCTTAAAGTTATATATACATGGGCCGTTCTATTGTGGAAAATACATCTTCCATGAAGCAAGGTCATAGACTAGAACATGCGAATTCGTATCAGCATCTGACACTTCGACAAGATTTTGGATGCACTCAACTGCGATTCACTGCGACTTGCGTGCCTATGTTTCGCTTTCGACCTTGTAGCATATAAATTCTCCCGCTAATGTGTATGGTTGTCAAAGGGGAAGATGCATGTGAATGGCAGCCTGCTAGTTTGACAGGTTTGAACAATGGGCCGCCTGGCACTTCAGAGACAAAGTATAGCCATTTACACATCTGCTTTGACCGACATGACTATGTATGGGAATGTGGGCAGGTTGCCTGCTAGCTTATTAAGAGCGTACCTTAGGTAGGGGCAAAGAAGAAAAGAGATAAGAAGGGAACGGAAAGGAAAGGAAATGACAGAAACAGTGTCTAGAAGGAAATGGTATTATAATTTCTAAATGGCACTGCCATACATAGCCGTCGTTATTGTGGTTCCCAGGTTGCCAGTGGCCTATCTAAATGACCAACGATCACTTAGCTAGGTACGCAATCGTCAGGTGGCGAGCGGATGGCATATTATCAGTTCAAAAAAAGCCCAAGCTCGCACAAACAAAGCGGCCTCGTGGTGCAGCGGTACAGTTGCTTTAGGCTGAAACCCACGATTCCTTGTATCGATGCCTTTAGTGAGTAAGCGCAAGGACGGATGGTATCGTTTCAAAGCGTCTATTACTATCCAGGTCGACGGTCAAGCTTCTCACTTCTGTCTCTTAGGTAAATACCTAACATGCGCAGGACAATTCCCATGGTCGCCCTTAAAGCTATCCCTAGCCGGTACAAACTCGCCACTCTGCAAGCTGCCCTTGACGAAGTACACATACCAAGCCTCATGGAGCGCGCCGCCCCTACCACATTTCAGGATGACGCGGCCACCGCTGAACTTCTCCAGCGTCGACTGGATATCCGACAGCGCGTACGTTTTGGTCGAGTCTGGCTCGATACCCGCTTGCTCGAGTGCGCGGTACGTATCTAGCATTCGGAAAAGACCGAAGGCGCGCACGAAGTAGTCTACTACTTCCAAGCCGGGCTTGTACGCCTCGTCGTAACAGGACGGCGCGAGTGTGTTGATGCATGTTGCGTGCTTGTTGTACTCGTGAGCCCATAGATGCTCGTTGGTTCCGCTGCAATATGTCAGTGGTCTGAAACGATGACTGATTGAAGAATCCCCCATCCTAACAAAACATGACAAAAACAACATAGAGCTGGAAAGACTTACTAGTTGGCAACCCAATACCGATTCATAAAATCAATAAGCTCCCCCTGATCATAATGTTCCAATACCGCCGTGATATTGTTAAATCTTGGCGCCATACCACAGTACTGATCATACGAGCCATCACAGAGATCAGGCCAAAGCCCATGTAACGTCCAGTCTTCCTCGCCACCACCGACATGGATCTCCTCGTCCCAGAACTGGGTCAGCAATAAGCGACCTCCAGGATAGATAAAGCAGCAAGCATCAGCTGCAGTCTGGTTATTACAAGAAACGGGGCCGTCGAGCGGACACGTTGGGGCACCGCTGAGAGGGTCGTAGGGCGTTATGTCGCTGCCGACAAAAGGATGTTGGGTATCGTCGAAGTCAGCCGATGGAGAGAAAGGATGAGGATCGGATTTTGAAGGTAGATTATCTGATAAACTCGAGGAGATGTCGCCTAGGAATGGAACGGGGGAGAGAAAGCTGCTCGCATAGGCGAGGAGCGCACGGAGGGATGCCATGCTGAATATCCAATGTATTACAGGTGATCTCACGCTTCGGTAAGGGAATCTAAGAGTCGGGTAACGTCGGCAGTTTAAAGCTCATCCAGGGACGGTGAGCCTCTTGTGGTTGATTCCAATTTCTATACTGATGATTCAATGATCAAATCCAAAGAGAATGAATGCGATCTCAAGAGAAGATGAGTGTTGTACGTCTGTAAAGCCGATGGCAGGAGGTCATGCGCGTCGCGATGAGTTGTCTCAGCTGCAGGCAGCTCTCCCGATAAGACCTGGAGACCCTGTGACGTCGATCCAATTTAGTGGATCAAGGGGCCCTGCGCCTCCATAAGCCGGGGTACAAGCGTGGTCATCGGACTCAAGATCTCGACATGTGCTTTCATACCTATTTCATAGCTTGCTTCAGCTGGCATTCTAGTATCAAGGATGTAGCCGCATTCGCATAGAACGAATCAAATCATGCTATACGAATGTTGCTGGTCGTCTGGTACAACTAAAGTTCTTATGCCTTTATCTATCCTCTGGACGGCTCGGCAAGTATCAAAGCCATCGATCCAGTGGGCTTAGAGGTAAGCTTGGTCGGTCATGTGGTCAGTTCAACCCTATTTCCCTAATTGGGCTCTTTGCACCAGTTTTTACTAATGAACAACGTGTGTCACAAGCCTCGAAATGGCATGGCAGTCGTCGACTCGATAAGTGAGAAGCCGACGGGAATGAAACAATTGAATGTCTCATGTATTGCCTAAAAGCCAGGTATATGGGTATCTATTATTGTGAAATGATTAATTTGTATATAACGTTCATGTGTCATAGTGTTATGCGCCAGCCATCAACATATTTTCCGATCTTTACCAATGCTATCTCGGGAATGCGCCGATCAAGACCTTCTGGTTCCGGGCATCTTCTGGGTGAACTCCCGATTCCATAAGCTCCGGAGTGGTAAGAGGAAGATTGTATTTGTGTTCGAATTCTCGATTTCGTGCGGTCTCGGGGGCCGACCGTGGTCTTTGCAATGTTCCATCCGACCTCGGCGTATTCTGTGTCAACGTCTCCGAAAGGGCCGCCCGCCATCTTGCCGACGAGGCGGAGTCTAGGTTTCGTGCCTGGGTGAATGTCTCCAAAGGGTAATCTTGCGGGTTTTGCCCCAGTTCCTGGATCGCAAGCACGAGTTCCATGACCCTCAGGTCCTTTTTCCGTCTGTCCACTTCTACGCAGGCACGCACAAAGAAGACGAACCGAATTAGCCTTGTTGGAAGTAGCCTGTTAGTGGGAGACAATACGATAGTGGAAAGAGAACTATGAGTCACATGAAGTAGTATCTTCAGAGAATCGAGTGTTGAAACAGACAAAATAGCAGCTTACGATATCAGGACCAAGAAGGCCACGGAAGTCAAAGCAACTTGAGTCCAGGCATATATGTCGTGAGATTTTAGCCAGCCGGGATTCGCGACAAAATTAATAACGTTAGCAGTGGCCCCTATCAGGACGGTCGTAGCAATGGATCCGATCCAGAATACGAGCTCTACGCCAACATGTGCTCCGGGGTGAATGCCATTCGATATATCACGCCGTACGATTATGACGACCAACTCAAGCACATCCCAAAACAATATAAGCGCCAACTGCATCATATTTGTTAGTGACGACATAATACATAATTACCCTCAGTGTAAGGCGCCTGGCTAATTGTGGCAGGCAAACATCGGGGAAATGAGCGGGGGTGGTAAACACACTGCTGGAAATCCCCGGGATGCATGGTATCCAGTCGCGACGCTATTGCCCGAGACGACGAGGGCAATGAGCTCGGCCAGCTCTACAACGCAGAGTAACATACTGAAAGATCGAAGGGTGAGCTTTCCGATGTCCCACTTGCGCTGGGAGACCAAGATCGGTAATGGTGGTTGCTTCTTCGAGTCATGAGATCGTTTCGGCGTCGTCTCCGCCGTCGGTAATGGGTTCATGATGCATGGAATTCGTCCACGATCATGTATAGTCGGTGCTGGAGCGTATATCGAGGACCCTGCCAAGGCCAAATGGCCTCGACGGCGCGAGAATAGTAGTCGGTCGCCCAATCCGCTCGCTCGGGAGAGGTTTGGCTGGTTGCTTTAGTATTCTACTCGTGTGTCGCGTGCTGGACGCCGTTTTCATGGCATGTTTGACGAGAGGTCCTGTTACACAGCCCAGTGATAGAGTATGTTCGAATCGGCTCGCTGTCCTCCTTCAATATTCACGCTCAATTCTCGTTGTTTGGTGATCGAGGCTCGCTTTCGTGGGTGCCTGTTCGATAGTTCGACACGATGCCGCCTCTCTTGGAGTGTATAGGTCAATCGTGAAGGTTAATTTCGCTGTTTTATGAGAGTCTCAATGGGTAGTTCGTTTCGTTTCGCCGAAGAGTTGTGTGATAGTCACGGCACCCAAGATGATGATGATGGCTGTTGGTGAAACGAAACTGTTGGCGAAGTTGGCACTCGGCACGTTCGACCCCCTGGGATCGGCCCATGGTGAGATCGTCTCCACAGCCTCGAAAAACGCCAGGGGTGTTACCTTATGCCGTTATGCGCCCTGGCACTCGAGCACTCATCCTTTGAACTCAAAGGAGGCGAGGGAGGAAGCTAGAGCTGGATTAGTGCCGGCACCTTAAATAAAGTGCTGGTTTATAACCACCCCTCACCAAAAACCGGTCAAGAACCGTACTTAACCACACGTTTTCACCTCCCATCCCACAACCACTCTTCCTTAATTAAATTGAATGCGATATCCAGACAATTCAGGTCATTACGCATCTAATGAGCCATCGTTCAATTATTTTGGCCTTTATCTTCGTCATTTTCTCGTTGAGTGTCACGGCACCTTTCGGCACTTTTGGTCCACTTTTGTCATTGTGCTCCCATCACCACCTAAGTCCTCCCATCACCACCTGCACTGAATAGGTGACTGAATTGACTGAATTGACTGAATTGACTGAATTGACTGAATTGACTGAATTGACTGGTGACTGAATTGACTGGTGACTGAATTGACTGGTGACTGAATTGACTGGTGACTGAATTGACTGGTGACTGAATTGACTGGTGACTGAATTGACAGGTGACTGAATAGGTGACTGAATAGGTGACTGAATAGGTGACTGAATAGGTGACTGAATAGGTGACTGAATAGGTGACGGGACTGAATGCCACCTGAAGGTGACTGGAGGTGGCTGGAATAAGTGGAAATATGTGGCTAGAGGTGGCTAGAGGTGGCTAGAAGTGGCTGGAAGTGGCTAAACAGTGGGGTAAAATTATTTCGTGCCGGCACTGATAATAAAGTGCAGTTATTTACCGGTTAAGTACGGTTTATAACTGTCCGGTTTATAACTATGTCCAGCCCTGGAGGAAGCTGACAGCAGGAGGGTAGGATTCTTTGACCAATGCACACCGAATCCCAAATGCCTACTTCTGCTCCCCCGCCGCGTGAGTGCATTTTTGGGCAAGCTGGCGATACTGTCGCGCAAATAAGTGATACACTCCATACCAAATTCAAATAGAGAATGTATCACTTAATTCCGCGATAGCCTCGGCTGGGATTGAGGCGCAGTTGTTCAAGGCCCAAACTGCCGGGCAAATCTACTCCCAGCTCACAGTAATGATGGCGTTTGTGGAACGTCTTTCTGCCCTTTTCCAAGGTTCCTTGACAATATGCTCGTCATTTTGATGAGGTGACATAAGATCAATCGCGACAGAAAGCCAATGCATCTGGAGGTTGGCAATACTTTGTGCCTCTGAGTACCTATCTAACGAACTGAACAGATGCCTTCTAAATACAGCCGGCCATACCATGTAACATCCCGGTATCTTTCTTCGATATATAAGACATTTCTCCACAAGCATGGCATGTTGATGAATCCATCTCGTTCTTGAGTATGCTCACAGCTCAGCAGCTACTACCACATCGTCGGAGTCGGACCACATCGGAGTCGGGCCAATCATAACGGATACTATTTTCTTATCCCCGATCGTTCCACGAATATCGGGCTCGTCGGACTCTCATTATGTAAGACAGGCCATGTTATCAACGATAGCTAGTCCGCCATTCGCATGTAGCGAAGAGCATTTCATCTCCCAGACCTCGAGAACTTGGAAATCCAGGTATACTCGGACGTCGTTGAGCACTCCGTGTCAGCATGGCAGCACACATCTTATAATTAGGCCATTCTGTTGCGGGCATCTTTTTTTTCTGGACAGAATAGCAAAGCCAGCTACGGTTTCTAAACATTACATTGCTGGTCTTCTATGAAGACAACATGTAGCGGGACTACATACACTTCTTGTAAGTGACGCTAAAGCTTTCGGTCTCCTTGATATCCCACGATATCACATAGCGACAGACATTAGCAACCCCAGTACTCCATCTATGACAGCCGATTTCTTCTGATACACTCTTTTGCATCTCCCATTATATAATAGGTGCATGAACACTGACGGCAGATTCTTTCTACGCGCAGAGCACATCTCTTTGCTCTCTTGTCAAATCCGCCCCAGTGTCGTACAATGTTAACTGTTCGCCTTGTTGTCGCGTCATTAGTCGAGAGAAGGGAGATAATGCCCATGCGTTGCCGTTGTCATCACTTGAATCCCCTTGCCCTCAGCTGAGGCACTCCGCGAGTTGTGGTTGATGGTGCTGTCACAGTCCACAAGCTCTATGCCATCTTTCCGGACAACCTCACTAACACTCTCGCCGGCCGCTTTACGGTAAAGCAGACGGATCCATTTTGGCACGTCACGGGCCCCGAAACCAAAGTGATAAACCTCTTTCTCGTGCCAGTTAGACGGTGTCACTTTTTCGCTAGTAAACTTGACCACGGCCCATATCATGGTGTTCAAGACGATGTAAACCATCATGCCTCTATCACGAAGTCAGTTTATCATTCATACTCTTCCTCGTTATTTGGTGGTACATACGCGATAAGACCGTATGCCACACTGTAACTAAATGGCATGAAGGCCAATGTTACAAAGGATGGGACGGCATCACCAATATAGTTCCAGTTGATGTTGGTGACTTGGCGGATCATTAGACACCCAACCTGCACAGCGTCAATTCGGCATCCCTGGCTCTCTTACGTTGGGACGAAAAACTCACGAGAATCAGCGTGGCACCTGTTGCCCAAGGAGGAACCGAAGCAAGAATCGGCGCAAAGAAGAGGCTGATCAGAAAGCAAACTCCAGCTGAGATTGCTGTCAATCCAGTCCGTCCGCCCTGGGCGATGCCCGCACCACTCTCGATGAAGCAGGTGACCGGGGAGCATCCGAGGAGTGAACCGATAGAGATGCATGCGGCGTCGGTGCAATACGCAATAGTAGAACGAGGGAAGTCGCCGCTTTCCTCAACAACACCACAGAACTTGGCCATGGAGTACAAAGTGGCTGTACAATCAATGATATCGACATAGAGGAAGGTTACCAGCGCGAGAGCGAACTGCGTACCGCTTGCCCCTCCTAAATTCCACTGCTGCACACCCAGGGTAGATTCGATTGGATGGAAGGCGATCACCTGGCTGAAGAACTCGTATCGGGCCTCGCCGTCGGGTGTATAGGGAAAATATGTGAAAGGAGTATTGCGCCTGAATTGCAGTGAGTTTGATGCATCACGGACTATGTGGTTGACTTACGGCCAGGACAGAATCGACACGAGCCCGATACCTATGACGATTGCGCTCTTCACCTTGAACGCCATTAAGAAGGCCACGAAGATACCTCCGATGAAGATTCCTATCCACATCTTTTCCGTGTCAGTGACATGCCAACAATCCTTTCCCATGTTTGAAGTACATACCGCGGGGTTCCCCATGATGTCTCCAGTACATTCCTGAGACTCATTCAGCTTCTCAGGTGGACATCCCCCAATTGCTAGCGGTGTCGTGAATCCTCCGGTGATGGCGCCAATGCCTGCAGAGTAAGACAAGCCTATCTCGGTGAGGAAGAGACCAATACCAACACCGCAGGCTGTCTTGATGGTCGCGGGTATCATGCGCACCAGCCATTGTCGCATTCCGGTCAAGGCCAAAAACATGAAGATGAAACCTTCGACAAAGATGGCGGTCAATGCAATGCGGTACGGTACAGATCCGGTGCCATGCCAGCCGACAACCTGGTAGGTAAAATACGCGTTCAGGCCCATACCCGGCCTGTATTGTGTCAGCAACATGGTCCCTGATTAAGATTAACCTAGCACGTACCCAAGAGCAACAGGAAGATTGGTCAGAAATCCGAAAGCGACACTAGAGAGTCCTGCAAGAGCTGAGGTTGCTGTGATGAGGTCGTGCTTCAGACCTTTTGTTGCCGAGTTAGCATCACGTGTGGTACTCGGGGCGACTATTATCACTATACTCACCCGTTTGGCACAAAATATAGTCCTCATCCTGTGCGCAGCCTGGATCTGATCCCGGCGGGCATACACAAGTTCCGCCTGAATCTGTAAGAACCGCAGACTAGTAACGCGATTAGAAAGGTGAGTGTGTCATGAAAGGGGCAATGACTTACATTGACGGCAATGATGTAGGCCATGGTGGCGAAGGTTGTCATGCCAGCGCGAAGTTCGGTGAAGAACGAAGCTCCTCGAATAGTTTTCGGCTACGGATCGTCAGCAACAGCCGGTAAGTTGGAGGAGAGGGGAGCTGGGATTCCTGTCGAAGGTATCACAACATCGGTGTCCAGTATCTGCACCGCTTCACGAAAGACATCGCGCCTTCCTACTCGACGACACAAGATTGAGGGAAAGTAGTGGTAGCTTACATGACCTGAACCATCTAGACGGAAAACTCGTCCGAAGGTGGATCGGTTGATTCTTGCCTCCAAAGTAGCCATACCGCTAGCCAGGCTCTCGCAGCCTCTTTGGAAGGCGGCGATAGGGTTCCACATGTTCGTGTTCGGCCTCAGTTCCGAGGTGTCATTCGGAGAGTATCCGTTGACGAGGATAAGAAATACAAGGGGCAAACCGTCAAGGGGCTCGTCCAATTGTGCGCAAGACTGTGAGGTCGCAGTCGTTCTCTTCGGGTCGAAGACCAAAACGTACAGGAGAGGGCTTGGCACTACGAGGTGGTGCGACAAAGTGCAAGCACTGATGAGACGGTCAAAAGATGCTGTCTAGTCGGATGATACCTGCGGCCAACGTCTGGTAAGCTGAAGTGGTCACTATGGTAACCTGTCGTCTGAGGGGCGTCCAGATCGGGGTCGGGTCGCGATCAAGATGGATTCATCAAGGTCGGAATCTAGGTTGAAGATATGTATCAGGTGGAACAACGACTCGATTCAAAGAAGGAAAGACCAAAACAGACGAATTGGTGCGCGTAGATGGAGAGATGGCCGCTCCGGTTTGGAAGTGTTTAAGGCAGGAGGTAGCCCAGAAGGGCTGGTGGACGAGAGGGAGGTGGTCAAGAAGGGATTGACGCGTTGTCGTTGAGCCCGAACATAGGTAAGTGAAGAGTGAAGTGGGATGGTGAACGTGTGCGTGTGCGTGATGCCTGGCCCGTGGACTTTCGGTCGTGTTGGCAGGATGCGCATGCAGGTGGGAGAGAGAGAGGCACCAGCGTCGAGTGAGGACAAGATCAAATGAAGTGTTGTACCAACCGATAGCGATCCTGCAACCCAAAGCGTGGACTGCACTGCACCTCCCTATCAATGTACACGAGGCGAGACCCGTTGGTAGACGATGTTTCTGATGTGTTTGAGCGACAGACACGCAAACACTGCCAACCTAGAAAACTGGCTACGTAAACAAAGACGCAGGCGAATGGGAGACGCTAGGTCTGTTCAGGTATCAAAACAGGGACGGAGGCGCGTTATGAAGGCAGGAGCAGCTGGCGCCGCTAGTAGCTCTTTGCCATTGTCAGGAATTCAATCCGAGCACCAGGCCGCAAGCTTTGTGAAGGGAGAAGCGGAAGGCACGCGTGACACTTACCGTCGCGATCGAGCCTGCCCGTGCAGGTGCTTGCGGTGGCAGGTACTGCAGGTGACCTCAGCTCGAGCTTTTGCAACCTGGGTAGGTAACTCAGCAACACATCCAATTATATTCAAGGTCGTCGTGGTCACCGCAATCTTCCTGTGTCCAGTGCCGTCTTCAAGGTACATGTAGACAGCTGCCTGGTCCTTATCGAAGACTGGATGAAGCAAGCTTGAGCTCAGTTGCCGCTCTCGTATGGTGTCGAAGGCGTCGATACTTCTAAAGATGGTCTTAGTCAGTATATCTAAGATACAAGTAACAGCCATTCTCTTTATCCACTTAGATGGGTCTCTCAAAGGAATTATTCCCGTGACATTGAATATTCCTAGAAAGAGACGGGACTGACTTGATACAAACTAGCACCGTAAAGCAACATCGCTCGCCTGAAAACACTTACATACCTATGATTTCCAGACCCACGGCACGACGTGTAAGCAACCGATCTCTATGTTCAAATCCCGTAGTCAAATATAATTCGCCCAATATCGTGTTGCAGCTTTGAGATCGTAGCCGAGGTTGTTTCCGTTGGGGAACAGTAACAGTTACTCAACTGTGTTGCCCTTGATATGCGTACGAACGTTAGTGACATGATGCAACCAAGTGAGTATAGAGTCGGGGGATCAGGAGCAGGAGCAGGCATGTACCTTCACATCTATGATTTGGTAGTGAGACTACACTGTATCCCAATCACAGAAAAAAATCCCAAGGAGCTTTCGACGCAAGGATTGTGTGGAGCGCCGTGCTAACCAACACGACCCAGGAGTTTGTTGGGACCCAAATTGGTGGTTTCTGCAAGTCAGTTTGTTTCCCAGTCAGTCCAATCCGGCCTCGTGCACGAGGGTTTGATATGTTCGAGTCGAGCAGATGGCTTCTAAGACACACCATGTGTACGTACGCAGAGAAAATCAACCAGATGTCAGTTGTCCGACATCTTGACTTGGATGGTGATACTTGACAGATTTAATAGGATACACAGTTTCACCATCATATCTTCTTCGTTCATGGCAGCTCTTCCATTGAGATATATAAAGAGCCGACGCGTAGAAAAACCATTGCCGAGCGCACGGTAGGGGCACAGCGGCTCCCGTCATGCAGTCAAAAATCGACATGTGCAGCGGGTCACTGGTAGAAAATTACAAGTAATGAACCGTCTGAGTCGCAATTTTCCTCAGCTCCATTGTCCATAATCATTCATCTATCGTGATCTCTCAGCTCATCACAATGTTGCCTCACAAAGCCATGTTATGGAGACTCCAAGGATCTCTGCATAGGGGAGATCTGGGAGGGATAAGGCCGAGGTGGATGCAAACATGCAAGTTCCCAGAGCCAATGTTTCACCTTGTGCCACATCTCGAGCGTCACGAAACTCAGACTGCCTCCGTTAAAGGACAGGGAAAGGCTAGACAGTGGGCAAGCCAGTAAGACACGCGGAATAATTGACCAATTACCGAGATTTTGGTACTACGGGTGAACCGGTTCGAGGTACAGGGTGCACAGGACACGGCACACCCATGCTATCATATGTTCTCTGTGGACGTCGAGTCGTGTATGTCGTGATCAATCCCATCTCTACAAGATGTTTCTGTATGAGTGAGGGTGCATCTCTGGGGGAGCCAAGGTGCCCTCCTCGGGCCCAAGCAGTGGATGGCGAATCGGAAGGAGGCCTTGATCTTCGCGTAGCCCCATCCAGCATGAGTATTTCTCGCTGATGGTGTTGACTGCTCTGTCGTAGAGTGGGTATGTTAGCCGTGGAGGAAGCGAGCTTCCATCACTCGAGGTGCATCAAGACATTGGTGTTATGACAGAACCCAATCCGTATTACAGTTATCGCAGCTGCACTACACACCAGCTGAAGCATAACGAATGCAGTATTTCCGAGACATCTTGAGTTGTCAGCGAGCTTTTTAATATAGATGTTTGGATACTGTAGCCGAATGTGTCAATTGACGCAGCTGATGTAATTCTCAGCTTCTCAGTTACGACCAATGAGAAAGAAAGCACCAACTATTCTTTGGATATGCATTGAACTTGATGAAATTACTCAAGTAATACCGGATAGCTGTCAACAGTCATCAGTCCTGGTCTATCACAAGCGAGTGCCCAGTGGCGAGCAGCAAACTTCAAGGGCTTCCCTTGGTGGTCTGCCTTTGGGCTCAAAACAATACAGGGAATCAGTGTTGACCGAAACAAGGATTTTAGGGAGTTCTGAAGATTCCAATACTGGAGAAGCTGCATAAATAAATCGTGCGAGCTGTCGATAGCTGATCATGACGCAAATCTGGTTACGGGGCTCCCCCTTCACTCCCGCTCCACAAAGTCAAGCTGCAAGTAGGCCATATGAGACTCGAGACTTGAAAATGCCCGTGCCAGTTACGTCAAAGTCATAAGTGAAGAATAAGCAATGCTTTAATTTCCCTTTCAGGTTGCTTAGCCCCGTTTGCCCCCCTACGCTTTGTACTCACATAAGCTGAAGTCTTTCGTTGTGTCATTATGTTAAAATTATTCATAGAAACCTCTATCAATATGGATCGACCTAAACACCATTGAACATCCCCAGGTTCATTATTTCTAATGCTCATCATCCGTCTCAATGGAACAATTGTGCAAGTCTGCCAAAATGAGCCACGTTCTGGAGGTTCGATGATGCGTACAGTATGCTAATACCTATATACTTTCTGTTTCACTTTCTATCATTGACAATTCTTAGAGGCTCACAGGCGCAGTTTTCTTCAGACCGGAAGAGACTTGCCCCATCCTCATAAGTGTGATAAAGCCTGCGTCAGAGGGCTTCATCAACGAATATGCTCAGAAAGAGCACCCTTACAGCGCACTTCGCATGATAAGGCCCTTGCTGTTGTAATTCGTACGGAATGTTCCATACTCTCTAGGTCGGTATACAATACTGCTTCTCTCTCACATCTGTGTTACCATCGCACCATATACCCGGGTCCGTAGACAAATGCCGCTTTGTGGGCAGGCTAAAAAGGACAAACACGTAAACAGGAAGAAAAGTTAAGTGACAAAATAGAAACGTAGGGACGGCATGCTTCGTACTTGTGTAATGTAAGGGCTGACCAAAAGCAGCAATGTAACAATTCTCAGCACAGTCGGGTCAGAGCAAAAGCAGAGGTTGCGTGGGGACGAGTCTACACCCAAACCAGACCAAGCCATCGCGGGAATTTTATGGCTATATCGACAGTATTTCCTAGCGAGTGTATCCCCCACGATGATGATGCGGGTGCAGGCTGAGATGCTGACACAAAATGAGAGTCTCAATGCACACGTGGTAATGGCATGGATATCCGCTACCTTGCTCTCTCAGGAGAGGCGGCCAGGAGCTTGTTTTTAGAATCAATCCCCACCCACATTGTGTTTTTATGGTGATAAATGGTCAAGACATGAGCAGCAGATCCCCACAGATGCTTGAGCTGGATAAGAAGATCCAAAGACTTGGAGTGGAATGATGAGAGGCAAGGTCGCAACGGAACAACTTGAGAGTGGTCCAAGCCAGTCATTCCAGGTCGCCACGTTTTCAATCAAACACCGAACACTCATAAGTACCTAGTTTGCGTAACTCGAAAAAGGGGAGACGGGCTCCGTTGCCTTGGAGAAAAGTTTGCTTGGGGATGGCACCATTAAGAACTGACATGATCAACTAACTACTAGGTAGGTAGGTACCTTGAGGCCATTCGCATTTACCACGTCCGCAATGTTCATTCATTGATTGGCATGAATCGAACAGCTTAAGCGAAAGGCGACAGAGCTATCAAGACGGGAAGGTGCAGAGTGCGTCGAGGCTCAATCCATTGATTCCATTCATCACGCTCCTGCCCACGTCCTACCCACTCGCCTCGTGCCTTCCCTCGACTGACCTCGACCTGGCGTTACCAGCAGACATGCCGGCATAGGCCAGCTTCAGGTGTGTTTCACATTTCTTCACGTTTTTCTTGGAGCTGTTGATGGGTGCGGCGCGCCTCTGTGCTGTCTATCAATAACACTCGCCGCCAGCACTCGGTCGGCGACTCTCACATCCCATCTTCCACACATCTCCCCTCTACCAATCTACCATACAAAGAGCAGTCGTCGTTATCCTCGCTGTCTGCTCTGTGTGCCTCGTCGTAACCTGTGCCCCGCACATTATCTGACATCGCCGCCACCACCATTTTTGCGCTCGCTTCCCTTCATCTTCTTACCTCACACCCGCATCGGCATTCCTGTGTATTATGTTATGTATTTTCGTCTTCTGTACATCTGCACCTGTCCCTTCTCTCGTGTCAGGAAACTCTGGTCTGACTCCGGACTGGCCCGCGGTTCCCTGGCGCCGAAACCTCAGACCTACTACAATTCCAACACCAGCAGAGTCTCTTCTGCCTGTCCCACACACCACTGTATAAAAGACGCCACTAGCCAAATCCTCCTTCGCGCCCACCAACCACAAGTGTCGCGGCAAGGCATGGATAGTATAGTGGTCTGAATGTCACGCTTCTGTCATCACTGACTTCGAGTTGCAAGTGTACACGGACTTTCCTGCGCATGCGGTCGTCGCCTGGTCTGCGATAAACCAGTCCTCTTCCATACCACCGAACACCACCCGACACGCTACCACCCGCTACTTAGGCACTCTACCTTGCCAGCTGAATTATCATCATGTTTGACGTCATCTGGACCGACCCCAACCGCGAGCTGGTGGGGCAGAGGATCATCAGGAAGGAGAAGGAGCTCGAGCGGAAGGAGAAGGACAAGCAGAAGCATGACAGCAGTCGTCAGTCCGTTTCCACTTCCAGTTCGTACTCCAGCAATAGACGACTGTCTTTGCTTCAAGCAGCTAAGAACAAACTGAAAGGTTCCAAGAGTTCGCTCCGATCGAGACCAGGAACAGGTAACGGCGCCGAAGAGAGTGCCGAGGTCAAGACGAACCGTACCTCGTCATACGGTGTTGATGCGGCACTCACAAATCCACAGGAGTCTGAAGCCTCTCAGCGACCTGTCGAGAAACCCTTCTCGTCCGCCCCACTCCCTGAGTCCTGCGGTGTCTACTCGCCCTCACATAGAGGTGATGATGAACCTATCTTCCTAATTATTTTGTAACTGCTCTCGATTATGCTGACTTGGTCCGAACAGAATCACGACTTTCTAGATGGGCACATCAAGCGGCGGTTGCCACCGGCGCTTTTGATAGAATCACTGCCTCTGAAAATGCCGTGTCTCCAAGCTCTCCCACTTCCACCTCGGAAACTTTTGTGCAGACGCTGGACTCGGAGTCTTACGTCACACAGACCAAGGAAGTCACCGTCTCATTGCGCACTCCTGAGATCGATATCGGTCAATTCCAAACATCAGTACATATTTCATCAGACGGTGTCAAGACCAAGGGGTCCATGTTGCCGGACTTAACTGAGGATGTGTATGTACTTATCTAAGGTATGACTTACTGCGCAGTGATTAACACAAGATAGGAACCCATCAGCTACTGAGGATGTCGAAGCAAGTCCAGTTGCTCACCTGTCGCCTCATACTCCACCTCCCATCGAACATCGCATCACGCCGATCTTATCCCCGGCAAGCCACCAGAACCATGATCGCCTTGGGAATGCTGATAAGTGGAAGCCGCCGCACGAGTGGGATTGCAGCCCAACCAGGGCACCAGGAGCTATGACCGTTGATGAAGCCTTGCACCTGTCGCCTGCAAGTCCCTCACCTGACAACAATCTGTTTCCAAGCCTGGCTGCAGTACAGAGGGACATTCGAATGATGATGGCAGCGAGCCCTGAGCTGATGTTGGCCAACCTGAAATCCGACATGGGCAGTTCCTCGGATGCAATGGTATACAAAGAGCATGAGATGGTTAAGAAGCGTTGGATGTTCTCCGGATTGAGGAAGTACAGTCAATATGCCGAGCGCATTGAGCGCGTAAACTCATACGGCCATCTTGAGAGTCCAACTAGCTCAAGGCAGCCGAAGATTTTGGCACTTTACGAGTCACCAGGTATGTCATCTGGCCAATCTCGACATTGGGGAATAAGCTCATTCGTTTCGTAGCCTCGGCCTCCTATCTCGCCGCTCTCCATCCGCACGTCCCTATCAACCACTTCTCGCAAAACCCGATTTCGCCTACTTTGTTTCCGAACATTCAGCCACTCTGCGTCCCCTCTGTGTCAGCGGCAGCAGCATCCAGGGCCCTCGCCCCTCGACTATATTCGACTGTGACATGCCTGAATATGCCGGCACTCTTTCCATCAACCGATATTCCCCCGTTTCTCAGTCACATCAATCGATGCTTGACACCTGGCGGCGCACTCCATCTCACCATAATCGACCCCCAGCCCGTGTCCGCATCGATGGGCCCGAAACTGAGGAGCTGGTTATCCAACAAACTTTTGGTCAACTTGGAAAAGTCATGCAGAACGACCATGCCCAGTGAAACCTTTCCAGTATGGTTGAGCTCCGCACGGCTTCGTGGAAGAGGAAGCACAATTTCGACTAAGGCAGTCCCTGCTGTTCCTCGGAGAAATGAGCCAGCCAGCGTTGAAGCCGAGCTTCTCTGCTTGATTATGAGAATGCTGTGGCGCGAAGTTTGGGGATCATTTGTTCACGCCACAAGATGGTGGTGGGAAGAGGACGAGATTGTCGAGGAGTGCGTCGAGTTTGGTACTCGCTGGGAGTTCTCGCACCTTATCGCCGCCAAGGACAGAAAGACCGAGTAAGGAGCCAAGAGAGCATGTTTCACAAGAACATCATGAACGAGCACGAAGATTTTGTACAACCGCTATACACAACAGTTTGTACGACACTTGGCACGAACCTTTTTGCACGAACACTTTGCATGACAACAACGGGCGTATCGATCAAAACGGTCATCCGCATGAGTTACGGATTTCGCACTAACGGCGTTTCGGTCGGTTCTGTTTGTCTTTCTAAAGAAGAACCTTGATTGCGCTTTATACCCAAAAGGAATATAGAGGTGTTACCACTTCGGTTCTAGGATTTGCTCTCTGTGCATTTTGCGCACTGAAAAATAAAGAAGGTGGTCAACATGCGGTGGTTATGTTGCTGCCACACGCAGCTGTCGACCAAAATGGCTCGAGTTGATGCGCAAGTCCTAAGGTTGTTTGTTATAGAGGTACATAGCCACCCAATTAAAACTAATTTGCTTTTAAGGCAACAAACTGATGTAGTCGCTCGGCTTTCGTGAGCAATGTTCGTAAGGTGAAATAGCTTGAGCTTCGTTCCTGGGCTTGTGTCATGGGTTCAGATCTTACATGTACTGATCTATGGCTGAGATGGGGCTGAGTACTTGGTGCAAGGCATTGGCCATCCCATGTTCCACCTCTATCTGTACTATGCAGCTACAATTGCTCTACAATCACGATGGAAACATGTGAATTTCATCCGTAGAATGTTTTTCGGAGAACAATTGCAGTGCTGAGCGCTGCTGCTTCCTCCACTGAGAGCGTGTTGAGGGAGATTTCTATTAAATGGAGTGGGTGATTTATGAACTTGGGAGTAAAGAATACTGACCTCCCTGTTTGACAGGTTATGTGGTTTTAGCATTATGGCTACTGGCTGGGATGCTTCCATGATGTATTTTGTTGAAGTGTCGTTGCGAAGTTGGTGATACACTGATAACTTGAAGCAGTTACGGGGGTGTTATGACAACCTATGGACAATGGACACTGGTTCGACTGGACGAGGCCTCAAATTACACGATGCTGGATGTTTTGGTTCATCGCAACCTCGTGAGCTCATCTCATCTCACGGAATGATGCGAGGCGAGACGAATTTACGTACAAGTTTCATCATAGTGTAAGGTTTAATCTTTTGTCAGCCTCGCGATCTACGGAGAGTTTCTATCTTAGTGCGTACAGTCTGGACTCTGTAGATGTCAACCGTTGAGTTGTCTAAAAGCTACGTAAGGTAGTATACTCTGACAAGGGTGTGAATCCCTCTAATGCAGAAGGAGCAGGAGAGATTCCGGCTCTACGGCCTAGTTGCCGTACTATCGACCCTAGCGACTAGCGGCCTACAGTAGTCTTTCTTAACTCCACGGAAAGTTCCTTTTGCGCCCCTGAAAGTTGAGATGATGTTCGAAACGTGGAGAGAAAGAGGCCCCAGTTGGTGGAGATGTGGTTCATGCATTTCATGTACCCCGGACTTGGCCTGGACTTCACCTTAGGGTCAGTGAAATTGACCCTCGGGTTGCGACGTTGAAAGTAGGATCGGGTTTTCATTATTGCAGACGATTGTTATTACATAAGATACCTTACTGATGCGAAGTTTGGGTACGGGTCGCAACAGTCACTACATTCAGGGCGCCGAGCCCGCCGCTTTTGTTTGTCAGCTTATGTCGTTGAAAAAACGTGACGACCCAGGTAAACATGCTTGTGATTGACGCATAGCAACACACAATTTATGCCCGAAGCCTAGACTCATGCCCGTGAACTCGACAGCCGAGACAGTTGCCTTGACAAATGCGACCAAGAGCATCGGGTCACAACTCGTCACCAGTGCACAGACATTGCATCGGCTAGCCGACCTCCTGGCTTCGGCGTGGCGTCGAGAGCGTGCCTCACGTTCCCGATGTCTTGATATCTCATGCAGGCGTGTCTAACGGTTATCTTCACCGGTATGGATCAATCCAATCGTGAAGTCGAGACATGGACTAGAGTATCAGCTCCAGGGACTCGGGACTTGGTCGCGGGGTCGTGATATCCAATTTCCTGATGTGGGCTAGAGGCACAGAATGTTGGGTGTTCTAGAAAAGTCTGGGTCAGTTAATAAAAGTAGAGCCGAGTCGGCGACTAAACTGTACCTAGCTCGCCTCGTAGCATCGGCTGCTTTGTTACCGGTGTGGGGAGGATCTTGTCGATGAATAACACAGCATTTGCTTGCTTACCAGAACATGCCTCGCCACACATGGTTATCTGCACGATACTAGACCAAACATGGGAGCCGCATGTCCAAGGGGAATCACAGATGTGGTGACTAGTTGCAAGCCGTTCTTGCGGGTACCTCGCATCGATGCCGTCCGCTCACAGCCGCTTGTCGTGGTGGTCAGCAAGCACGTATCTACAGTACTGCGTGGTTCCTATTTGCGGGTCTAATGGAAGCTGCCGTGATGATATGCTGTGCTGTTCACCTGCTGTGCGAGTGCTGCAGCGTGAGCACAGAAATGTAACCTGAGGATAGTCCATGTGCTGGTGATGATTATTCCTATTGAGTCGCGTGCTTGAGGCAGAGGCAGGCGAGGGTCGTTGCATGTCGCATATCGTGGTGTATTGCAGGTGTGCTTCCGGGTTGCGAGCTTGCACACAACCCCTGAGCTGTGCACGGGCCTTGGCTGAGGCGGCGAGGTGGAAGCTTTTCTGGAACGAGAGGCGGAATTATGCAGGTGATTGAACTGTGACACACTCGACATACCCAGCATACGCACGAGAGCTCGAGATGGCTACATCGGAGCTTTTGCTTGCTTTGGGCGGTGTTATGCAATCTGATGGATGGCCTCGATGCAAGATGCGAGCTGTCCTCCCGATCCAGGTGCCCCTCTATTGTTGTGGCTATATCCGGGAAGGCAAACCCTCGCAAACTCAAAGAAAAATCTGCCTCTGGAGGCAACGATGGCATGAAGAGGCGACAAAATCGGCTGCCCATTGCGTAATAGCAATTCACTAATGTGTGTCTTGAGTTTGTCCTCTATGTCGTCAGGTTGCTTTCGCTTGTAAAGAACTTTTTTCGCAAGCAACCGATTCCCACCACATGTTGCATCTGACCTCCAGGGCCCTCGACGCCTAGGAACGAACCGAGTGGTCGGGACTCGTAGCTTGCCCCTGTCCTACCCCACTCCCACTCATATCTTGAAAGTTGATACGCCCTGCAGGCAAGCAGACATGGGGGACACGGAATGTCTTCGGTCGCCGCTGGGCTCTCATTGATCAATGGCAGAGGACTCTCGGTCAAATAGTGTGGCGAGAGACTACATATCTCAAACACATTTGAATATCGACACCAGACAGGTATGGAATAGGGGGCCTATGGGGGGACTGTAGGAGAAGGCCTCCCTACCTGACTGGTGCGCAAGTCCCGATATGTTGGTGCCATCGTGGCGCGGCGGAAAAACTCTTGTCGGTTAAACCATCTACAAATCATCTGCGAGGTTTTATACACAGTAGCTGGACGGCAACCCCTCTTGAATAGCTCCGTATCTCCGATGCCCTGTTCTAAGTGTCTTGGCTGTTGGGAGTTGGGTGAATATCGTGGCATACTGACTGAGCTTCACTAAATGAAAGCCCGTATTAAACCGACGTTGTCCCATGTGAACGCTTGTTTCCATTCGTCGGTGGCTGCGCCTGTTTGGATGGAGATCAAAGGACATATATAGTAGATCACGATATTAGGACTGCTATGCATGATGAGTGTATAGGGGACACTAGTCGATTAGTTGATACTGAGGTGTCAGGTCCCTGGATGGTGATAGCATACCACGGAGTGTGCCGCAGTATGCAATCTAATCAAGAATCTGAGGGCCGAATGAGATCAACAAGAGGGCAACACCCCGGTCTTGATCGCTAGAAAATGCAACGGCAACATTCCAAATTAGGCAGAACCATCGCCGCTGTGGCATCGCTACTACCTTCTCCAGGGACCTGCCTATCGCCTATGCAGAGGTGATCGCGTTGAGTAACGTCCATCTCATTTTGTTGGATTGTTGTGCATGTTGATCTGGTATGCTCGTTTGTCTTTGTCTACGAGTGATAGAAATGGTGTAGTCACGGAGCAATAGTGGCATCGATGCTTGTGAAAGAAATGGTCTTTTTAGTAGGTTGTTTCTAGTCGTCGAAGAGTCATCGTTCCGCTGCCAATAAAGCTAAATATTCCGGGGTATTTTAATAGTTGCGCCTGAACCGAGCCTAAGTTAGAAGTCAAGTAGCAGAATAGTGTGATGAAGAATGTTTCAAATATTGTCCCCTTGATATATATTCTAAACGCGAGTGACAATGAAAGGTGGTCGCATCATATGGGGGTTTGATCCCGAACCTCCGACACATTATGATGCTGAGCTCTCCTTTCTCTCCTCATTGGATATGGGCCGCGCGTTCCCCGTCAACTCGGTCACGCTATCCGAATCATCTATCTTACGGCGCAATCGAGCAGTGAAGGAGAAATTCCGTTTGTCGCCAGAGTGTTGTGGATAGCGAGGAGGCAATTTGGGCAGGCTTCTTTCACCGAAAATATCCGACAGATACATCTTGAACGCAGCCCATGACGTGACGATGTAGATGAGTGCATTCCATGTACCCTGCAGAGGAAGCACCAACGCCGACATCACCTCCAAAGGAATCGACATCTGTCCCGGGTTTATGAGGCTGTATACTCTGTTCGCTGATGACGGAACCCAAGTAACTAGCAAAGCGATGAAGAAGAGGAGGGCACATTTGGTGTACGACCATGTGGCTCTATTGAGCTCCATCATATTCTTTCGTCTCGCCTTGGCTTGTGATCTCGCTGCCGATGAAACCTTTGGGGTGGTGGACGAGAGCTGAGTCCTGCGGTCTGCCGAAATGGATACGGAATAGCCAGGTGCGCGTTGCGATTCCGGACAAGTATTTGATGCTGTCCCGGCCTCGAGTACATCAAGGTCGATAGGTGGGTCGACTGATTCTGAAGTGACGTGGATCTCGGTCGTCATCACGGGATCCTCGCCAACAAGTGTTTCGGGATCATGCGCGCTGCTGCTGCTTACGCCGAAGTTCCGTAACTGTCTTCGTTTTCGATAGATCTCTCGACCGGCTCTGAGGTAGATGAAAAACGTGCAAAGAATGGCAAGCCTAAGAAACAATTAGCAGCTGTGATACTGACACCGAAGGTAGTTCTCTTATTCACCAGACGGGTCCGTAGAATGTCGCAATGCGCAGAACGTCCCAGCCAGAGCTGACCCAACACCACAAAGTCGCATTACCATAGATCCTTCCTTTCGGCTCGCTCGAGATAAAGATGAATGCCAAGCCAGGTATGAATGGAACTCCGTAACAAATCAACAGATACCATTTCTCCATCTTCCTTAGCTTAGCGGCATCGAATTTGCAGTAAAATGTCAAGTAAACATTGAAGGCCATGGCGAGAGTCCACAATGCATCGGCGGGTAAGAATCTGGGCGCAGGGCGGTTAGCTGGATAGGGGTAGAGAGTGATGAAGCTCTTACGTCTGAATCAAAAAGCCTTGGAACTGGCACCCGACAGAATTTTCGTGTTTTAAATATGCCATGGCGATGAGTGTTCCTATGTTGGTTAAGATATTGCCGAACGATGCGTAGAACACCAGGCGATTGATGGGCTTATGGAAAGCATTGGAAGTCGAAAATGTGATGATGATCAGAATGCATCCTAGTAAAGAGAGAACCGATCCAAGTCTTTCGATAACGACGATCGCGCGAAGTACGCTTGGTGTCAATGTCATCGCAGCTATTTTTGACGAGACCCTCTGACTAGAAACCAGGGATGACGTCGGAAGAACCAAAATGTCCTAAAATGCTGATTGAGGGGATTGGTTATAGTAACATTCGTCCGGTCATCTAAACAAACACTGCGGCATTGGGTTTGCCAGAAATAAGAGTAGGTTGGTCATGAAGTTGCGGTCCAAGGAAACGACGATCAGACAATGGAGCGGAAGTCGTGACTTGTACCCTCGACGGCACCGAGTATTCCTGTTTTGTTGTCTCAGGGCTAAACTCCACGGCACCTTGGATGGGTAAAGAGTGTATATGTCTTGTGTGCCTTTCAAACGAATCCTCGGCAGAAGGTGTATCACATCAAAATATCAGATCGAACGACAAGACGGTAGTATAAGGAACCAAGGACAGTATCCAAACAAATGTGGGAATATATCACTATAGGAGAAGATTTCAGATGAGAACTTCCTCAGTAGGTCGACCTCTTGAGTCTTCATGCAAGCTATGTACTATAACTGACTTCCGTTGGTTGACCTCAGACTTATGGGGAATGGGTCAGCCAGAGCACCGCCCTAGGAAACATGCTAGGATATGGTAGCTGGGATACAAACGCAAAAGAGCAGCCTGACAGGGAGTGCACTACAGTAAAGTAACGAAAATACTAGGGTTGGTTAAGGTCCCTTGAGAATCGAGATGAATGTCACTTCTCTGGTATGGGGCATCGCGTGAGTGTACGATTTGACAACCAGCCGAGGCCAGCCCGGGATAGCTGAACCAGAAGATAAATCAAAACGGTATCCGATCTGAGTCAAGGGTACCTGCCTGGCTCCCCTGGGGATGAAGGTTCGAAAGTTAGACGATTCAGACTGTGCCGGCCAATCTCGCCAACTTGGCCAACCGCTTATGACGACAAGTACATCCGTAAAGATTCTCAGACGCAGGGGAGGATGAGGACAAGGGCCCCAAAATTTGCAGTCTGCAAGAAGTGTGAACAGAATCTGGAGTTGCCGGATTAAACCTAGCATTTCTCGGACGGGTCACATACGTGGCCCTCGTTACCAACTCGCTGGGCTTCAGCAATGAGCTTGCATGGAAGCAACAACGGGAAACATCCAGAACAGGCGGCTGTAACCAGACCCACAGAGACACGACTCGAGGTCAATTGGATCAGTACCACATATGCTGCCACTATGCAACCAAGAAGTCTAACCCATGTCGTCTTCGGATATGTCTGCGGTTGAACCCCGACGTATCACACCAAAGGTGCAGATGCAGATGGACCTCGACCCATGGGAAGTTGGGGAGGCGGGGGACTGAGTGGCTTGGCCGGTAAAAACAACAATTCGACAATACATCCACGAGACAAGAGAGGGAACACGAATATCACAGCATGCGCGTATCACGCTGCATTCACGGTCGCACCCAGAGATAAGCTGCGACATGCGACGAGGAAGCCGAGAAATCTACGGCTCCTCAAGTACTAAATCTTACATTGACTCATTACGTGTTTCTCCCTAGAACCATGTCGCCACGCAGAGAGTCTGCCACCCTGCGTGCAGTCTTCGTTGAAATAAGCTGACACTCGCACTAGCACAACAACATCGGCGGCGGGAAGAAATCTCTAAATGGTCGACGGCCACGGGGCTGACGCTGACGGCAGACGCCACAATGTTGAACCTGGTATCGACCGCTGCCGGCACGGTCAATGCGTGTGATGATGTTTCGCTCCCTTGTTTTTTCTGCAGTCAGCCACAAGCCATCTCTGACCAAGCAACACTTCTATTGTGCCCAAAATGTGTGCCACGCTTTTGCATCGCGGGCATCGCGGCAACTCTTCCACGGACGCCCTCGCAAAATCCTCCTGAACAAAGTCCATATCGTGCTGACCGACGCCGCATCCTCAAGCTCCAGTCGCCCCAGTGCGGAGAGATGATGTTGGCTCACAATGCATATGGGAACGAAGCCTCACCGCTCACATGCCTTATTCCCCTTTTGACTACCTTTGACCCGGCATAGCTTCGTTTTGCAGCCGATCTCAACAATCGAGGTGGGTAGGTCAATCAGATCACGTAAAATAACATAACATGAAGTGGCGCAATTGGCCGTCAACCCACTTGGTTTGTGGAATGTTTATCACGAGTGGGAATGCCCAAACTTCTTCTGGTCCTGGCTCGCAAGAAATGCGGAGGTTAGCACGAACTAGACCACTATGCCAGTTCGCCGCCATCTATTAGTATCTGGCATTTACGTAGTTTCAATTAGTTGCCTTTGTGGAGGCTGACGTCGCCGGTCCAAAGGAGCAGACTGACAGACATTCCCCAAGTATCCAGGTCGAACCAACTGACCTCGCCTCACACTCTCTTTTCACGATCATCACTAGCAGACACCATAGTTAACTGAAGACCCTACACGAGGAAGTTCCCTTAACACCTGTGTCAAGTGACGAGTCAGTTCACAACCACCGGGAGTTGTAGCGTGGGAGTAACGGGAAAGGTCCGTGATGCAGGTGTTTTCTCCGCATCCACGTGGATCATCGTCTTTCTGTGCGCAATGTTCCCTGTCTTCCAATAGCTTGGACTGAATGCAAGGAAGCTACACGGCATGGAACGCATTAAATAACATCACATCATACGGCAGGAAAAAAAATTGGAATGCAATATATGCTGCATCTAGTCAGTACCAATCCATATATTCCCTATGCCTTGCTGAATATGCATCTATATAAGTTTGATTTGAGTTTGTGAACCCGCCTTTTAACATCCCTTCTGACAGGTTGCGAGTCGTGACTCGTAAGTGTGTCGTCCCCTGCCCAGGACCCGGCACGCGTCAACGGAGATCAATGTGACTAGTCACTAAATCAATTCCGATGTAGTTTGGCGTCTGTTACTTGTTGCGCCGTTCATTCTGCTCCGGCAGTTGCTCTCGGTCTGAGGTCATATCAGGACAGGAAGGTAGGCTAAAAAACGAGCTACGTTACTTAGTCGTGCAATAGTGCCCTTGATTATATAACTAAGGCAATATCAATGGCGTACCAGAGATTCGTTCAATTCTGTAAGCAACGTCTTCCTGGGGAAGGGCACTGTATACCAGCCGCTAACCTTCTAGATGTCCTTGAATTAGCTCATGTGGAAGAGTCAAGCAACTGTTGTGTCATAGTATGAGCCCGCCCGCCCTTGGGAAATGCCATCTCTGTGAGTGTTTCGCGGAATCTGGTATATCAAGGACATGTCTGCGTTCAAGAGTTGGCAAATCTGATATTGCGCACAGCATAGCATCTACACTCAAGTTGGCAACACGCTGGTTCAATTCCATCACACGAATGAATGAGAATGTGATGTGAGCGTCAAATTCTGGAAATTCCGTCTTTCAGCGACACTATATCGTCTACCAGGACTTATGATGATGGCACATGTGCCAACCTTCTATGCACTTCGCGCCCTCAAGCATGCTAGATCAGCACATATGATGCGTCCTTGGCCGAGAATCCTTTGGATTCAATGACCCTACAATTCAATCCTCGATCAATCCATCAAATGCAACTTTCAACTTGGCTAGGAGGCAGCTTTGATAGCCTGAGCGACCCAGCCATCGGGATCAAATCCATCTAGGAGCGATAACTTCTCCCGAATCAACCAACGTCCATCTGGCTGTTTCCGTGCTAAAAAGTTCCAACGACCCCAGTGGTCTAGAGGCTTCAAGTGAGACACGACCATAGTAAAGCATTCGCAATGCGCCTCGTCGGGCGAAACAAATTGGATGTCGATAGTTGTGAGGTTGTGGCGCAAGAGTGTTGGCGGAGGATCGCCGAGCACGTTGCCGATCTCTATGGGTGCGAACTCACGGCCGTCGCCGAACTTGACAACGGCACCTGGTTCGTATATCTCCGCCATTGATGCGAATTCACCATTTTCTCGCGCGAGGGCAGCGTCGCGGTGGATGATGCTCAAGATCAAGGTGCGAGCGGTGGCTTCCTCTGCGGGCGTCATCCCGGCGGCGGTGCCACTGGAAAGGGCTGCGGTAGACATTTATGTCGGATGTAACTAATTTCAGGCAAATGATTATGGCGTTCTGCGATCGTGTGTAATTTCGATATCAATTCCCATCTCGTCACCTTTTGTCGTTGCAATATATGTACTGTTTGCCGTTGTTTGGAGTTAATGTGGTTCGGAACATCGGAAAATAATGAATTGTCCGAGCCGAATACAAATAAACAAATGCGGCCTTCGAGAAGCCCGCTAATCCCAGATCTCCTAACACTCTAGACGTTGATTATCAATGCGATCGTTCGATTCATCCGGTTTGCGACATTTACTTTGATCTTGAAAGTAATGGTAGCGCGAATGTGTCACAATGGGAAAAGGCATATATACGAAGCGCCTTGTCTCGTTTATTACCTCTTTGAAAATCGAAAACTATACTTCCGTATGTTATTCTTTGTAGACCTGGGAAGATATAAGCAGATTAGAAGTTACTTTGTTTAAGAAAATGGGCGAAGGTGTATATTCAGCTATTGGAATCATTGATCGGATGATCGACCTTGGCAGCGGCGGCGTGTCATTCATTACCTATCATATATGAGCCCATCATATACAGACAATGACATACTTGTCATCCGTTGACTCCCGGCTAGCATTTGCGCTCCTCCATAAACAATCTTTGACGTAGTTGGAGTACGATTTATGCTGGTATACAATGCACGCGACTTCTAGTGCGATAGCAATCCTAGTTTCGCAGTTGTAACCCTGGTTGACACTATGCTGTTCTAACAGTATGAACGTTTCGAAACGATTAGTGGAAGGAACTGATATCCGTGAATGCAACCAGTTCAATCGCGAGCACTACTCGGGTAGACTCTGAACATCTCGTTGCTATTGTACACTTCCGGGGCAGTCATGCTGCCCAAATTCCCTTGGTATGACCATGTGACAAAAGGGGTCGGGATTGCATCACGGACTATGACACTGGACGGGTCAGTCCTCTTGAATCATCGTCACATTAGAGAGATGTCATAGTAATAAGAGTTGCGAGGCTATTCTTGTCTTTATGACAATATTGGTTGTCAGATAGTCGCCTCGTCTATTCATCCGTTGGACTCTGTCCTTATGTTCTATATATCTTATGCTCATGTTATATCAGCAACTATTCATGTAATACCCTCGACATCAAAAGACTCTAACTTGACGTGTTACAACGTGATGAGCCTTCTGTTGATTAGCGAAGATGGCCTTTCCGAAATTATATGTTTACCGAAGCTGAAAGTTGAGTGCAAAGGAGCAGGAATCGACGAATCGAATAAATCTGAAGCGTACATCGAGGCTATCGTCGTCCCCGTGATCACAAGGACAGATAACAGAAAGAACCGGATGCTTGAGTGAGAGATAAGCAGTGTGAACTTCGAGACCACTATTATGAGACCTCCTTTGTGAGCCTCCGGAACAGAATTAGTGATGACACCCAACTTCCAGAAACCATTGATCGAACAGGATCTTGCTGACATATACTTCTGAAACAATCTCAGGCTACGGCTCACTCTTTATCTTGAAAGCTCGAAAGGCAACTATATCAGGAGCTCCCAGGCCATCGACTTAACCAATACGGTAGAACAAAGTCAGATATATAAAATCCATCGCCCGAAGCTTCAAGATGACAAAACATAGATCTAAAGGATCCTGCCCTTTCTCTCGTAGCTTCCCCAGGCTTGATTGGTATATATCCCGAATCACTTCCACTACCGATGTTCCAGATTGCGATACATCAGTGAAGACACCCAACCCATACAGAATCTCGAACCTCTCCTTATCGAATGCCACAACTCTCATCTCTCTTCCAAAACCACAAGGTCACTTCACTCCCCACCATGGCAAGAGGGCGTCGAAAAAATCGACGCAGTGCCCAGAACAACAATAGCTACCCACGCAGGAACAGCATCCATGGCGTTTTAGATAAAGATGATGACTTACAAATGCGGGATGTTTTCCAGTCAGCACATTCCAATCGTCGGCCAAAAACCACCAACGGCAAAGGTTCAACTGCGCAGACTCAGATAGTACCCTTTACGAGTCACTTCAGACCCCGTGACTGCAATGGTCCAGGAAGAGGAAACCAGAAAACAAACCAAAATCAACCGAGAAACAGAAGACAGCGGCAAAGAGAGCATAATAACAACTTCAGGCAGAATGGAAACAACTTCCACACTGTCACTACAAACCAAAATCAGCTAACCTCTTACCCCCACCCTCATCCTCACAACCACCATCAACCACCAGCCTCCTCATATCTGTCCCCTCAGCCCGAGTATACCCAACACAATCTCAGGACCTGCACAGAATGTAGCGCCACCCGACGCGCCAACCTAACCCTCCGCGACTGGCTCTCGCAGTCCTACCTCAACACAACAAACGTCCTAACATCCTGGAGCGAAGAAGTCGGCGTGGGCGCCGAAAGCGCGGATGAAATGGATTGGCAGCCCGAGCCAGTGGTGCGTGTCCTGGTCTTACGGGATCGTGACAGTGACTCCACCAACTCGCCTTCTTTATCACTGGCTGGAATGGGTTTCCAGGATGGAAGAAGTACTCACCAGGAATCCAGCGGCAATGCGCCACACGATCCGCCGTGGAATAGTCACCATTATTGCGACTATCGCTCAGGTTGGACTTGCAAGGAGACGGGTGTTTCTAATGTTTTCGGTATTGGACCGAGATGGGAGGGCTGGGGATTGACGGCCGGGGGAGAAGCTAGGGCGGAGGGACTTGGTGTCCTGGACAGGAAGAGACGGGCTTCTGGGGAGTGGGTAAGGAGTTCGATGTCGCCAACTTATAGTTCGCCTTCGATTACGTGATGGGCTGTTAGAGATTTATGAGATTGTCGAGATGAAGATGGTTCACGTGTTGAAGAGAATAGGGGCATCATTGCAGGTGATGAGTGTGATGACCAAAAAATCATGACTTCAGAGAATGTGCCTAGATTTTGCTCTCCACCGTCAGAAACGAGAGCATTTCCATCCGACACAGTTCCCCGCTAACAAAGATCACTCATCTGCGGAATGGGGTGTGAAAGTCGGTGGCACGTGGGGCACTCTGTCATCTCAGGAATTCCGAGAAGTTTTTTGAAGTCTTTCACATTTTCGTCTGATTATCAACATGTTGTAATGGGAACCGACGAACCGCAGTGGTATCAGTCATAAATCAAGAATTCCCTGTACGCAATAAAAATTTGCCACAAACCCAAGTTCATCCCTGAACGCCAGTCGCCGTTGACCTTATATGAGAACCCAGCCGGATTGAGACAGATTCATCTCACATTCTTATGACAGTATTACATCTGAATGCGTCTCTATTTCGCACCCTCGTATCTGCCAATCACTATGGCGTGGTCACGTTCGTAAGGCTCTAATGTCAGCTGCTCGAGGGGTTTCACTAGGTCCATATTAGTTTTCAGAGTTCAAGGGCTCGTATATTCGAGGTAAAGACATACAGCCACCGGCTCTCAATTTCTGGACTTCCTGTGCGAATACAGCTTCTGGGGCAGCGGTCGAGTCGATACACTGTAATTCATTAGCCCGAGTCGTACTGAACAGGGTGCATGGTGCTTACGTTAGCTTTGATAGATATAACAATACCACCTCCAATCTTGAGGAACATTTGGGCGTTAAGAATAGCGATACGGGCTTGGTCACTGTAGAGCATATCAGCGGCTGCACAAAACAAAACGAGCGCCCCCAGATCTCAAAAGTGCGCATTGGAGTCCATAGGAAACCCTTAGACTTACGGCTGAGCAACATCCAAGAAGATAGCATCGACCATCGAGACCAGCATGCGGTACTTCATGGGGTGACGAGCATCCTCGACAATCGGCACGACGTTGGTTCGGCTCTGGGCCATAGTAGTGAGATCTCTGCCAGATCGGTGGGAGAATTCGACGGCGTAGACAGTTCCGGTAGGTCCAACAATATCGGAGACGTGAGAGACGGAGGTGCCGCTGGCAGCACCGAGGTAGAGAACCTTCTTGCCAGGGGCGATGAAGATGTTGTCAATACCACCGATGACACCGGCAGCCAGCTTGCTACGGAAAGGATTCCAGATTCTGTACTCGATTTTGGTGGTGACGGCGTTGCCGTCATCGTCCTTGGATTGCGAATCGACAGAAATGCGCTTCTCGCCGTAGACCTCGACACCGGGGGCGATCGACCTGGTCAACAGATGATCTTCCTTGCCTCTGGAGACGAAGATACCACCGCTAAGGCAAAATGTCAATCATATGTTGCGCATCATAGTACTTCATGTTAGGAATCCTTACTGGCGATGAGGTTCAACGACAGTCTTGGCAGCACCACCTCTGCCCATAGCACCGCCACGTCCACCACCACGACCGCCACGGCCGGGGGGACCTCCGCGACCACGAGGAGCGCCTCGGCCTAGTCGTGATTGTTAGCGAAAATGGTTCAGGTAAGATTGATGTATCAGGTGGTGACGCACCGCCGCCTCGGCCTCCACGGTCACCGAATCCACCGCGGCCACCGCCACGTCCTCCTGTAGCTTGTGTTAGTCGCCGGGCATAGATCTTGAGCAGACCGTCGTCTAGTTTGCGGGCAATTGCGAACCTCTTGCGCCACCTCGACCACCTCGGTCACCACCGCCAAATCCACCACGGCCTCCGCGGGGAGCACCGCCACGACCTCCTCCTCGGGTGAACGACATGTCGAAGGTAATTGTATCGTACGAATTGAGTACGTCGTTTTGATCGTCGGTTGTTGAGTCGCGATGTGTCGTCGATCACAGGGGAAAAGTAGACAGCGAGGTGGGATAGCTTAATGCGACAAAAGCTGCACGGCAAAGAGCTTGGGAGAATAATTTTCTGCTATCGATAATCATTGGCGGAAGCTTGATCAATGGTCTCAAGTGAGACAAGCTACCCGGTACTGAGAGCCTACAGTAGAGCTGTTTTCCCGGTTGGGCACGGCACACCCACCGAGGATCTGCCGGCTGATGGGGTCAAGCAAAAGGTACATAGATACACAGCAGGACCACAAAGCGTCAGCTGGCAGCCCCTCCAATCCGAAGCCTGTCAGACAGTTGCAGCGGGCAGAGTACGTAGTTGCAGGGCTTACGCGAGAGCAGGGCACAATTTCGACCTTCGAACAATTTTACATCGGGTCGTCTGTATCTCCGCCAAAAACTTCAATCAACAACGACACCGACCTCATCTCACTAACCTCACAGCACAGCCGCCAAAATGGTACGTTTGAACCGATGTCCCGATTGATGGTGCAATACAGCATGATTCACACCCTTGCGAAATATACGAACTCGTCCGCCCCCCGTCACAATCGCCCACCTGCCGCGCACTTGCACGAGATTTCCATGATGGAGGGGCTTTGGAGGAATCACGGCTGACGACAAAATCACTAACAGGTCCGATACGCTGCCACCGAGATTGAGTCCGCCAAGTCGGCTCGCGCCCGCGGTTCCTACCTGCGTGTGTCTTTCAAGAACACCCGCGAGACCGCCCAGGCCATCAATGGCTGGAAGTTGACTCGTGCCGTCAAGTTCCTTGAGAACGTCAAGGAGAAAACCGAGGCCGTCCCCATGCGCCGCTACGCTGGCAGCACCGGTCGCACTGCCCAAGGTACGAAATTATCACGAATGAACGTCCTAGATGAGTGAAGAGTTGGGATGACGCACGTGCACTGTGGCATCTGAGAGATGTCGCAGGAAGCTACGCAAGAGACGGAATGGACTGGGAATGCACAGCACATGACGAAGAGTTGGATTGCTGACAGATGCATCATCAACAGGCAAGCAGTTCGGTGTCTCCCGCGCCCGCTGGCCCGTCAAGTCCGCCGAGTTCCTCCTCGGCCTCCTCAAGAACGCCGAGTCCAACGCCGATGCCAAGGGTCTTGACACCAGCAACCTGATCGTCAAGCACATCCAGGTCAACCAGGCCCCCAAGCAGCGCCGCCGCACATACCGTGCCCACGGTCGTGTATGTTATTGATCCCGTGTTCCCTGTTCGAATGATTGCGCCAGAGGAATACTCCTTGAACCATTGTCTAATTCATTACATACAGATCAATCCCTATATGTCTAACCCTTCCCACATCGAGCTTATCCTCACCGAGGGCGAGGAGGTCGTACAGAAGTCCGAGGCTGTGGCTGGCCGTGACGTCGCTCACTTGAGCTCGAGACAGCGTGGTTCTCGCATCAGAAAGGCCATTACCTCGTCTTAGATCATGAGATGGGCGAGGAATGTGACGATATGATGGATGGTCGGTCGGGGTTTCAGTTGCTTTTCACTCCTGGTGTCAAGGCGGTACGTAAAGCATAGGGTCTGGGTTTCTGGCATGCAACTCTTTTCGCGAACGAAATTACATATTCGTGGATTCCCCAATACAAAAAAGTAACAAATCACTCGGTCTTGTTCCGAAAGAAGGCGTCATATATGCACAATACGGAGGTCCTGGAGTTGACCGCGTCTCATCGATCTTACCGACCGAAGAAGCATACGGACGACGTTGCGCGAGGGCGAACGGAAGATTACGACTTACGAGCGGTCTGAACTCTGGCAGGGGCGTTTGGTAGTTTGGGCGAATTCCATCTAATGCGCCGTGCTACTCAGAATGAAACTAATACATCCCGTCCCTGCCAAACATGATTGTGTTGGTGGACGCCACGCGTGAACAATTTGAATTAGTGATATGTGCCACTTATCGCGTTACGTAGGTAGTTCTAAGTTCTACGCCATCAGCAAACAACAAATCCCGGTCTGTGTTAAATCATTCTGATTACATCTCTCCCTGAAGCTGGCGCACGCGATAAAACAACCTTATCCTCGTTTGACCTATCTTGTACCGCTTTTCATCCCAAACGTCGTGCTTCTCTGCGTAGGGAGAAGGAGCTGGTCTCATTCGAGCTTGGACATCTCTAACAATGGGTTTTCGGCCACCCACAATCCTTAATCTCATGGATATAAGATGCTTAAAGACTTCTGATCGTACGTTTTCAAGCCGAACACTCCCCGTAAATAACAAGTTCTTGGCAGATTGTGACTACTCTAGCAATGACAATCAGAAGCGCGAGAGATGCCGAAACGATGGCTGCAATGAAGGGGCCACGGGCGGTTGATGTAAGAATTTGATTGTATGTAAATGACAGCAAATGGAAACGTGAAATGCATGGGAAGAAGTATCGTGGGTGAGGTTAATAGAGGAAGATGCCTCGGAATCTCTATGAGGCAGGTCTACGGCATCCTGATTGGTTAGTGATGATGTTATGTGCTAGGTACAGTTCGTGTTCCGATCGTTTGTGTTTACGCGTTTAAATTCAAGGGAGAGGATTATTCTGCCCAGGGGATTAAAGCAATCGTGAAGCGCTCCGCTCTTCCCTTTTGCAAATTCGCTGGTCGAAGCCAGTAGTTGGGCCTCTTTCTTCGCGATGGCGCGTAGATTATGATGCATGCAGTGGCAATTGATGATGTCGAAGAAAGAGAAATTGAAGGTACCTATCAGCTGCAATGTCGGACTACATACATACACATGTGTACGTATCAGGTAGCTAGCGATTGATAAACAATCCATTACGTGATTGCCATCATGTAGTACACCTAGATTACGACTCCCTTCGGCACATTGCGACACATTCACTGCATAATTGAAGTACAAAAATGAATTCCCTGAGCACACACACCATGCTAGGTGCTGCAGGGCCATGATCTTGTTTGTACCTGAGAAGCTAATCCTGAAATGTCATATTAAAGTCTCGTACAGAACTATATGGTACACAACTACCGGGGCGCCGTGAGCCCGTTGCTAATTGTTACGGAGTTCAGTGTAGAAAATAGAGATGTCGTGCTGGATACACAATGGTATAAAGAAATCCACTTTGATACAATCTTCGTCTGGTTCGGTAGGTTTCGTTGAAATACAGTCATCCGCCCTCAACAATTAAAAAAATGTAGCGAAGAAAAACGTTATGTCTGATGCTTCCTTCTCTTCTTTTTGAGAGGGCCCAAGCATCTTCGCTTCACATAGCGCACTGAGTCGTGCTCTCCCGGTTGATGTCGTTCAATTCATGTCTTCGTATCGGCACCCTGGGCCGTCTGTCGGTTGATTTGGAATGAGATGAACTGGTCACATTCTTGCTGGAGCTTCTGTGTATATCGAAGTCTTTTGATTCTACCCCGCCGAGCATCATGTATGTGCTCTAATGGCCTGGCACCATGTGAGATCGTGGAAACGTTGTTGGCGCTGCAACATTGGGTATTTGTTCAAAATATTGGTGAGAACAACTTGATCGAATAGGGATAGGGCTGTACCTTGTAGCCCTACCCTCAACGTAATTGAGGCGTAATGGTGTCGTCTGAAAAGCGACTCTCGAATAGTCGCTTTTCATGGGTTGAGAAATTGGGATGCTAAATTGAAGATTCATTTCTTCGATTTCTTGCCTGTGTGTCTCTTATCCTCCCAGCATTTGTTGACGGCATAAGCGACTATGTCCAAGTGATCAGGATGGAGGCGGCCAATGAAGAATACTTTGACATTGTGCTCAATGGTGACCAGTTTTGAGTAGTTGACTCGAGACTCTTTCGCTAATGACTCTCCATCAGCGTAGATGTCAACTGCAACGGGCTTGAATCCAAGATCACGTTCGTTCTTGAGAATTTTAGGCTTGTTGCCCACGGCATATACAATGCCATGCTTACTTGCTTTTACACCCGGCTTCGAACAACCTCTCCGATCGTAAGTCAGGATAGGTCTTCACAGTTAGCTTTGACATAATCTTGGATTGTAGCTTATAGACTTACACGCAGGTGCTGTGGTGGCTGTCATCTGTACTAACAATGATAAAACGACGGTACCCAACGTAGAACCGACCGCTTGCACCAGCTATCGATTGCATGTCAGAGATTGGCTCGTCGGCACCGACTGCACCCATTGGTTCGGACCACAAGATCTTGAAAACCTGTTCAACATGCTGTTAGTTCTGCTCGGAATGTGTTTGGCGGCAACGGAATGGAGGCGTACTTCTCCAGGCTGAAATTTGTAGGAGCTTTCCACTACGAAACCTATTTCCTTATCAATACTCTGAATTCATAAAATGATGCGTCAACTTACGGGGATCGACTTGTTCCACCGCACCAGGTGTCCCATGTATTGTATAGGAATGAGAATGTCTGCTAGTAGAAGCAGAGCCATAAGAAGTACTAGCTGTGCCACTGCCTCGAGGTGTCGTATCTCCTGCTGGATGCGGGTGGGGATCTATTGATTTAGTTGCATGCTTGCGATTGGAAAGCCGGAATAATCTCACCTGGTGCGTAGACACTGGGATCGAACGTATTGGTATCATAAGCCCCGGATGAATACGATGACTCTCCACCACCCTGGTGGCCGTGACCATACTGTTGGACACGACTGTTTGAAAGGGCCTGTTGTACTGCAGCCGCCTCATCCGCCTCACGGTAGTAATTATCGTCATAGCTTCGATGACCTGTATCATAAGAGGCAGCTCGAGCGTGGGGATCGAGGGGGGCGTTAGTATAGACATGTTCTTCAACAGGATTTTTGTCGTAGTAACCGGTGTCTGCAACCCCTTTCCCCTTAGCTTTTCCCTTGCCCTTATCCTTAGAAGAGTGCGAGTAGGAATGCGAATGCGATCGCGGCTGCCCATAGGACGATGGATGTGGATGTGAATATGAGTGCTGATGCGAATGTGACGATGAGTGTGACTGTGTAGGTACAGACTGTTGGTGATAACCAGGACGATGCGTATACTGTGATGATGCCGAGTGGTCGTGCGCTACATTACGTTATTCCAGTGTAGGTTATATGACATTGCGAAATATATTTCCTTACCTGTCCTATCAGTTGAATAGGTACCTTGATCCGTATAATGGTGGTGCTGAGGCTCCTCATAGCTAGTGGAGTCGAGACCAATGTTTCCAATATCAGACGACAGTTGGTTCATTACAGGATCCTCGGCAGTGCGAGGCACATTTGAGCTGTCATATTCTCGGAAGGCATATTCGAGTTTGCCTCAAGAAGCGGACCTTAGCTATGAATAATCGGAGTAGACGACGTGGAGAGAAAATTTCAAAGACATACCGAGATGGTTGTAGCGACAACTATAATAACAGTTCCGCTCATGAGACCACTCCCACGGACTCCAATCAGTTTCTGTGCTGGGCTTCTGCTTCTTCTGCATCTTCTCATGTCATAGCCTCGGCCCGTCATTGGTATCAAAGCTATTAGGCGTGTACGGGGGCGCGAACGGCATCAGCTCCACGAATTCTGGGCGGTCGACCGCTGCTGCTCGCCTTAAGTCTTGGGGATACTGATGCGGCTCTTCAAATCGTGCTCCGTGATTTGATTACTTCCAGAATTGATCGAAACCCGTAGGTTTGGGGTTGACTTAGCTGCAGGCTACGCCAAGCAAGACTGTATCTTTCCGCTTGTGGCATTCATCCAAATGATTCGCCAGGCCTGACGTCGGACTATAGTGCGGTGTGATTACATCCGGAGCCCAGACGATTGGTCTCCTACGGGTACGGCAAAAAAGGTGCAGTCGTCAGGCAGAAAGAAAAGTCAAGCAAGTACAGAGCGAGAACACGCAGATGGTCGGCTGTGGGAACTGGATAACGAGAGCGTCTCGGGATTGGACACACGCAGGCAACCTCCAAAAGGGCAAGTCGAAGGGCCCCGCTGTGAAGAGGTTTGATTATATGCTCGTCGAAAGGCAGCCTCCACAGCATATGGGTCGGACCATAGGAGTCTCAGGCAGAGAACGTTCTCCGCTGCAGTCCTGTACCTCGTGAGAGGAGGAAGAAACAACGAATGACTGCTTCGCCTTGTAGCCAAAGCGTGTCGCGAAAGGCACGCCCGGTGTATCGTGGAAAGACGTTAGATGGCCAGAGGAGCAACTGCTATCAAGTCACGCTCTGGGGTACAGTACGATGTGGGCGCAATGCTCACTTTGCCCACGGCGCCGGACGACTCTCGACAGCGTAGAACGGTGGAGCGCGGAGCCCTCCCTTATCATTGTCAATTGACAATCCGCGCAGGATGGCAGACGGTGGCTGCGAGACTGACTACAGTCTAACCCCACCTCCGACTCCCATGGCTCCAACGGGCCGACGTTGAGGGGTGGGAGAGTCGAAGACATAATGGATTCTCATGATGGGGAGCGTGGGAGCATGGCCGCATGAAGGCTAGCTCCCAGCAGCACGGCCGGCTTGGGGGAGGGACAGGGACATGTGCAGTCTGCAGGCCGTGAGTTTTACCTTACCCTACCGACATGCATGGCTATACCGTATTCGCGCCGTGGCTGGGGTCTGGGAGGAGTCTGCTGACCGGCGTCCGGCTGGCAGAAGCTAAACAGTAATTTGTATCCGTACCGACTTAACAGATGCGGCTCTGGTCCAAGTACTGCCTACGGAGGAAGTACAAGGACGGGCAAAGAGCTGTGTTCCGTATTGAATGGAATGCTTATCGTTCGTAGCACCACTCCCTCCCGTGGTCGACGACGGGAGCAGGATGGACGTGTCTTTCTTTCATTGAGTCGTCCAAGGCGAGAACAGCCCTAGCAAAGGGAGGATACCATGCGATGAGTGTGAGCAGGCTTCTGAGTGGGCAGGGCCATTCGTGATGTTTTTCTGTACGGCATTCTCGCGATGCACCTCGGGTACCATATTCGTGCTACCTGGTCCAGGGCGAGTAGGTAGTTTTTCGGCGTTAGGTGACGAGCTCGCCTGGCTCGCCTGACCTGCCTCTACGGAAGGATCCATGATCAGAGCATGATGTACTACATGCGTACATCCTCTGATAGTCCTAGGCCTTGGGCTCATTGGGGTTCAGCATCTTCATGTGTTTACGCCTACGGGCCGTACCTTGGCTAGCCTCAGTGCGACCGGATGCTTATGTGCATCAGTGAGTACATCCGTATACCTAGTACGATCGTCTCTGGATGGTACATAATCGCATGCTGTTGTCCATTTCGAATATGAGGCAAGCAAACCTGACATTTGAACTCAATGGACGTGATGGTACTACCCGTACAGACCACGCGTACGTGCAACGTTAATCTTAAGCCGGTAAAGTTATAATTAATCGCAAGAGGTTCACTTTCCATCGTCGCTTATCATGACTCCCTTGACTCCTGCGCCAAATCACATTCCATAAATACATCGGACAGCCATCTATCCCAGACACTCGGGGTGCCCAGAGTCTGCCCAGAGTCCCAGACACAAGATTTGGATTATTAATTCTTCACGGATTACGCGACGCCTCATTCTTGAACGCCTGTCCGCCTGGATTGTGTGTTTCGTTACTGCAGGGCCAATACCGAAGACACGCAGCTATTCCCATCACACTGCTCTCCAAATACGGATACGGCGTCTCAGGCATTCCAACACACCGAACCAGCTCGCCTGGCCACACAGATCCCTTTGTTTTCGTGTCTCCAATTCCTGCTGCTTATGTTGCTACATTCCTACCACCACCCGGCCCCCATCTACTCTTTTACGCATCCCGAGCCTCGGATTCCCACTCTATGTAGTCCCTACCCCCAGCATTGAACATATCTAGACATCCGTTGGTGCACGTCTCCACACAGCCCACAGCATCTCCAGCATCTCCATTCCAGCCCTCACTAGACTTTGCCTCTAGTATCCTTTGAGTAATCGTCGCCAAGGGACGGCCCGAAGTGAAAGTCATCCTCTGCACGCCATCCCATCGCGACACTTGATCCCCGTCGTCGTCTCAGCTTCATCGGGTCGACGGCGAACGTCCATTCCCTCATTCCCTCATTCTGCCCATGAGAGAGTCCCCAAACACCGCGCAGGTGAGTATGTGTTGAACATACTCACCAGACTGCGCCCAGCACGCGTGGCTTCCTGCCTTTCAAGATGAACCCAGAAGCTTACCGTCCACGAGACCGCCGAGCAGGCCGTCTTCTCCCCCACTCCCCGTTTCGAACGTCATGATTGCCGGCATTAGCTCGTCGACGCCTTCGCTCGAGTTTGGGGGACGCGACGCGACGGACTCGGATGAAGACTCGTCCATCCCGTCCGATGACTATTTCACCGACATTCCGCGGCGCTCTCACCTGCCTCCTATCCTGCCTCCTGGTGCCCTCTCACGCAGCCTTCCACAAAAGTTGGCAGCAGGCATCGTAGTGAGTGGGTCTGCGCGCACTGCGTCCCCTCGGAGCCATTCTGCTCACCCCCATCCCTCCTTTGACCACCGCATCGCAGGCCGACCGCTGCCTCTGCGACCACAACGCACTGGCACCCAGCTCCGTGACCCCATCAGATATATCGGACAGGGGACCGCAGGTGGTGCTGCAATACCACAAGCTTTAAGAGTGGACTCCAGGCCCGACACCAATGGGCACAATGAATCGGGGCCCTCTTCCGAAGAGGGCCGGCTGCCTGAAGATACTGCCAGACTAGCTGAGGAAATGCGCCGACAGCGAGTTACTGACTCATTTCTGTCGTTGAGCCACAAGCACAGAGCGTTGTCCCGGACTTTCGGCGATATCGGTTCACGGCGATCGCAGCTCGAGAATGCGCGGAGGGCCAGGATTGATGCGGAGCAGAAATTCATGTTTCAGGTATACGCAATGATGCCTCGGTTCTCTGGCCCTCTGAAGCAGCTTTACGATCAGCTCGGGGCCGCACGACAGCATTTTGAGGAAGCAGAGATACGCTTCGATGAAATAATCGGTGAATTGCAACGTGACTATGAGGGCATGGAATCTGAGCACAGAAGATTCTATAATGCGGCCGTCTGGGCCAAGGAGGTGTCTTTTGCCGACGACAATGATGACTCAGACAACGAATCTGAGGAATGTTTTGCATTGCGTGGAATATCTGGTGATCGCCCTGAGACGATCCATCCTCTCTATGAAAAGTTACGCACAGCTTTTGGAGAGTTGCAATTGGCCAAAGAGTTACTAGCCAACACACGGATGAAAAGAGAGGCTCTGCTTATCAGGAAATCACAACCGCTATGGGAAGATGGCATCGATTTCCTCGGGACCTCCAGCCAGAGTGCTGGCCCACTCGAAGTCGTACATCGACCTGGCATGACGCAAGGTGATTATGAACAGCTTCAAGAGTATGCCGACCTTGAGCAGACCGCATATAATGATATTGAGCTATATACAGAGAAGGTCAAAGAGTTGAGGGCAGCGTGTATGACCAGAGGCGTCCTACCTCGAGATTCAATTTTCGAGGCAGACAATCTGGATTTTGAGAAGCTGAACCGGGATGAAATCCGTCTTACCGCGGGGCCTTTTGATAGTGATGAATGCGATACTCTAGCACACCCGGTATTCCCGTTGCTTCTCACCAATCCGGTGCATCTCCTTGATGTATTTCCACAGACGGCGTTGCAGTCTCTCAAAACGGCCATATCACTCCCTGCAGCCGCACCGTCTAAGCAGAAACGAATCGCCGAAGCTGCGCGCGAGGCTAACATACATTCACTTATCAGTGGGACAAATGAAGAAGACAAGACCGATTTCATCAACAGGTGGCTGCTCCACAAACTCCATGAGTCGGCGATGGAAGCTGAGCTCCTTTGGACTACGTTTCGATCTCGACTCAAAATATTGGACATTGAACGATGGCAACGCGATGTCCTCCAGTTCTGGTGGCGTGATGAACTCTTCAACATACCGTCGGCTGTTGCTGCCACCGCCGATATTGGCAAAGCTTCTAATTCGGTCGATCCGAGTTTGGGTACGCCACTGAGAATACGAACCGAGATTGGATCTTGGGAAGATTACAGCCCAAGGAATATTGATTATTCTAAGCCCGTATTGGAACGTTCCCAGTCGTCCATCTGGCATAATATCCCCTTCAGAATATGACTGCTACTTGAGACAGAATATGTACAATATAATTGCACCCGGGATTTCTTTTGTTTTCAGGATTAGATCTGCGCGGGGGAGGACAAACAGCACGGAATACCCAATGACGATAAAATTGTTTTAGAGCAGCCATATTGATACCATCATTTCAAATCATTCGAAACTACGTGTTTTCTGCCGACATGATATGAGAGCTGAGGAACTCCCTTGCAAGGCTTCAGATAGGTTGTCAGTGTGTTACAAGACTTGTAACTCACACCACGTTAATTGGCGTGTGACAACCCCCAGCGTACCTCCGGCTTAGTAGGTTACCAGGTAAGGTTCTACAGCCCACTCGCAAAACAACGACATCCTTTCTTGTTGACGACGGTCTCCGCGTAACTCAGCGGATCGTGCCGTCTCGCCGGTGGTCGCTGTACATATCTGCTGCTCTTGCGTACGTAGATGCGGGGAACAACTTACACCTGCAAATGTATCGTCGAGAAAAAGAGTACATGGTCACCTAGAGATAATAGTTAAAGGCTACATGCTATCTGGCACTACTATATTCTGACCGCATTAAGGCTTGCTGCTAATGGCATCATGTCGTGGCCCGTTTCGGTTGGATGTGCGCATCCGCAATTTCGACAAACCATATCCACGCGTAGACAGACTATAGTTTTAGATAAGCAGTATACCAGGCAGTTTAATAACCACCGCGCAATGCGTACCACACGGCACAGCAGAGATGGGGTTTCGCGACCAAAAGGCAGGGCAGGGCTCGTGCTTGTAACATCTCACATTGACGCCCGCTTGTGTTCCCTGAAAACCAAAACAACAAAACAACATCGTGAAATGAATCCACTCGGAAATCACAGCATCGCCCACGACATTCAAACATTGAACACGTACATCATAGCGACAAAACACAAAGTTTGATAGAGAAGCGAGGATGAATACACCGCTCTCGCAAGCTATCTATCTATCACGCAAAGTGACACAACCAGCAAAGCTATGACTCCCTTGTGACTCCTTCAACTGGGCGTTTGGAGAACGGGGGAGGGTCAACTTATTCCGCGATAGGCTCGAGGGACCCCTTGCTCTGCTGGGTGCGTGCAGATGGATTGTGGAGGGCACGTCAAAACTGCAACCCCAGAGCTATACCTGGTGTTACACATGTTTTATGGCGGAAACCCGTCCGTGTGCTCCCGTTCTAGGCAGAAAGGCCCCTCTTGTATACTGAAACACTGCAGATGGCGCGGATGTCTAAGTCGAAATGGCGCCGATGGCACATGTAGGCTGAGGACATCGAGGTGGTTCGGTAGGCAGGTCTCGGTGCCAAGACCGCTCCTTCATCCTTTTGGAGACACTGATAGCGAACGTAAAGACGCCTCTTCATGCGGCTTTGTGGCAAAGAACAGCCTGTATTTCGTCAATATGACACTCCATGCGTCTGGAGTAGTTCTCAGCTATATTAGCTAATATCAATGAAGCATCGGAATAAAGGCGAGCATCGTAGATCGACATCCTAGTATGCCCCGATGCTCGCAGTCTCGAAGAATTAGCTATACTCGATATGCATGAACGAGCTGTCAACCCACTTTAGGTTTTTCCTTGGTCGTTTGGGTGACTTGATCTACGATCGAATCAGTTCTGTCAGGAATAACAACGACACTGCATATAGACCGGTACGGAATCCAACAACCGGTAAGCACGTAAATAGTGCAACAATGTAACACGCACGTAAGGCTGTGAAGCTCCATACACGCCATGCAGGACTATGTCATGTAATCTGTAGGCAGGCAGTCGGGTCACCGAGCGTCATCAATGTAAGGTACGGCAAACAAAAAGCTACCAGTCACAATAGTCCTTCGATCAAAATGCAGAAACACAATGCCAGTCTCTCGCCCTCGTCTTTTCTCGCCAGCCTACCCGATTTGTTCGGAACAGGAAATTGTGCACTTTGCTATGTAGATGGCAGGATCCCTGCTCGTTTATGACGCCCGGCGTGAGCGTGAGATGATGAATGGCTGAGCCGAGCTGATTCAGCGGCGGATATAAGTAACAATGGCGTTGCTCCCTCAAATTCCCGGCGTCGAAACACTGAAAGACGAATAACATGATTGTCGATCTTGATACCCAAGTAAGTCACCACGAATTCAATCCCAACGTCAGGACACGGATATCCAATTGATACCTGATCACTGTGATGGAAGTCCAGATGCGCTCGTCACATCTTACGCAGCTCAAATATACCTTCCCATCTGCACTACGCCGCTGACGACGCCGTGACTCGGAAAAAAGCGCCTGCCCAGAGCCTCAGAGCACTGGGGCTATCATATCAGCCTGCATTTGCAAAGCTGTTGACCGGGAACGACGTAGGGACTTGGGCTTGGGGCGCAAAAAGGCGTCGTGATGGAAGAGCGGTGAAGCCTTGTTGAGGTGTAAGGCTGCGCTTAGGGCTGCAAGTCCTCTGCTGACGCCGGCTGAATCGGAATCCTTGTCTTGGAAAGGACCTGAATGGCAAACAGTAATGCCTCGCCAGGACTTTTCAAGACAAGGACTCTATCCGGTTCCGTAGAAGCGCGCAGATATCTGATCCTTGATACAGGTCGCGAGATCTCGTGAGTTGAGGTCAGGAATAAGAGGAACTATAACAAATGAGTGTATCTTTGCTCTATGATCAGGCTGGGCGAAAGACGAACGATGAGAGGTGGTGCTTCTCTATATCCAGTCTTGATGCTTAGTCACTGTTGTAAACCCATTCCCGACAGCGATTGAGATACATGATCATGTCTGACTCAGCGGAAATGAGTCTCGAATAGTTACCTGCCTAGCAAGGTTCTATATCTAATGACCATCTGAACAATAAGAACGATTGTATCAACTTACGCGTATCAACCGTTCGAATTCTCCCCATGTATTAACAAATCGGAGACATGAGTGGTTCATCATATAATAAACTTAGCAGAAGAAAAGCATAACAACAAAAATTAAGTGCTGGAGAACTGTGTTGCCTTCACGTTAGATTGTTCAAGTGACTATAGCGAGAAGACGCTTGCGCCATTTCCCTCTTCTCCACCGGGGAGGTTAAAGGAGTTGGCAAGTGAGCATTGATTGAGCCTTTCTGACTTCCATTCTAATCACTCCTCGGTTGTTGTTTCGAGAAACTTTGTTATACTGTGATTTCATTCCTTTCCGGTTCATTCTTCTGCATCATAAACAGACCCACGAAGGTTCTTATTCCGGTGATGTCAATCGCCGTTTTATACTTGCCCGAGGGTCGCTGGTACTAAAGGCCTCAAGTATTTCCCCCGAGCTTCAAATTTTCAACTATGAACAGTCGCTCTAGTAGCCCCGAGGAGCACAGGTTTAGTTCGTGGATCGAGTAGACTTGCCTAGACGTGTTTGATGATTCATGGTTGGATCACGGACTACGGTCAGAATCATAGTCTGTGTCAACAGATGACCGCCATGAGAAAGATTTCAAACCTAACCGTCTTGTTCGAATGCATTACTAAGCCGGATTCATCTCTTCAGTGATCAACCCACCACGGTCGATTATCTTGCTTTGAGCTGTTGTTGGGGAGGCGAGGGTGTATTCAACACAGCCGATGAGAACTCTGCGAACCACCTGACTGGTATCCCATGGACAGCAGTACCAACAATATTCCGGCAGGTGATGGAGCTAATGCATATACTTGGTTACAGGTACATCTGGATTGATTCACTGTGTGTTGCAAGGTAAGCGGGAAGATTTCGCCGATCAGTGTCAAAAGATGCACAGAAACGCAATTGTAGTGATATCTGCAGAGTCAACACGAAGTCTGAGTGCCGGGTTGCCCACACAGAGGCAATTTGCTTCTGTCGTAGTCGAGATACCTATCTGGAAACGTGGCGGAGCTGATGAAAGCGGCCTAACTATCTGCCCCGACCCAAATCACGGCTCGCGAAGTTAGACTGTAATCGATGGTCATTGCCAGGCTCGAGTTTATGATGATCTCGACTGGCTCATTGTGAGGCCGCAATTCACGAGGTCCTCATGGCGCCACCATGACGAGAGCGTTTGGTCGGAAGCATACATTGGTCCGACATGGTCGTGGATATCGACCATGCGACAAGTTCACAGACCGAAATTCATGATCAAACGATAGATCGCGAGTAAAATTATAATGGTCGAAGTTAAACCAGTAGCAATTATGTCTTCAAGGACTCTCGCTGGAGAGACGAAACTACACGTCTTGCATCTGACATTTCTCGAGTATTTTTGTGGCGCGAAGCGACAATCTACCAGGCTTCATATAGACGACAACTTGCTGGTGGGCAGTTATCTCGACTTGCTAGTGGATGTCACTAAGGAAACGGGTCCAACGCCATATCGGATCGAAGCACTTTGTCTCGTTAACTCGCATAGTATTGTCGGAATACCCAGTAACAAGATGTACCATTGGCAAGGAATAGCACTGGTCAAGTGCATCAGGCAAACAGGTCTATTCGAAGGGGACGGCGCTTTCGGGATTGGCGGGAAACGACGAGACAGATGGCACAAGAAGACAGTAACACTTATAACGTACCTATTGCCGCCGCTACGGCGGAGCTTGTTGGGTTGAAGACACAAGTGGATAAAAGTCGAGCATTAAGCGCAGTTGGTGTCTAGCAATCTTGATGTCATATTTGCGACGATATGAAGGTATCCTAAGTGCAATTTGGCATGTGGTCAGGAGCTAAACTGTCACGACATCGAAGAACGAGGTCATTCATGATCTATACAACATCGACAAACTATGCACGGCCCAATAAGCACTTTAAGTTAACCGAAGCCTTTCCATCTGATCGTATAGCAAGATGCACAAATGAGAACGTCAATGTTCTAGTTTCCAGCGTATCGCTGTAGTTCGTTATTAGATAAATGGCTCAAAAAGCCCGTAGCATTAGGTCCTGAAATGAAAGGCTCATATTTTGGGTAGATGCCGTTGAATATGCCCAAGCGTATGGCAAAACTAGATGATAGACATAAAAGGAGCTGGCTCATCAGGGGCCTCACAGGAAAGAAGTATGTACTACGACTTGATAGTATGAGCTAAGGTTGTGAGTCATATCCTTGAATGAACGTTGTCACTTATGGGACCGAATGCAGTATCGACGTATAGTCGCAGCTTGATCGTTTGTGCGTATTCATCATGTCTATTCTACATTTTCGTATGCCATAGCTGGTCGACCAGCACAAAGTAGTTTCCCTATAATGCCAGCACGTACACTCCGATCCTTCATTACCTCTCATCAAGGATGCAGAGGAGTGACTGACTGACAACCCCGACCATCTCATGCTCGTCGTAACAGAAACAAGCAGATGACGCCCATGCAGCTGATTACTCAAACAAAGAACATCAAGACTTGGAACAAACGCCCTTCCAAATCCCGAACCGATTTCCATAACCCAAATGGCCAACGTATTTGACCAGAAACAGAATATCAAGTCCCCCTTCTCATCTCATCACCACCCTACTGCTCCCGTCGATACTTCTGAGCCCCTCTCTTCCGCCTCTTCTCCTCAGCATAGTCCGATCCCACATTACTACCAACCTCACTGTTACTGCCGACACCACTAGAGACGGACAATCCAGGAATGACATGGCGATAAGACTTGGTTCCCAGATCACTGCCATCCCCAATATCGCTCTCGCCCCAACCACCACCAGGAGGCAAGTATCGGTGCTGTCCCTGCTGCTCAACAGCACTCAACATGGAAGCACTCTCCTCCTCAATCGGAGCTCTTAAGTCGGCACGCTGACGGCCGTAAACACTCTTCGAAGACCCGGCCATAGACGACCCGGCCTTCCGTCCCTTCTCCGCAAGTCTTCTGGCCTCGGCGCGTAGTCGATCATTCTCGTTCTTCGCCGTACGGTCGGCGGTGCTGTAGACTTTGCGGATGCCGCCAGCCTTCTTCTCTTTCTCCTTCTCCTTGTGTTTCTTCTCCGTCGCCGTGCTGGTCGCGAAGTCCTTCTCGTCGTATTCCTTCTCCGCGCGTCTCTCCTTCTTCGTAGGCGTACTGGTCGGTGTGCTCTGTCGACCGCTCAACAAGCTACCTCCCAGGCTAGACATCTCCGGATTCGTGGACCCGTCCCACTCGCTTGCCTCCGACTCCCTGTTCATACCACCCACGCGAGCAGCGCGCTCATTGCGGTAGGCACGGAGGTGGCGTTTGGCGGCCTCTTCATCTTCCTCGTCGACGAGTGCACCGTCTTCGCCCATCTTTCGGCGGGACTTGCGGTTCTTCTTGTCCTTCTTCTTCTCGTGTTCTCGTTCTTTCTTCTCGCGCTGCTTGCGTCTGCGCTCGCGTCCTGCAATATCTGAGGCGCCTGCCGTGATGCCGGTGAGCGTAGACATAGTGTCATCCGTCGTACCCGTTGTGCCCGTCATCTCGGTCAATCCGCCAGTGTACTCTGTGCTGGTGTCATCGATGTCCTTGTAGATACTTCCACCGCCCAGGTTCGTCGACGGCGTGGCACCGGACAAGAGAGTGCCATTGGGTCCCTTGCGTCGGAGAACGGTGGATTTGTAATCGTCCCAGTCATTTTGCTTGAAGAAGAAACCGCCGTTTTTGGCCCAGAAGAAGAACCAGATTCCTGTTATCACGAAAGCTACGCCGATTAGACCGAAGAGGACGAAGATGAAAGTGTTGTTTATGTCACCAGGGTCTGTGACGCCAATTGAAGGGTCGAGCTGCGTGTCGTCGCTGTCGTCTCGGGCTGTGAGGATGGAACGTGCGACGAGGGGCCCGGCGCGAGACCAGTGGGTTGCGGCGGCTTGGGAGCTGGTTGCGATGAGGTTTCGGGCGTGTGCAGCAAGGGTGGGGAGGAGAGGCGCCATCTTGTTTTTGGATGCTGTCAATTGGATTGGCGGATGGAGGTAGGACTGGTAAAAAGCGTGTCGTTTGGAGTGCGATGATTGTAATTGAGAGCTGGTTGGACTTGGCGGGTGCTCTCTGCTGGGAAACCCAGCCAAGTCAAAATTGGAAGTTTTGGATCAGCACAGCCGTTACGTGTGTCTTCACACCTTGGAATTTGTGATGCTTGCTCGTTGTTGTCAAAATGTGGCTCGTTGGTGGTGTGTTGCTTGGTTGCAGAGCTGATGGAGTGTGGTTGCAACGAACTGGGACAGAAAACAGGATGTGCCTGTTGTCTGGTCGTTGTTATGGAGGTGTGGCTCGGTCCGCCTCACTCCAGGTGGTTGGGCAGAGGATGGAGAAACACTGACGTCGCGACCCGAGAAGTCAACAACAGGTTTGGGTGAGAGGACGGTGGCCGGGCAACAGCCGCCGCTACAATGAGCGAAACCCCACTAGAGCCAGCGAGTGGAGTCTGCCTCCCAATTCGGACATGTCACCGGTTGATTGGGACGGTCACCGTTTTTAGTGCAACGTCTGGAACGGCGTAACAGATTCTCCAGGAGACACGACACTTCTCGCCGGCGCTCCCGTCATCGATGCATCAGATATTGAAAGCGGTACATATTAAGTGTGCATCAGCAGCATTGGAGTCGAAATTGGTGGCGCTTCTCTTCCACTACTCGGACTCCGTGCTCACCACTCACGACGAGCTCCAACATGCAAGCAAGCTTCTCAATACTACGCAAACTGCTGCAAGTTTTATTGTCTTCCGTACCCTATAGCATGTATCAGCAGCAGCTTGAGATGAACCCTTAGTTGATGCCCTGTAGAATGATTTTATCCCAGGGCCTTCAATTTTCCTTTATAATCTCTATCTGCTGTCTGATGACAGAAGTAGATCAACTTAACCTATGCTGTTGGACTCGGTCTACATATACCATTACTGTATAGATATGAGAAAGATCAAATAATGCACGAAGGCAGATCTCCCCCAAGCGAACCTACCAATCACGAACCCTGCACCCCTTGGCATTTCATGCGTTCGATGCGTCCAAACACATTCATCCTGACACTTTCCAGTATCAGTCAAAGTCCGGTGGGGAAAGCGAAGGGAGATCATTCCGTTCTGGTCATCCCGATCAGATCACATCATGAAGCGCCGTATTACTTGTACATATGTCCATACACTATATCCGTGCAATTACTTGACATTCGTTACCTATATGTATATCGCAGACTCATAAGGCGTGCGGGAGACGTCAGAGGATTCAGCCGAAACAAGGAGCTGTAGCAATATTCCATAGTCTGTGATTTATCATGGCAATGATGACCAACGAGAGGATATCCGCATAATGTCCTCGGCCGATGATTAGCTACGTATACACATGCAATATGCCTTTTCCCCGACGATGGCGGCCGCGTGTATGCTCCATGCCATGAGCCAGAGGGGCGTTTCACCAATTGCGTCAAGCCATCCCACCGTCATCTCGCTGGGCCGTGTCCATTCTCCCCTGCACCACCGAGTCTCATGACTGTGTAACGGCTTACGAATACATCGGCGGTAACGTAGTTGTGTATCATAGTTCCGTCATCGACAACACAGACGACGTGAGGACATCGTCCAACGGCTCCGCTCTCTTTGCACGTCAGAAAATGAGAAGTAGTGAATAAAATTAGGTAGCCAAATGCTACTAGGTAGTTTCATTTCTTTTGGTGAAGGCCGACATGATTGAACGTGCTCCTCCACGGCTACATTAAATCCTTCAAAATCATAACGCTATAGTTGTGTCCAATGCCAATGTCCTGAATGCTTGCTCATCCCATCATGTTCTTCTTCATGTCTCCAACCGTAACGTAATATTATGCCATCGTCTCCCTCGGACGGTCAAGCCTGCCACTAAGTCCCTCCTTCAAATTATGGGCCAACAGAGGCAAAGCCTCTCTGCCACCCGAGGGGCGATGGTGGAATTGATATCCAAATGCGAGAAGAAGCGCGAGCTTCGTCGCTGTACACGTGTGATCTATCGGTTCAACATCTCCTCGTATGTCTTGGCCACACGAAGAACTTGGTTTTGAAGCACATGGGTATCGCACGCTTACTAACATGGCCCAGCCATAGCTGCGTGAAAGAAGTAGACTAAGAAAACGAAGCAAAAACCATTACAGGGGAAAAGCCCAAGGAAGCCTTGGTAAGAGAAATGAGAATGAGACCAAACATGCATATATCGTGGATGCGTATCCGTCAAAATTTTTGGGGGGTCATCAACCGTAGTTATCGTTATTTCGTGCCTCGTATAAAAGGGATTGAGTAAATCCCCATGTCGTTGTATCAATCTGGTGATATAGGATGAAGAAAAGATGTGCAGAATGATTTGCCTGGAATAGGCTTTTTGACAATCTCGAAAATTGGGGTATCGTCTTTTTCGTTGTAAAAATTGAAGCGTCGAAGCAGAGTTGAAGCCAAATGACACAAGTAGATAGATATCTTGATAATTCAAGTTGATAGAAATTGGGTTCCGATGCTCACGCATAAGAGTCGTACCGCTCGTAATCGTCGTCGTAGTAAGAGTCTGCATAGTGAGGAGAGTTGCTATATCTGTGTCGTTCCGGAGCGGGCAGCCCTCGCGCGATGGCTGCGTGGGAACTAGCCCGCAGACGATTACCCGAACGGTCTGAACGGCTCCGTCGATCATCCCCGTAGACTGTTCCTCGATCGCTTCCTTTGATGCTCGTATTGTTACGCCCGACGCTGATGTCGCCCCCGTCCTTGCAAGTAATTCTGGCGCCACCAACCTCTACGACCGCACCCATAGGAATTTTGATGGTGATATCGTCTTCTCCGCTGCTGGATCTCGTAGTGTGAGTCGTCGCCGAGTGCTTGTACTCACTCTCGTCCCGACTTTCGGTGCTGCGAGTGGATGGTTGACTTCCACCGTTTTTATACCTAAGCGCCTCTGCTGTCAGAGCAGATGACGGACCATCCAAATATTGGGCAGCGTTGCGCATTTTGTCTTCAACTCCCAACCCCATGCGCGAACCCCGCCTACTGCGGGATCGAGGCTTTGGTGGGGGCACAGGCATTTCATAATCATCATCGTCCTCGTAATCGAAGATTGGGTCATCAGCGAAGCTATGGCGATGATTCTTGAACGGGCTTGAGCCATATTCGACGCCTGACTCGCGACGATGGGATGTATAATGAACATCCTCATCTGAGAATTCAGCATCATCAAATCCCACCGACTTCTTCCTTGAGATTCCCTGTGGCGCCTGTGGCCTAAGGACCACACGCTCTGGAACCCGCTCTGGAGCGCGTTCTGGTCTGGTAGACTTGGGCCGGGGCGGTGGGGGCATTCGCTTTCGATCTTCCTTCTCTCGGCTGTCCTTGGTAACCTTCCCGGCCTTTGAAGATTTTCGTGGCGGCTTATCTGCAATATGATCGTAGTACAGATCCGGGTTAGATGGTTGGCGGTATCCCATAGCTGATGAAGGCCGTCCGGCAAATCGCTGTGCAAGATCTGGATGGAATTGACCAGGAGGGGGTGGAGGCATGTGTCCATGCGGAAGGCCCATTGGGGGCGGCGCTCCATATGACCCCGAAAAAGAGGGAGGTCCGAATGCGCTTGGCGGCGGGGGGTGGAAGGAAGGACCAGAAGGACCAGGTGGAACAAAATAAGCACCTTGTATGGGTGGCCGCGCAGGGCTCTGGCCATAATAAGATCCAGGACGAGTCTGTGCTCGCGGTCTGGCAAGTCCCGGTTGAGGGACTGTGTAATACGCATCCTCTGGCATGCCCCGGAAGGGCATAGGTGCGGTCTTGGAAGATCGGGGAGGGGGTCTCTTCTCTTTCACAACGACAGGCCCGCTCGACCTTCTGCTTTCCTTGGGTCTTGATTTCGACTTCTTCTTGCCTGCCGTAGGGTGCGCAGTTGAGTCGGATGAGTCGTCCGAGTCATACGCCTGCGCCCGTCGCGAGTCTTTCCGCGACTTCCCCATATTAGGCTGTTGCTTGCGAGGGCTACCCGGGGCCACCGATTTAGCATACGTAGGTTCTATACCTGAAAGGACGGAGCCATTTTCATCGCATTCTTGCATGTGGGCGATCCTCGAGGCGCGGGGTGAGTGTCTTCCCATCTTGACAATAATTTACACCAGCAAGTAGAGAAGCTTGAGTGATGTTCAAGAAGCACGGAAAAGAGTGCTCGGAGGCACAGACGCTTCGATTGAAGCTGCCGCGAAGTTTCGCGGATGCGAAACGAGACGTTCCAGCCTTGGAGGAAGAAGTTGGGACAAGCAATTGGATTGGACTAGACGGACTAGTTTCAACTTTATTGAATTGCCTTGTCGCTATTCAGGCCGCGGCTGAATTTGGTTTGGAGAAAGGGTGGAATTGGTGAAACCCAATCTTTGATTGATAGAAAGATGAGTGAATCAATGAAGAAAGGGGGATGGGGCGGGTGCCGAGAGACTGATAGATGATTTGAGGGACATGCAGCATCGGTGGTAGTTGCAAATAATAGCGACGGCAGTAAGAGGAGAGGAGAGAAGGGGCGAAAGACAGGGTGTTTCCCGGGAGGCAGTGGCGTATTGGTGTGTAGCAGGTGGATAAAAGGATGCGGGTTGGTAAAAAGACTGCGAGATCACCGCAGACGCTGGCCCATATAAGGGTGAAAGCTGTATGACTGGGCCGCAGAGTTGACAGATGGGCGGAGACGGGGGCCGTTGCGTGAGGGGTGCTGCGACAGCCTGTGGGAGGAATTGCAGTCGTGGTTGGCCGGTGGAAGCGTAGTGGTGCAGCCAAGGTGAGAAGATCTGATGAGTCTGTGGCGACGATGGGGGGTTGTGTCGAACGATCGTCGCTGTAGAGAAGCGGTTGTTGTCGAGCAACAAGGTGACAGATAGATAAAGACGTCTGTAATATTTGTACGAGTGAGTGTCTCAAGTATGTCGTCGCATGTCAAAGGCCGGGCGAGCACAGCAAAAGAGACAGATATGGGAGTGTGAGTGCGGTATGGAACATGGAACCTGAAAGACGATACGACGGGCAGAGGACGGGGGAAGAAGAGGAGGAGGGGGACACAGGAGTGACAATTTTAGGTTGGTCCCATGGGTTGCGGTACGGGAAGAGAGATGGTGGGAGCGGGAACGGCGGGGGCCAGCAGGCAGGGCAGGCTGCCACGGGTTATCGATACGGCCAACTAGAGCGTCGTTACAGGGGCATCGCCCACTGCAGCGCAGCAGCCTTAGGTATCGATGGGCCCACGACCGCGCTGGCGAGAGGTACTCGGGTTCCGGCGTGTGGGTACCGCAATGTCACTCTCGTCGGCCCCAGATAATTTTTCTTTCCTTCTGCCTCTTTGGGCCTTGGCCTGGCGTGTCGCTGGCTGTCGCTGTCGCTGTTGGGAAGTGCTTGCAGCTCAGACGCCCTGACAGACCCGTCTCTGACCCGTCCCGCCTGGCGAACAACCAGTCGAGCAGTCGTGCTGGCAAGGTTGTCTCCTGGCAGAATCCTGGGCGCTATTCGAAACCAGACGGCCGTGCAAGCTGGCCTTCTTGTTGGTCAAGCGTGGAAATTACCAAACTTGGGGAGAGTCTGGGGGTGATGCGCAGCGATTGACAGGCAATCCCTCACACTTGGTGTCTAAGGGACGAACGACAGACAACCCTGAAACCAATCGCCTCGTTCCGATGGCTATTGGGTTTTGTTTGATATGTCTCCTGCAACACAGCAAGGTCTTCCCTGTGGTTGTCTTTCTCTAGTCAGACTTTGATGCCCGTAATTGCCGCAATCGCGTCCAAGTGGATGCCGCCTTGTCGATCTATGCCTATCTACAAGCCTTTGTTCGCCCTGATATCGTGACAAGGTCGATAGCCCGCTTCCTGCGCTGTCTGCTGGCAATAGTGGCAAAATTTGAGGCTGGGTGAGAGAAATGCGCGTGCGGTGCAATACCGAATGCTGCGCCAGGCTTGCAAGAAAACAGGTAACAGGTAGGTAGGCGAGGTTAGGTAGGTAACGCACAGCCTGGTTCTCAGGTATCTGCTTGGACTACTAAACACGTCCCAAGCCCTGCCACCCCAGGGCTTGGGCCACTGATTAGCAAAAAAAATCAGGTCTCGCAACACGCTAGGTCCTGTCGGGATAGATACATCGATTCCGGCGTTATGTCATAAGGGATGTATGTATACTGTCCGACGTACTGTACGCAGGGTATACTGCGATATATAACGTGCAGCCATATAAGCCCTCATTCAATGCATGATTGCCAAATCAATGTTATCGAATGGGCTAGATCCGCACGGCCATGCCTCTAACCGAAGTACATGATTTTCCTACTAGGACCAGGCCAAACCAGAGGTACCGCGCTAGAGCGAATCCACTGCCGTATTTTGCTAATTAGTGGCCCAAGCCCTGGGGTGGAAGGGCTTGGGACGTGTTTAGTAGTCCAAGCAGATACCGGCTTGTGGACTGGTAGGTTGGTATTTACTATTGACAAGATATCGACAGAGAGGAAGAGGCTATCGTCAGCAGTCCGGAGAAAGCAGCTGACGAGAACGAATCGGCCGGGTTCGTCTCTGGTGGGTTTAATGCCCAAGTCAGACTTTGGGTATCAATGCTGCCCCAGTGTTTTTTGGTCTGAGTAAGGGAGACTAGGAGGGCCAGTATCTTGTAATATATCACCAACCTCAATCAGATTGAGTCGTTCTTTGGCCTTCTTGATCGTCAGGAACATTCGTAGGTCTATGACGATCAGAATGCTTTACAGATGTGCGAGAGCCGATTGACCTAGACGGCGTCGCGAGAAGGTTGGGTGACCGAGGACTCTCCCGCTGCGTACCTAATGTACCAGCGCGTCATCTTTATGGTTGGGCCCCATTCGCGCAGCGAATTGTAACGATGCTATTTGCTCCTCCGCGCAATTTGCAGGCAAAGGCGAACGCCAACACATCGATTTCATGCCATGTCTAGTGATCCCCTGCTTTAAAAGCCTCTACCGCAGCCCAATTCCCACTGGCCATGGCATACGGAGTAGAGAACATGCATTAGCCAACGCACGTCTCCTTCCCAAGAGGTCCGGCGTACGTGAGCGATGCAGCAAGGTAAAGGTAGGCGGTCACTGGGCAGCGTGAAGGAGTCATCGTGCCCGCTCATACAGATCACGGGCCTTTGCGTGCTCTGTGTACGCTGTGCCAGGGTCTAGACAACGACTAGTCATGGTCAGACAACTGACCGCGAACGTGGCACTTACGGTCCTTTCAACTGCTGAATACCTGGCCCAATATGGCATTGCCAGCAACGCCCTCAGACGGGCATTGACGGTGAACAGTTTCTTACCATTATTCAAGGTGAGCAGTAGTTTTTGCCGGTGTCTGGTTCTGGCATAGTATGCTGGAGTGCCATCGCAACGGTAATCCGTAACTGCCTTCAGCTACATCGAACATCGTCTACTGTCTTGGTCCAGTTGTGCAGCACTGCGCCATTCGTATATGATATGCATTCTTTAAGACTGGGCCACCCCGAAGTGCCATCTCAATTATACTCACTCATTATGGATAAGGTTTGGTGCATTTACTATGTGCGCGTGCCAACTGAGTCGACCACAGAGAGCATAAATCCTGTGGCATGATCGGTAGTGATTGATCTCGAAGGCCCACACCACAAGACGCTGAAACATAACAATACACGGGGGAGCAATTCACATTTGGGTGGTTCATGCAAATCGATTGGTTCTCAAGCTACTGAGCGTGTCGCGCCAATCATGCATGGAATCCGACAACCTGGGTGGCATCCTATATATACCTAATCAATGAGAGTTGATACACTTCTAACTTAAAGCGGATGGATATCTGCTATCCCTATTGCTATGGGAACTTTGAACAGTTGGGAACACGGCAGTAGGTATCTGAAGTCAACATTACCCTTGAAAACCATATAGGCAAACAGTAAAGCTCTAACGAGGTATGCGTGCCAAGCTTACATAGGTAGGTCGAGACACCGTCTCCATTGGCGGGCAAATGCTTCATCCGGAGCTGAATACCTGAACATCGAGATTGAATGCTTGCTATCAATTGTGAAACTAACGAGTGGTTTGCTAAATCCAATTCGATGCAAATACCCTGTATCAGAGCCTGCTAATTCGAGCGTGGCGGCCGGGCGAGTAGAGATTATGGCACCTCTATACGTTGCATTATTCCCGTCGACTTTGAAAGTGGAACATGTGCGCCGGCATCATCGTGGGATTTCGTCGTGATCAATGAACTATGCGTTCCTACTAATGAACAGTGGGGTCTTTCTGCCAGCACCAAGGACGAATGCAGAAAGATGGCTGAACTCATGGTGGTCCCTCGGCTGGGGGAGACTTCACCGCTTTTTGGAACGTCATTGGCAAACATATTGGCCGATCGAAGCGACTGGCCTCGATTCGTGCACGTTTCCCCGTGTAGATGCTTTGATAGCTACATGATGGCGGGCTGTTGAGTGCGAAGAGCACGATGGACGTCGAGCTCGGACAAAGCAAGTCAAACTGCGTACTATACATCCCAAGGCCCTGCCCTGCCGGCCTGCCTTGCACCCCAGATGACCAGGTCCAGGTCCAATGCCAGATGTCTTCGGGGGACAAACACACTCAGCGACTGCCACATGTCAACAAATTCTGCGGTCATCCCTCAAGCTCGTGTGCGGTCTGCAGCTAGATTTGGCGTCCAGCTTGGGGGCTAGCAAGATATATGCAAATGCCCCCCCGTGCTTGATACGTGTCTTCATCCTTTCGATGATGGGTACACGACAGGTTGCCTTCCGGATCAGGCCGAGCACGTCTGGCCTCCGATAAACAAAGCCTGGGTATTGCATTGCATCCGACGTTGTTGTTGAGGAGAAGACTTGTCAGGCAACTTGACATGGAGTGATTCGACCGACACTCCTGCAGACTGCACTGGCATCTCGTATGGTTGATCGTCAGGCACTGTCGCATGCATCTGAGCTGTCAAGGATTTTATCGAATTCGATTTCTCGCAGTAGCCATCGGCCTATTCCAACCCACGAACAAGAGAGCGCCTGGAACTGAGTTCCGGCAATTTGAAGACCGTGGAAGATCGTCCCATGTTCGTGACTGAAGAGCGTCCAGTATTTGCCCCAACTAAGCCGATTGCATGCATTTACTAATGCGTACCAGGCTATGCAGTCATTACATCTAGACACGTCCAAGCTAATTCCTGGGTTTGGGCGGAGATACGGGGTTAATGTTTCCCATTGAAACGAAGAGGCGGGTTAGCATAGATGAATGGATGAGCCGATTTGATCTCGACCAATCCGTTCGGAAAATGAGACAAAAGAACGCATACTTCGCTTGGGTGGCCGTTGTCCCCAATACACCATCGCTGTCGAAATGGCGGATATTGCCGTTGGTAATTGACGGGCAATGTTCTTGCAGCACCGACTTCCCACACTCAAGTAAGCATGTTGAGACCAATATACCCTCATGCTACGTTGCCGGATATTCTGCGCTATAGTGGAAAACACCAAGTGCCAATGGCTGCATGGGTATCTGTCATGTGATTGTCATACGTCCACAACTGAGTGATATCGATCCGCCTGGCAGAAAGTGCACTGCAAACCCCATCTGTTAAGAGTCCAGCGTGCTCAACTAGAGCCTTTCGGCTCAGCGAGCATCGAACGAAGACTGCGGAAATATGACTCTTGATTCGCGCACATCGGAGGCAGTCGGACGCAACGAGCCGTGGGGCGCTTCTCGGCTAGGCTGTGTATCACACCTATTCGTGGGCTACTCACAAGTATTAGGTAATTGTGCAAAGATGGTCTTTTGAGAATCGAAACAATGTTCTGATATTCTCAATACGGTTCATTAACCTGGCAGAGAATACACTCACTCAGACCACTGAATCGATGTACGACCTGCCAGAACCCGTATCAGCTGACGATGATGTCCAGCCAAGCACACAAATTCCTGAATTCGCGGGACGTCGTCACTTAAAGTTTGGATTAGCTTGAGATGGGTTGGCCTTCGGTTGCAGCCGTACGGACCAAAACCTTAACGAAACCAGGCCTACCAACCTTTGAAATCGATGTTCTACGTTCAGTGTTGGGCAGATGCCAGAACAGAGCTCGGCGCAGTCCCTTTCAGCTAGCTTTCGCCTCATGACAAAGGTCAGGCAGTCGAAGAAGGTATTGTATCTATATAGATGCATGACCATCTAACTTGCGTCTGAGCCGCTCCATGTCGATGAGACCCAGATCGTGCCTGATGAGATGTGGATGTGAACCCTAAACGGGTCACGTTCTGGCATTGGTTGAATACCTCCGTTTCAACCTCACGTGGTTCATCATTCCACGTGACATTTTGGCCTCAGATTCGATAAGGTACCAGTCTTCAGATACCGGGGTTTCCCGCGTGCTTTCAAACAGCCACTTTGCCTGTATCGTCTTTAATCATTCATTATTCGCGCTGGGTGAGCTGTCACTTAAGAGTATTAATCACTAACAGATCGAAGGTCAATGTACTGATGTGAGAAGGGAGGCGAGCAGCGTGACGAACCAACTAGGATCGAATGCACTGACCCGCGATTATCTCTTGACGCTGCCGTACCGAGTATCCCGAGCCCGCGCGCGGCGCGAGGGTGTCGAGGTTCGGTCGAGGGTGTTTGCGAGATGCGGGAATGCACGATGGTTCCGTCGCCAGACGATAAAGAGCAAAGATCTACTACTCCGCAAGTCCCGCGATGTACGGATCAAGTGGCGAGAGTGGTCATGATGGCAAACCATCCCACTCGCACGTAATTGAGAATGATGGGTATATCGTGTACTGTAATTGCACAGCCGTCTCCTCACCCCGCTTATCTCTATCCATGTCTCCAATAGCTTCTTGGAGAGAACGATGCACATGAGCCAGGCTGCGAGACAGGCGAGACAGGGAGCGGGCCGATGCATCACCAGAACTACCTGCATGCCAAATCTACCGATAGGTAGACTAGTTACATGGGATTTGCATTTCGCATCATTCTGCATCATTAAGTCTAGATAGTCATCTTATTGTCTTGACTGTGCAGCTCTAGTCGACATTGTAGACTGAAGATAGACTTAAAATCTCTGGCGAAGAGCACACCGAGATATGGAAGCATGGTTTTTACTTCCAACCCACCGTAGAATGGACTTAACACACGAGGAACCAAGACGAGGCTGGAGCTCCCTTACGTCTTCGGGACCGCCCGATGACAAAAATGCATTTCGCGGTCTGTCACCGCCATCACATTTATCGCAACTACCTGTCTCAACTTTCAAATGTGATTCTTGTTTCCATGGGTTGCAACGGGGTCCGGGGAGACATGGATGTTGATAAGAACAGTCATCTGATCCTCGACAAAACATCAAGGCCAGCGTGTGTCGAGTGTGTCTTTCACACCAGCAAGATCTTGAGTTACATCCCACGTCTGAGAGGAGTTAAGACGGTCGGCTTGCTTGGAAGTGGACGGGTGTCGGGCGAATGATAGCCTCGCACCGCCTCCACACTTGACCCATGGTGTTCACAACCTTTCTGGTTTGCAGTCGGGAGTCATGCACTTCACTTTGCCATCTTCCAAGACTGATGAATAATGAACCGGTTCTCTGCCTAGCGCAGGCAGTCACCAAGCTCGCCATTCCCGTTTCGTCACGCCCGTCTGGACCCTCGTTTGCGTCTCCCTCACCAGAGGCACTTATCCCTAACCCACGACCGAGCCTCGACTCTGGAGTCTGGCGGACGTCCATTGCGGCTAGCTAATAGTCCAACGCCACCTCCCCTAGCTTCAACAGAGGTGCGTATCATGCGTCACTTCCACACAGCCCGGTCCAGTGTCTGTATGAATGAGTGTCCGAGTTGTTTGAGCCGCAGTAGCAGCCGCCAAATCAGCAGTGTTGCCTCCAAAGGCTCATGGTGCACGGCGTGACACGACTGGTTCAATTCCCACTCGGCAGCAGCAGAAGCTCGCGAACTTCCAAATATGCAAGGTACAAAGCGGGCGCGATGCAAGCATTGCGCATATTGGTGCGCGGTCCCCCGCTTGTGCATTTCGATCGACTAAGACAGCCGCGAATGACACGAAGGCTCACGAGCCTCAACAGCGTCGCAAACAGATGCACCGTCTTGGGTTTGCCTGTAGCTCTGCGGCAAAAGAGGGTGTGCAACCATGTCAGATGCCTACCTGAACTAGCGGGGGGTGGCCTCATGTCTTACCGACGTCTTCTCGTATCCACGGCCGGATTACATCTTGGGTCACCCACCATACAATATGCGTGAATCTGTTTTAGGAATACCAAATACCCTTTCCTCGTTGGAGGTTCGCGGCATTCCTGTTCTTTCGACTGCCCACCCGTGAGTCGTCGCCTGCTGCGCCCTGTGGTGTATAGGTACGGCAAGAGAATGCCGTCCCCGTCGCCCTTGGAGTTCTGTGGAGATTCAAGTCCTCTCGGCAGCTGGGTGACCGACCTAGTGGTGGTCACTCTACTCACAAGGCAGCCTCTTTTGAGCAGCTGGTGACTAATGAATCACCAGCCACCTCTCGAGCAAGTATCCTTTGCCTTCCATACTGTATTAGTATATATATTCCGGCCATGCCGCCGTATTTCTCCTCTCTCTGTCATACCTAGTGTTTCGCGATATATCACTTTTCGGTTCGAGGCTTTAGGTCTTCTTGCTCTGTCCTTCTCGACGTTATACTCATTCTTCCTTGAGCCGGCTTAGGCCCGGCACATCATTGAAGGATTCTACAAAAGGCGAGACCTTCCATTCGGAATCCGAGAAAGTTATTCTTCTGTGTCATTGTGAAATGACCACTCTGGAGGCTCGTCTTCCTTACCAACATCCCCCTTCCATCCGAACTCAAACTTGAGTCATTATTATGCCTCTTCTCTCACCAAGCGATATGGGCCGGGTGCAAAGAGACTCGTGGCCTCCGGCCAGAGTATGGCCATCAAGTCCTAGCCGGCTTCCACCTGCCCTTGATGAAGATAGAGACGGTCTGTCGACCGATGAAGACGATGTCGAACCATCATCCACCGAGAATCCCTTGAAATATTTCTTGACTCCGGCAACTCCCCGAGAGGAGGAGGAAGAACTTGATTTTGATTTTGAACTCGATGCGGGCATCGAAGATTCGAACGGCTCGCGTCAGATTGTGCGAAGTATCTCACCATCGACACTCGATGGGCTCAAGAAATACAAGCCGAGGAACAGGAACCCGGACTGCGCCATCCTGGACGACGATGAGGATGATGAGGATGAAGAAGATTACATACGCTTTTCTCCTCACAAATTACTCCCCTTTAGTCTCGAAGACTATTTTGATCGACCTCGACAAAGCTCCGCTCACACCACTTTATCACAGTCTGCTGAGGCACTGATATCACCTTCATTCCACGTTGGGTCACCTCGCGGCCGCCTTGTCAAGCGTTTCACACCACCGCCCCGACGTCCATCATTCTCGCGCGGCCGCAGTGTTTCTCTGCAGCGGCGACACTCCTGGCGCGAGCCTAGCCCCGACGTCTGGTCTATTGAGGAGGAACCGGAAAAAGAGACAATGAGTGAAATGGGTCTTAGCATCGAAGACCTGGATGATGGACAGGAGAAGAAGACACAACCTATAGACATACCGGCTGCAAAGCCCCGTCTCAAGAGAGTTCGGTTCGTACTGCCTGCGAAGGAGTAATTGGCTTACAGATTGCATCTTTCCTTATTATTCACTTTACGGGGGTTGGTACCAGGCTGCATGGTATGGAGTTGGCAGGGCTATCGTGCGGTTTCTCCCCATTCTGCATTCACCATCGGTTTCCTCTTCTCAGCAAGCACATCTAGCATTCACGGCGTTCGGTCAAGCATTTGGATGGGTATACACTGGGTGGATCGGGAATAGTGGTAATTTGATATCCAGATAGTTATAGAAGATGGAAGCATTTCTTAAATTTTCCAATTACTATTAATTTTGTGTCCTGCAGGTCCGCATGTATTCTGCAAACCCACTAGGTATCTATGATCATGCCACCGCCAGATATCACCGCATTAACATGTAGTTCAAGACCCTCAAATATGAAACCTAAATCTACTGTTTGTTGATCTATACGTTTGTTAGAGAGATTGTCACTCATCGGCGACCTCCGGCAATGCTATAACCTCGATACATGATAGGTCGGAATTCTACACGCTATCCTACTCGTCTTACACAACCATTCTCGAATCAAGCTATCGCAGCTTACCAATAGGCCATCAGATATTTGACTATGCACTTCCAAACCGAGGTATCTCACCTTTCACATCTCGGACCGCTCGATCAGGAAAGGAGCCCAAAAGATGCAAAGCCTCACCGCCAAATAAGGTCACAAACAAGCCTGTCTGCATAGCCGAGTCTTACGTACGGGGGCACACGTGCCCACCCTTCCCAGAGTCCCGGGACGCGAACACACCGTTTATATTCTGTCATCATGTTTACCATTTCCGGACCTTTCTAGAACATGCGCGCATACTATGGGGCGGTTGGTCAAAGACAACGAAACACGCCGTACGTGATCATTCCTCAGCCTTGTCCGGTGGGTGTGGTACTTTTCTGTTTCCGGCCGGCAGGGAGACCTACCGTGTCACACGACAGATGGGCCGATCCCGTTGTTAGCGGTGAACTCGTCCAAGCTATTCGTGTGATTTGACGGTGAGCGATGGTATTTGAGATTTCTAGCTGGTTGTCAAATATCCTCAGCGACAAACTGCGCTCAAGGACGCTTATCGAGAAAAGAAGTCGGTAAGGGAGAGCTTCGAGGCAAAGGGCTCAGGTTACAGAGGATGCTGCAGGACGATGGACGTCGGTGTCAATCCACCATATGTATGATCCAGTCAGTATTACTTTGTTAGGTTTATGTGATCAGGGCTATTTCTGATGATATTGTCTACGTGTAGTCGCCAACACTATGCAATACTTCTTCCGTCTATGTTGCAATGCTGTTCTGCAGAGATCGATCCAATAAGTTATTCGTATTCTTATCAGGAGTCTAAACATGTGTCATGTGATTTGGTTTGTTCGGTATAACCAGTTAACAGAGACACGGAGTACTGAACAGTAGCACTATCCCTCGTCCTGCGAGCCCGCATCCAATGACCGTCACCAACGAGACTGATATGTGCGTTCGTACCAAAGGCTCGGAAACATTTGCGGCTCGAACTTTTGACAGGAGCCACCCAAACCGACGTCGTGGATCACACCCGGATATGACCATGACTGCATATGTTGAGGCGTCAGCCCTACGAGGTGCAGATCAATCATCCTTAATCTCGATTCAGGGTTCCGAACGTGCTTGCCAACCGCGCATCGTTGTTGCCAATTGCTCCTCACATGCGACTCGATAATGTGCCTTCCGCCGAAGGGCTCGTCAAAATAAGTGGCAAAAGATTTCAGTTTTGACCAGCTTAATTTGATCAAAAGGCAAGCACTTTTTGCCCTCCTTTCTTTTCACCGCAATCCTTCCAGCGATATCCCCAACCAAAGCAACCTTTTGACGCGTCCGGAACGGGCGCACTACCAGCCGATTCCTAAGTTCCGCCAGCATTATACGGCGACCTTGAGCGTCCATACCTGTTTCCACAAGACCATCAACTTGTCCGAAAGCGAGGATCGGAATAAGCACTGCGCTAGTTGCACTGAGATGCCTGACATCTACAGCTTGGTAATTTTCCTCAACGACAGCTACACTTGGACGCTATTCTAATGATCAGTAACTGGTAGAAGAGGATTACACGGCGCGGCCGCATTACAATACATACAGTACTAGGGTTTCCACTTTTGACTGGACCATGACCTTTCGAGTGTTCGAACTTCGGAGACAAGGTCACCAATAATTGAACGACAGATACAGCGCCAGAAATAGATATCTTACACCCACTATCGAGTCCACAGCGCCGCAGAGGCGGGACTCTCCTGCTCTCGCTCTCGAAGCTAAAGCTACGGCACATGCCCAACACCATCATCAGACCCTGCCTCATCAGGCTCGAAGAGAATGGATAGGGTCACCCGTATTTGTCCTCAGCTCCGAGTATCCGAAGCGTATCCCGCACTAACATGAGGAGACCCTGCAGTCAATAAGGCGTCAAAAGTACTTGTACTTGTACGGCTTTTCGGTGTTTACCCCCACGCTTACCAGCAGCTTGGGACGCTACTAGGCGCCAGGGATCATGACCTAGACCCGTCCATTTGCTGCCTCTAAACCTCAATCCGATCAAGTCTTGCGATAGACAATCTTACGTGTTTCGCATCGAGGTGTGAACGTATATATGGTGTGGTACTTTTCGAGAGACTCGTAATCCTTTCCGAAGTACGTGAGATGTGTTTTCCAATGTGAAAGTGGCCACCAGGCCAGCAATAAGTCAGTCCGAGCACTAGGCCAACTATTTGCCGTGTTAGATTCTAGGCGCTAAATCACTGATAGCAAGACAAGTTAGACTCAAGACGAGTTATTCGATTGGAATGATTTTAGAATTCATTCTGTTGCGGGTCCTAGGTTCATTTGAAGAAAACTAAATAACACGTCAACGCTGACATTGGATATTCTACGCCTAACCTTCCCTCCATGTCGAACTCCAACAGAGCTGAAACCAATTCTTAATCCTACTTTAGGGCCACGTTTAAATCGTCTAACTAGAGCAACCCGATCGGACTGTACAGGTCTTGTTGCTACGTGCGGTTGTTGATAGTCGGGTTGGGTCATATATCGCTATATCATCTTCAGTTGTCGATTGCGGGAAGAGTTGCGGGAAGAGAGGAACATGTTGAGATTTCTCTCTGTTTACCCCAGTTAGACAAAGTTACGAAAATAATTGAGTTCGAGCTTCCGGGGCTGAGAATAATAATAGTTTTCAACATTTACGACTCATTGCGTCTTGACGACCACGGGCTTTTCTCGTTGGGAATGCTGTTTGGGCCTTTCGATGGTCCTCACTCTTTGCAAATTGCATGTATAGACTGGTGAAAACTGTCGAAGAACTCCCCTCGGCTTGCAAAAATGTTTTCATTACAATAGCAAGGTATGCCCAAGGTATTAATCGAGCCTCGAAGACCATTACATTTGGTAGACGGCAGTCGGTGCTGAGTCACCGCCAACTCGGAAACTATCGTGGATCGGTTTGTAGGCGTAAGCCATGTGGTCATTGAGATCCATTTGTTGCAGTTGTAATCAGGAAGTCTGGGCTTCTAGCAACCTCTAACGAATGAAGCACATGTCTATTTAGAATGGCATCACTCTAGTGCATGAAGCTCAATTTGTTTTTTCGTCGTGAGTGCAGTCTCGACAGGTGAGCATGATACACAAGACCTCCATTCATGATGATTTTGCAACGTGTACTCTAGTAGTTGACCAACAGCTAGGTATCTGGCTATGTCTCAATGCACTGTTGTATGATGGTCAGGTGGAATGATGGTTGTTACCCCTAAAATCCACAGAACCCGTCTTGGACGATCTTCTACCAATTAAAAGTCTAACCAACATGAAGAAGAGCAGAAGATTTTTGAATGATGCCCGGCTTTCTCTCTTTACTAAGCGGGTGGCAAGAGTTACTACGATGTAAAACATCGTCCCCGATATGCTGAGAACATACGGCGTCGAGAAGAGTTTTGAAGAAGATCATCTTCGTTGTTGATGTGGCCGAATGCAGCTTCCTGCAGTTCTTGAATGATGGGTAGAGCAATTTGTGCGGCCTTGTTTAAGTGCTCACATGCAAGCAGCCCACGCCTCGATTCGCACCTCCGTCCTGTATATGGACCGCAAATGAGAGCATCACCACCTTCTGCGTAAGGCATCAAAAGAGTGGGATACAAGGCAATGGGCAATGGCCGCGCTCATGTCGTCTTCGGCATCTCGCTAGAAAATGTGGTGCGCATCGAGACTAAGTCGACCTGCTTCGTCCTGTTGGAGCCACAGAGCATCGTGTCGATGGTCATGGACGAGCAGCCGGAGCCGTTATTTGTCGCTCTTCATGAACAAGATTACTTTCCGAAGTCATGTAGAGCCATGCTCTAGTCGCCAAAGGGGCCCTGGTCCTAGGCTCAGAGCCGGGTCGAAATACGAGGAGTACACTGCGATATCGCTGTCGTCACAATCATCATCGCCGGCTATTTTAGAGAAAACATTCGTATCATATCATGCGTAATTATGCTCATTTCATGTCGTTCAGGTTTGATGGGGCCGTAAGCAGTAGGTTGGTCCCGCAGCAGGAGGTGCCTCAGCTCCGAGCGTCCAAGGAGTCCAAAGAACATGAGGCAAGCTTTTTTGTATGGCACCTCCTGGTCCTCCATGCCGGAGGAATGGATTTTACTGAATGATCTGGAAAATCTTCTGGAAACAGCCTCGAGAAGGTAAAGTGCTTTTGTGAAGCGGTTTATCTCACAGAGGGATGGATAGTCTAAGTTTTCGGACGCTTTGCTGTGGGCTTTAAATGCTAAATCCCACGCAAGGGTTCGTAGCGAAGCGTGAAGCTGGACGGTCCCCTGAACGTCCTTGATGCTGAGATCTTTGTCTGAGGTCCAATGGTAGGTCTTATCCTTGACGGCTTTGTCTACGTCGATCTTGAAAGTTTCTGAAACATCCATAGCAGATTTGTTGTCGTAAACAGAGGGGTTTGAGTACGAGAGGACAAGATCGGCTACTGCTAGGAAGGGTCGTGGAACGCTGATCATGAATGTCTTGGCTGCAATCTTGTGCTCGTACTTTGCAATCAAGGTATAGTGAATAGGTCCCGAAACGGCCAGGTTGGTGATGGACTTGACGTCCAAGAACTGCTCAATAATGATAAGCCTAATCTCCGCTGGCATGGCTTCCAGAAGGCTGGGGCTTCTCTTGACCGCGCTACAGGAGAAACGATAGTGATTAGTGCGGAGTTGATTATTAACGATGGCACACGGACTTGCCGTTTAGCAGCAGCCGTCAAGATTTTCTCAACAGCAGTATTCATCATTGTGATGGTTTTGTCTCTTTGTATAGAACTCTTCACACAAGACCACAAGGAAATGCAAATATTTTGAATGGATGGTCAGGAGGCACTCGCGGCTGTGAGAGCACAGGCCGGATGATTCATCAAGCTGCGGTTCTTGCTTAATGGGTGAGTGTGGATGCAATGTGATCAGCACTGTCTGGGTTCAGAACAGCATCAAGAGACAAGTAATGGAAGTAGAAGAGTTAGAGGAAGCTCAAAGAGGTCCGATGGATGATAGGATCTATATAGTCCAGGCAATGCAGTGGGGAGGGCCGGATAGTTCAGCCACGCTCAGTGCGTACATTGTTGTGAGCCTTACCTCTGTGTCTCCGAATCATAAGTGCAATTGCATATGCCCAAGCACAATACGTTTTACGGTGGCTGTTTGCCTAAGGCTATAGTGCTTTCGCTTTTGACACCACAAGTGCTTATCTATGAAAGCTCTAGCTTATTAATTTGAGACCATTGCGTATTATACTTTATGAGAAGAGGCTGGTCGGGAAGTTCATGTACCTGTACAAGCGATCGGTTCAGCAAGCATTAATACAACACACAGTCATTTCCGTCGATTGGTCGAATGGTCATACTCACTTCAATCAAGGCCTCCTCACAAATGTGAAAGAGCACGTGCATTTTCCATAAATTATAGCCCGTCAAAACACCTCATCGACACCATCTGACAACAGCGTAGCAGCGAGACAATCCTGCTCTCCTCCCACCATCCCCCCTTCATTGCAATCCTCTGCATTGACCTTGCGTCTCTCACTTGCCCTGCTTCGCAACATACTCCCTGAGTTTCGGGAAGAAAGTCACACTATTCGCCGAATCTACAAACTCATTAAACCTCACCACCCTACTACCATCCTCGTTGAAATACAGCATAAGCGTATACTCATTTGCATACGGCCCCACAGGCGTACTCGCCGTGGACGTAGCCCAGATCACGACCTTGTTTGCCGCCGCATCTTCAAACACGTCCTTGATCTCTACCTTGAAGTCGGTGAATAGTGGGATCATGGCCCCGAAGTATGCGCGATAGGCTTCGTTTGTCATTTCCGGGCGACCTAAAGATTCTGTAAATTCGTTAGTCAGGCTGTGAGCGTTGAGGTGAGTGGCAGAGGAAGGAAACAGGCATTCATGAGCGAGAACAGACGAAATTGCGTACTGGGGAGAATACACTGCACGCAATCATCGCTGCGCAGCGCCATGATTGCATCTATCGACCACTCGTTATAAGCGTCGATAACAGCCAGCGCTGTCTGTCGCCTTTTTGACGGTGTTGCCGAGTCACTCATTGTCTTAAGTTCGAGTGAACTGAGTCCTACTTAGCGTGGATATATTGGTGAGGTGGCGTATCAATGTTGTGATATGAAGTGAGGTTGTGGTTCTTGGGCGAAAACCCCGCAATGGTTAAGACGAATGTGAAGAGAGATACATCAGCTCACCGGTTCTGATCCCTCAGCTGTGGCCCGAAATAGGAGTAAGGATTTCATCATGCACCCGTTCAGTCTCAACAAGGTCAGTAAAGCGGTTCTGAGAAAGTCGTCAAATTCGAAGATACCTGCCTACCTGGTGCTAGGTGTATTCAAGTATAGAACGGGACCCACAAACGTACATAGGTGCGTTTCCACGATCTTCAAGCTGCAAGAGTTGATACATATAATTTTCTGTGACTGATCATATGCCACGCTTTAACGCCGCCCTCCCTAGCTGCGGTTATACCCTGATCTATTGCGCTTGTTTATTTGGGTTTATGTAGGTAGATAGTCGCGTGCGATACCTATCTCGCATAATGGTATCAAGTCTAATCAATGTGTAGCGAAACGCCACCAACGCCTGGCCTGATGCAATCCTTATGTCAATACAACACTCATATTTACAACTCTAGTCACTTTCTGAATCGGCATCCTCGACAGTCGTGGCTCTGCCCTTGCCTTTACTAGATGAATTGGTTGTATCATCTCCGTCCTCGCTACTCGTGTCGTCGTCATGGGACCCAGAGTCCGAGTTGCTATCAGCTGTGCTTCTGCTTTCATCATGCACAGGAATCATCGGACTCCCACCACTAGTTTGATTGGCAAAGAGCTGAGAAGCACCGCCCCAATTTGGCATGACCGGAGTGGGCGCAGCAACATCGGGAAATTCTCTCTGTTGTTGTCCCTCTGGTAAGGGTTCGCTGCTCCGGGTCCTCTCATTGTCGACGTCCGGGATAGGAGACTGGGCGGGACTGATTATGGATGCTGCGATGGGATCTGTATCCGGTACGCCATTGCTTCGGGTGGATGGGCCGGCCGGCGGGGTCTCTTGACTCTGCGGATCATGCAACTGTGTCGTTGGTGTAGGCTGGGCTCCTGGAGCCTGAGGTGCAAACGGTACATCGAGCCGCTCGAGGGGTAGTAAAGACCAGCCAGGAGGGATAACTACGCCTTCTGGGAGCTCTTGACTGCCTGCGGGAATAGCAGCAGCGAGCGATGCACCGCCGTGTCTGGTAACGGTAGGCGCTTGAGTGTAAGTTATGTGAGTTGTCTGTGATTGTATCAGTGGTGGGGGGACAGCAACTTGAACGGTTGTTCCCGTTTGACCTGGTTGGCTCGGCAAGCCAGATTGGAGTTGCGGTGGAAGCTGGCGCAAACGATTCAACTCCGCCGTAAGAGCATACAGCGTCATGAGTTCTGACTGGCTTACTTGCAGGGCATACATCTCCTGCTGTATCCGATTCGAGATATCCTGGAGTTGTGCTTGGATGGCCGCCATATTGTTGGACGTGCCATTAACATGGGCAGGCGGAGCAACAGGTGTAGGCGATGGTACAGCTGCCGGAGCCACAGGAGCATTCTGACCGTCAAGTGGAAGCTGAAGTCTCTCGGCCAACTCTTGCATATTCTGTGCATTCCCTTGCGCAAAGCCCAGTCGAATTGGACCCAATTGGAACACGCGCATATTAGCTCCTCTTGCGGGATTAGGCTGTCCTGGGTTTCCTGGAGCCCCTCCGCCCAGGGCAGGTTGACCGGGAGCCTGAGGCTGACCTCCATTCGCACCGGGCTGGGCAGGACCAGCGGCCCCATTTGGTTGGGGCCCGTCGATGACAACTGAGCGCCGACACGTGGGGCATACTTGTTGTCTCTCCAACCACCCCTTCAGACACCCGAAATGTAGGATGTGTCCACAGGGGAGCTTCTTTGGTCGGGACCGCTCGACAGCTCCCACAGCAGATGGATCCCATGGTCGCATCTCTTCTCTGCATATAATACAAGTATCCTCTCTCTCTAAATCTTCTGCAGTGGCGTCGGGGTATTTGTTCATATCTTGAAGAGCCTTCCGATACCGCAGCAGAGCGCCAAGACGTTTCACAAACGAGCGAGCTGTCATGAAGAGATCGCGCATAATGTGGATTGGCAGTCCGTAGAACATCATGAGAATGGCAAAGAAAGCCGAGTAGATGGCGAGCTTTACAAAATCTAGGACTAGTTAGCACGGCGAACAGGGGTCGCAAGAAGTATAGAAGCCCACCTGTCATAAGATCAAGGCTTAAAACCCAATGGCCTTTGGACTCCCACCCAGGCACTTCTATGTCCATCTCGTCAATATCTTCCTCGTCGGGCAATTCTTCTTGCTGGGCAGCTTCGGCCTCGGCGGTATCGTCGGACTCTCGTCGTCGCAGAATATCAGCGCGCTGTTCCCGAGCCTGCCGGCGTCGTTCATCTAATCGAGTCTGAGTCTGTTTCTTCACAATATTGGCTTCTATCCGGCTGAGGACATATCGAAGCGTGGTGCGGAGTGAACAGGTACCCAAGATGGCGAATTCAAAGAGAAACATGACCATCATGTTGGGGCGAGCCTGCTGAATGACGGCAGTGACTGCATAGTAAAACAGCCAAGCGTCATACACGAGACTAAGCAAAAGAGAGATGCTGAGTCGCGTGTGGAAGAGGGTAGGATTGGTTGGAGGTTGTTGTTCGAGGACCTCGACTCGACCCTCGCCAATCCACTCCCAGACCTTTCCAGTGACCAGGGCAGTGAACATGACGATAAAGTAATGGCCGACCTCCTCGCGGAATATGGTCATGGCGAGGCAGGTCTCGGTAACGGCGAACCAGGCTTTCTCGTAGAGTTGCTCGATCTCGACGGGGCGGAGGGGGCCATAGCAGAGTCGTTGAAGGCCCCAGACGAAGGAAGCATGGATGAGGAGGACGAGGTTGACGAGAATCTTGATGTTGGTGTCAGTTTACTGCAAGGCGATGTTACTCACGCGAGCCCGAGACATACCATGAGGCTAAGGTTATTCTGGGCGAGATAGACCATGGCAGAGTAGAAGTTGGCGCGTTGGTTGAAGGCATAGGCCACCACGCCGGTCGCCAGCGCCGTCGAGGCCTAGACGTCGAGCGCAAGTCAGTCATAGCCGGTGTTGAGAATGGATACTGCTTGGGAGGGAGATATGAATCTTACCCCGGCATACCACAGCAAGCGCATCTTTGCCAGTTTCCAACACCAAAAGGTAGGTAGACAACGATGGCGGGTTTCGCGGATCTGTTTTGATGAAGCTGCAAGAAGGCAGCTAGATGTCCATTTTTCGAAGAGGGCAGAAATGGGTTGAGCACAGCTCAGGTGTGGTGTGATCGTCACAAATGAAGTTGTAGGTTTGTGTTGTGAACTACTGCCTACCAAGAGGTGGTGTATCAGTCGTGCTTTGATGCCACCTGTTGTAAATGTCAGTCAAGATCGCCCTTGGCCACTTACGTAGCCGGGAGAGGTACGTACCGCTGGTGGATTGGCCTTGATTCCGCTCATTGGTCTCTTCAGAGCTTTAAACCGACCATGACACCCTACACCCCGCTATCAGTTACCGCCAAGATCGCTATTTACAGCACCAGAAGGGCCAATGTGCTCGTGTGGTGATTCTGTTCATGGACTTTATGACTCTACTATGTGGCACTTATGGTCCAATTCAGCATCTAGAGACTCATGTTCTGGTTTGTTCGGTCTTCAATACAAACAAACATAAGCAGTTTCAAACAACGTTCGCTTGTTAATCCCAAGGCTAAGGTAGAAACAAGGCTACTGGCATGAGCTACGGACTACTACAAGATGCTATTCCTGTCACACGAATGGAACGACTGGAGAGTCGGAACTCCAAAGAACCCGATCCACCGTTAGGAGGAGCTGTAGTGGGGCTTCGCACAATGGACATCTCTGATGCCTTTCCTCTTCCAGGCTCCAGCTTGGAGACAACCTTCTCGTCGCGACAGGGCAGCTCCTATCAATAAGGAAGTGAAAGTCAAGAAATAGGTATCACGCCGTTGGAGTTGAACGAATGCATGCTCTAGCATTTCCCCCATTTTCTCACTATAAAATTCCTCAAGCTTTGGGACAACACATTGGTTCAATTCAGGGCTTCACACATCATTACATCATCCCATCAGCACTTCCGCTATTGTATTTCCGAGATTTTAGGTACAGTTATACTAAAACGACTATTCTTTTTCCGCGACAGCGAAACCCCTTAATCATTACAAGACGTACCTATTTCCAAGTCAGGTCACCCTAGTCCCTTGCGACCCTGTGTTTCTAGAGCCGCAACGCTGCGTTCATGTCGCGCATTACCAATTGACTCGGAAAGAAATGGAAAGTAGTATATTACCCTAAGATTGAATTCAGCCGAAGCTCGGCCTATCCCGTCCAAAATGGCGATTCGTCGCGTTCGCATCCTACTTCTCATCGTTGTCTTCTGGGTGCTGGCATCGTGGTATTACAGGTCGACAGATAGCACCACCGGTCTATTCAACTCCTTCACCGGCCCCTCCAAGGTCAATGGGGACTACCGATGGGAGAAGCACGCGGCTCGGTATCCTGTCGGTCAGCTCACCCAACTACCTACCAACAAACCCGCCCGACCGATCCCGCCAATCCAGGCGACCAAACCCCAAGAAGATGCCGTCGCGAAGGAGGAACGGCTAGCTCGACTTGCTGCAGTCAAGGACAGCTTCAGGCATAGTTGGGAAGGCTACAAGGGCCATGCATGGGCGCACGACGAGATCAAGCCCATTTCGGGCGAGTTCAAGGATCCGTTCGGTGGTTGGGCGGCGACCTTGGTCGATTCCCTCGATACGCTATGGCTGATGGGCCTCAAAGATGATTTCGAGATGGCCGTCGCGGCGTGCGACAAGATCGACTTCTCCACGACCAAATCCCGCGACATCAATGTCTTCGAGACAACCATTCGATATCTCGGCGGTTTCCTCGCCGCCTACGAGTTGAGCGACCAGCAATACCCGACTCTGCTCAACAAGTCAACAGAAATCGCGAGTCTATTAATGACAGCCTTCGACACGCCGAATCACATGCCCATAGCCCGTTTTAATTGGAGGGATTATGTTAGGGGCCGGTCCCAGCGAGCGTCGGTCACTACGCTACTAGCCGAGATCGGGTCACTCAGCCTCGAGTTCACCAAGATGTCTCAGATCACCGGTGACATGCAGTACTATGATGCCGTCCAACGTATTTACGACGAGATGGAGAATGCACAGGCCACCACAAGGCTGCCGGGCATGTGGCCTGTCGTGGTAGACGCCTCGACGACACCGATGGACTTCGACGGGGATGGCTTTACGCTTGGTGGCATGAGTGACAGCGCATTTGAGTACTTGCCAAAACAGTATCTACTTCTTGGAGGTGCCATCGAACAGCCGCGAAAGATGTACGAAATGTTCATCGACCCCGCCAAAAAGCATCTTTCCCGTCGAGCGTTACACCCAGGTAACCATCCAGTTGCCTTCTTTGGCGATGCGCACATCTCTAAAACGACCGAGGGAGAAAAAATGGTGGTCACAACGCCGCGAGCGCAGCATCTGACATGCTTTACCGGGGGTATGGTAGGTTTAGGTGGGAAGATTTTTGACCGGCCCAAGGATCTCGAGTTTGCTGCCGAGCTCACCGACGGCTGCACTTGGTCTTACAGCGCTACGGCGTCTGGTATCGGACCCGAGATTTTCTTCTTCATCCCCTGTGATCCAAATGACAGGACGGATGACTGCCAATGGAGCGAGGACAGATGGGTCAAATCGCTGGGCAAGCATTGGGTCGTCAATCCCAATAAAGAGGAGGGGGTCGACGTGCAGAAGAAAGTCACCGAAATAATCGATTCAAGACGTTTACCGAAAGGCATGGTCGACGTCAGCGATCGAAGGTACATCCTTCGGCCTGAAGCAATCGAGTCTGTCTTCTACATGTACAGATTTACGGGAGATGCGAAATACATGGAGGTCGCCTGGAATATGTTCGTGGCGATAGAAAAGGCCACACGATCTACGTACGCATCGGCTGCATTGCACGATGTGACGTACAGAAAACCGGACCAGGTCGATAGTATGGAGAGCTTCTGGCTCGCGGAGACATTGAAATACTTCTACCTCATATTCGGCGAGTGGGATGCATTTGACCTGGATAAATGGGTGTTGAATACCGAGGCTCATCCGTTACGGCGTGCGGATGCTTAGGTCTCTCTTGCTTATATTCACATGGAGTTGGATGTTATGAAGACCTATATACCTACCTTGCCTACATAATAGAGCTGTAAACATATTGCAATTCATATTAAACGTTCCACTATTCCCTTGCTGTTGGTGACTTGATGGCACTGCTAGAGCCACTACGCTGTTCACTGTGTGAACATTGCAGAGCTAAGCTACTACACATTCGGCAGTGCCATGGACACAAGGGGCGATATATCAGTGAAGAGTTGCGTCCGTGGTTCCATAGTAATGACTCCGTCAATCCTAACAAGCTGGCAAAGATCGATTTGTAATGCAGATCTAGGGTCAATGCCCACGTACAGTTGAGCACATATCTGGAAATCCGAAAAAACATCTATCCTGAATACACCCAAACAACTACAGATCGTTTCATGGAAGATATACGATTTCTAACTAAGCCGTATTTTGGTATAAAGCTACAGTAGTAGTTTCTACAAATCAGCAGAGCCACATGAGTAAATAGGATCCATACCTAGGTACTCGAACACCAATCCTCTAACACCAGCCTTACTCCACCCCCTTTTCCCCTCAACTCACCCCATCACCTACTTCACTCGCCTTCCTTCTCAGAACCCCAATAACCAACCACCGCTTTAGCACAGTCAAATCCTTCGCTCCCCTATCACCCACCCAAGCTCTTTCAACACCATCACAATCCCGTTCCCAGATGCGCTCAACCTCGAGCCCATGGCGTGCCAAGCCCACTTCGTCGAAGAAACTCCTTACATTCGCACGCCCTGTGTGGAATCCACCGACCACCCAGGCACAAGCCTCTTCCCTGGACTTACCTCCAGTGTGAGTAGGGGAGGGGAGAGGCTTAAGAAAATGCGCAATGGATTTCTGCAGATTCCAATGCTGCCACGGCATCCACAGACAATCACAAACGAAAAGCCTATCGAACTTTCCCCTGTATTTTCGTGCAAAGTCGTTCTCATCGCTTATATCACCCCATGCATGACCAGAGACCTGGGCTCGTGCCAGAGTACCGAGGGGCGAGTTCTCAACGAGACAGTTTACTGCTATGTTACTCTTTAGGGTTGAGAGGATGGTGGTTGAGGGATAGTCAGTTGCAGTTATGCTCTGGGCACCGAGAAGTGAGGCCACGATGCTGGGAAGTGCTGTGCCGGAGCCGAGCTCTAGGGTGTGGAGGTTGGTGATGTTGAAATGGGAGATTGAGAAGGCAACACGCTCTACCCCTTTATTTCCATTTTCATCTTCATGCTCATATTTAACTCCCCTTTCATACACGGTAGGAACCCCGACCTCATATTCTAGGCCTAGAGATCCAGCTTCGATCAGCTCGGCGAGTAGCAAACTAGAGTTCCAGAGGTAATGGCTTTGTAAGTTCCTATCATCCTCATCTTCTGGATCTGGTAGGGCGATGTTTATCGGTTTGGGTAGATGGGGTGAGGTGTAGAGTAGGGATGTGTGGTCGTTGTCTCCGTGTTGAGCTGTTATGTCTTGTTCTGTGAATAAGACACCGAGAGAATTGCCAAAGATGTCTTCTGCTTCTTCTTTGGAGTTGCTGGTGCGAAGGAGGGTTATGCGGGTTGTTAGGGACATTTTTTGCGAGTTTTTGTCTTAAGTCTTAAGATGAGATGAAGTGACTTGCTCTAGCCTTTGTCACTACATATGCATCGTGAGTAAGGATTTCAGTACACAGTCGAGTCAGTCACTTGGTGATGGTGCTAGGCCGTAGTTGCCGTTCCTAGCCCAAACCTAAATCTTCATGTCGAAACTTCGACCTGTAGGAGGGCTTAGCTTATTGAAATAGGAAGGGGATATCGAACTAGAGGTCACTGTCTGATTCATGTCTCTGTGACTTCACTAATGTGTCATTCTAAGGACTGACACAATACGCCGGATTCGTTGTTCTCAACATGACCTTCCTTGACTCATTCAATGGCGATTGTCCAACTCTTCGCATATTACTGCCTTTGTTCTTCAATCATTATGATCTGAATGAAGCCCTCCAATATGCTCATAGTCACCAAAATTGCTGTGGTGCTGACCTGATGTGTTAGGACTCATGGACCCGTGGTGGCGTGGTCGCTCACAAACGCACGCTTTCCTTAGAGATGACTTACCTTATTAATAATGCTTCGTTACTTCGTAGTCAGAACAGCTATGTCTACTGCATACTTGACAAGTTTGTATTAAACACCCGCTTCATTCGTATGTGAAAACAGACCGAACAGAGTTGCTTCATTACTGACTTTGGTTCCTTCGTTCAACTGGGGTTCATACCTTGTCATGTGAAGCACCTTGTATTCTTTCTATTCCCTTATCTTGGGGTTAGCTCTTGAATCTTAGCCAATGTGACCAAAGTGACAGTCACGACGATTGCAAGGAAAGTATAACTACATATTCACATAAAAGTGCACTACAGCCTGAAACCCCTCTGTGCACTTTCTCAGGATTTAGCCACTCTTCGTCCTGAGCACTGTTGTCGGGATTTGTTTCTTGATCATTGCGAGATGAATTTGGAACTTGGATGTGCTCTCTTGCGTGAAGCATCGATCCGATCGCTTGCAATGATCTCAATCTGACGTACATGCCGCTCACGGAACTCGATGATTTCCCGATGGTCACTTCGGAATCTCCAATCCCATCTATTCGATAGTTTGTCCCTTAGCGCAGCAGTTGCAGTACGACCTACGGCATGGGCAAAACGGGAAGTGTAGCAATATTCACATATCTACCTTGCCTGCTCGAGGTAGTACGTGATGGCCGCGTCAGTCAAGCCATCGTACTCGGCACGAGGATTGAGTTTCTACTGTTTGAACTAGTTACTTGAACTTATTCCCATCGCCCTAACTCCCTACCCCTCCATCCACCCCTTTCCTAACCTAAGTAGCAGCAATTGTATTAGGAGTGTGGCCAATTCCGGAACTACCGCCACTGTTATTGTCTTTTATCATCCTCATCGTCCTGGTCCTTTCTTTTCTTGAGGCTATACCTAGCTTAAAAGCGGTCGGAAAGCAGGCACGAGCTTCCTCGGCGGTTATCTTCTTTTTTCCGTAGTCGGGCGGCTGGGAAACGATCATCAAACTGGACACGCTTTGTGTCCCACATGCGTAGAGTGTCGGCGCGAAAAAGCATCGCCGATTCTCAGTGGTTGTGCTCTCACTGTTTGAGAAGTAAATCAAGGGGTTAGTTGGTGTTTGACCTGAGAGTCAAGAAGCCACTGAGTTTTCATCATCGTGGAGATCACTTACCCGATATTGGACCAGGAAGACTTGAAAAATCGAAGCCACACTGACTCACCTGATCAGGCACAGATGAGCTGTGATGTTTTGAGCTTGACTGTGATTTCGCCAGAGCCACTTATGCTTTTATATACGGTTGAAAGAGGCATACCTGGACCGCCACACGTTTTACCAGCACAAGAACGATTACTACGGCGTCGTGAGAGAGCCTGTCGCTCCTGATGAGTTCGCGACGAGGATCGGGACCATGACCTTAACGACGTCATCCCGCCCCGGGACGGGCTGACCAGCGAGCTCCTGGAGCGCCGCTGACTGGTCACCTCACGTCGGCAGGTAGCGTGGTTGGGTTTAAACCCCGTGAGCAACCGTGAAGATTTATGAAAAGCTACGTACATATTCTCTAGCTGTGCGGAACAGCGCACAAGTCAGCCTATTTTAGTTTATTGCTATCCGTTTTTACTTAAGCTAGAAAGTATTCGACAGAATTCTTTGTTTAGCAATTCAGCTCTAAACGCATTGAGCAACTCGCCCGTACACTCTCTGTCAATTTGGCAGTATACATCAATACGAAATCGGCAAAATGCTGATTGATCTATTCGCCTTTAGGCATCTGATTATTCGGCGAGGGTTGCTAGGCATCCAGTCCATCAGGTCACCAGGGCTACCACCTTACGTCAGTTGGCTGTAGCCAACTGCCGCAGGTGGCAGTCACATATCCGTCAACTAACGCTTTATTAAATAAGTCAGTGGTGATGTTGTCTGTACGACGAGCCATCTTCTCGGTTGATGAGTTGGCTCTTGGGAGGCAGGTCTGGCACAGATGATGGCATGGGTTACCTACCTAAGTAAATCTTTTAAAAATCAGCGCCATCATCACTTTATAGAGTACAAGACCGCCATCCAGTAGGAGGATAGGGAGGACGACACCGAGATGTTGTCGGTGGCCTTACCGAGGAGGAAAAGGGCAAGCTCGGCAAGGGTCCTATATAGGAAGAGGAAGACGACGACGATTTTGCCGGTAGTTTTGGTAGTTTCGGTAATGCTGGCACCATTTCCTAGCCTATCGTAGTTGGTTAGACCACTAAGCACCTTCCCCTTGAAAAATTTTTTCTTGGCACCCATTGTTAGCCCGGTGTTAAAATTGCAGGTACCTCCATAGTGCCACCCCACCCAAATAGTACTTCTGGCCTATCTTCGCCTTAACACTACTATCCGAACCAACATTGCCACGCTTAACGGCAAGAAAATAAGCCAACGTCGATGTCGCTACTCGCGCGTGCGCTCCCGACTTAATTAAATGCAAAATAACGGGGAGTCGACGTCGTAATTTCGACTTCGGGAAAGCTATCGCTTTACGTATTACCGACTTTATTTCTATCACGCTACGACACTTTATAACTCGATAACTAAAAATCAAACTCTATTACCCCGAATTACCCGATATACGACTATCGGCCGAAAATATTTCCATCTATTTCGAAGCAGCGATATCCGGACCGCCCCGGATAGGACGGTGAGGTCTCGTACGCCGTACGTCGAGTATACCCAGAGCTAGCGCCACGGTACAGCCCTTTATATCCCCTTCGGCCTTGTCCCACCGGAGGCAAAAGGGTCTCGGGAAAGAAGCATTCGAGGACGAATAGTCGGATAGGGGGGAAAACGGGAATATAACGGACGGGGCTATCTCGTACCATTTAATAGTCACTCGAATCCACGAAGTCCGGACGTACGATAAAGAAAGTACACGGAATCATAAACTTGGCACCTATAAGGTTTAAAAATAATATAGGAACTACGCCTCGTATCACGTCTAATACCCTAACGGAGGTCGCTGTATATATAATATAGCCTTACCGACGTTAAACAATATCAATCAATCAATCAATTAAACCACTAAGCGTAGTATTATCGTGGAGATCACTTACTTAATTTTGGACCACGATTACTTTCAAGTCTTGAAGCCACACTGACATTCAGCTGATTAGGCGTAGGTCAGGCGTGGTGCTTTGAGCCTGATTGTGACTCGATCAGAGCCGTACATGCCTTTGTGTATCGTTGAGTTCAAAACCACAAGCTGACGCAAAGAGTTATGAGAAGCTACGTCTATACTCTACGGCTGTGCGGAAATGCACAATTCAGCCCGCCTCCAAGTATCTCAGGCTTGAGGTACAGGAAAAGGCGCCAAATGGAGCATTTGAAGGCCTCAGCAACCGATCGGACAAGTCTGGATTTGTTCCAACGAGAGATCAATACGTTCTCGGCGATAGACTAGAGCGAGCAGGCCATCGAGGTTTTCTGAGTCCTTGGTAGCTCAGCGCCATCTGTTTTCACTTAAACTAGAAGGGTTTTGAAATAATTTTTCTTTTAGCAATTTAGCTACGTACACTTTGAGCAGCTCGGCTGTACACTCTTTTAGCAATTCAGGAACACATATTGTAAGCAAATCCGCAAAACTCTGTTCGATCTATTTGACTTCTAATTAGGGTTTCTGGTTATTTGGCGAGATATCATCATGCCATATAGGTAGGGTGTGGGTGCGGGCCTTTTTAGTCGTTCGACGAGGAGTGCGAGCATCCAATTCCTTAGGAGCGACGGCGCGGGTCGCGAGGAGACGGCCGTGGACGCTATCTAGGCGCTACTCCGGCATGGCTACAGCGCAAAAGGCATCGTTCCCGATACGGCGATACTTCGCGATCTAATCGAAGTCGTTTTCCTCGTTAAGAAGGGGATACTTGTAATTGCGTTAGAGGAGCAGTAGGGTGCGATGGTAATGGCTAAGTGCTCGATGATTGGCATCATACAATGGTTGTGCATCGGCTACTGATCGGAGAATATCCTCCTTTCCAGTGGCTTGAGAAGGCATGTCCTTCTGGCGAGTGGCTTGGGCGGACATCTTCTAGCAAGCTGGTTTGATTATAGAGAGAGTCGCAAGAGTTGATTAACAGGTAATGTGGTTCTGGTAACAGTGCAGTGCAGTGAAGTTGGGCGCAAATGCAGATGGGCGTATTGAGGTCAGACCTTATAAACGGTCCATCTGTGTTGGCTGGCCTTGGCTTAACACCATCCATTTTAACTTAGCTTTGTACACGTTTAGCAATTCGGCCATACACTCCTCTAGCGATTTCGCAATCTACACGTTTTGCAAATCGGCAAAGTGCTGGTTGATCGATTTGCCTTTAATGCATCTGATTATTCGGCAAGCTACCATTATGCCATATATCTTAGGTACCCAGCCAATGTAAGACCACCGTGCGGCCCGTACTACTGTGATACGCCGGGAAGCCCATTTCGCATACATCAAGCAAGCTCCTGTCCCGGTACACTGTCAAGAGCTATCTTGCCCTGCCGTCATCAGTGTCAAGCACAACGCGGCAGGAATTAATGAGACTGCTGTCCTGCAGGCTATCCTACAAGCGACGGGCCCTATAGCCATCGTTGTCCATTGGCGAAGAGCCACACGTGGAGGAGGACGTAGTGAATATGTTGATGTTCAGGTCGCCTCAAGCTTTGTACGCGACAACACGATCTGCTCGAGAGGGAAGTCAAGTTGAAGAATGGCCATAAGACCATCTCGTCCCATTTCTCCACTCCAAGCCCCGACCTCTTCCTATCGCAAAGCCCAGTTGAAGCGCAACAATCTGGTGTGTCCTGAGCCAGGCTGAGGCCCCAGCTCTCGGGTTGAGAGGCACTGAAGCTCCAAGACTTCGCTAGGCTGGATCACCTGTATGGGGTGTCTGCTCCTGCTGGCGCTTTGGGTCTGAGGATTCGGCGAGGCTCTTCATCCATATCCATCATCGTAGACCGACGAGTGAGATGGGTCCGGATCTGGGTTGGCACGACGGCGATTACTGGAAGCTTAGAGAAATCGCCGTTTAGAGTGTGGCACATAGTTCCCTAAATGTTGAGAGAGGGTAAATTTTCTTTGTCAAGTCGACCCTTAACGGTGGTCAGCTTTAGCATGAATGAATGGCTGCACGTCTGTAGTACACGCCACAACAAACCGGCAACGGCATGCAGACGGAACAGCAACATATAAATGGATACTCGAATACACCTGATGGCGAACGGCTCCAGAGTCCTTTTGTACAGCTTCGGCGGGCAGCAGTTTCGGCAAATGCAGTGCGTCAGCTGACCGCGTTTCTGAATGATGAAAGCAGGAAATCTTTGGTTCCTATGTCGGGCTGGGGCAAGTTTCCTGCCTTGACCATCTGCTTCTGCGTGCTGTGACCGTTGAGGTCAAACTCGGAGTGGTCTCTCTTGCGAGCCATATTGCGTGACTGGTACGGAGTAATGATGCAGTTAGATCCTATCGTAGGTTATACATAGGAGGTACGATGTGATTAAGGCCCGCTATTTGAGAATATGCTCTTGACGTTAATACTAGTTAACTGTCATTCCACGGCAAGGATAAGGCGATGAGATGAATCCTGTGAGATCTTCTTGTGCTCTGGAAGGAAGAGCCAAAACCGTAACGAAAGCCCTCAGTAGTTCGCTTACCTGAGGCCAGACTCCGCTGCGATGGCCTTTATCGAGTTGTGGCTTAGAATGAGAAGAACAACACAATATAACGCATAAAACATTTGCTACATTGTCTGCCTATTCACAAGCAAAAATAACCGCGTTTGGTAAACAACTGTACGTTGACTAACCTAATGGCAATTTCCTCCCTGAGCGGCCTGTTGTCGCTAACTGCATCATTATCGGGTAGCTTTGTGTAAAACATCGTGAGCTCAATTTGATGCCGAATAATATCCGCATCGCTGTCAGAGCGCACCGTAGCTTTAACAAGTGAGCAAACCTTTAGATCGCCGGAATTGTAGCGCTCTTGATAGAGCAACTCACAGTATGCGCATCACAATCTAGATAATAAGGTAGTCCCTAAATGGTCGTGTAGTATTGCATATTTCACATTTTGCACAAGAACATATGTCTTAGCAGTGGATATAATATCACTCAGGCATGAAGCTCGTGATCTCACAGCAATGGTCGCTCTTATATAAGTTCTTTACACTCACACGGACGTAATGGCCCAACAGCCACCTTCTACGACTTCGATCCGCAACTGGCTCAGCTGGGCGCTATCTAACGCACCTTTAATCTGTACAAACAAGAATAGAGTTTTAATTAATAATCACATATACACTTCCTTTGTTAAATCGATTGAAATATAACAATGGCACGAAGTCCGTGTCCTTCCCAACCTGGCGCATCTTGACGCTGAATGCGATGAGTTCTTAAAGAGCGTGATCTTATGTAAATAGCATCATATTTGTACTTGACTTTATACTTTGGATACCTGTGGGGCACGAAATGAGGATGGAGAGGTCAAGGTCTGCATCAGCGTGTTTCAGACGCATAGATAAACATTGCAGTCGTGGTTGTTGTGGTAGGTGCAAGAGCGAAAAGGGGTCTGAATACCTCATTTTTGAGAGTCGCCTTCGACAAGAGAGGGAAAGGAACGACTTTATGTCTGGTATCTATGCTAATTCTAAAATTTGGGAGCAAGTGCTACAAGCAGCTAGGATAATGGCTGATCCTTATTGATGATGATGTTGTTGGACTCAGTTGTTTAAGTATGATCTTACTTACTCATGCTGTTTGAGATAGCCCGTTGGGAAAGGGAATCGTGAGTTGTCCTCAGTGGGCTAGTCCACGAGGCCGAAATTGTCAAATACACCCGCCTGTTTACAGGTAGTCAAGTGGTTGTGTGTTCTTACACCCCGTCTTGCCTTGATATTGGGTCGTATGTGGAAAGGGGGCCGCCCTGTTTTCCATTGAATGATTGCGTATAGAAGTAGATGCAAGGGTCGAGTTAAACCACCGTTCGTGACAACAGCGTTTATGCACTAACCTAAACCTCCTCTTCATCTTGGTCTCAAAGCTGTAGCAATTGGTGCAGGTACGAGACGCGACAGGAAGTAAGACTCTCATACCAGGCCATCCTCCCACCACACTGATGTTCAGCAGTTACACCAGAGTAGGCAACATCTCCGATGCTGAAGCACGTCCAAAACCATGTAGATCTCGTGACTATTACGAAATGTCAACCGGTATCCAGAAATTTAATCCTCCAGCGCTCATCGCAATTCAGGTCAGGAAGAAGGTATGCTCGGTTGCTGGGTGCGGTCGGTCCTTCCTCGTCACCCGTCAACAACAACCCTTTGTTTATGAGTCAAAAAAACGCGTACCCCTACATCGCCGTTCCCCAGGGCCTGATGGCGCAGTTGGTAAATAGGCGTATGAAACCAGGTAATGCTGTGTTTCAGGTCGCGTGTTCGAAGCCGTACCTTGTCATGATCACCTCCATTAAGTCTCTAATATGCCGGAGCGTGCAGTCAACGGGGGACTTCGAGAAGATTCTTTTGGATTTTTTTTCAGCATTAGTATATCTTTTTTACCTGAGTAAAATCCTTCATATTTTTAAAATGAGTGCCCCCACTGCGTCTGCATCAGCATGCGTTCAGCTTCAGGTTACGGCAACTTCGATCTTGACAGGTATAGCAGGGACGCTTCGACAGCCTTAGCACGGGTGCAGAGTAGTCCAAGAACACACCCATCCCACCATCAGGGTCAGAACAAGGCCGATCGCCAGAAACCACCCATTGCGTTAGATGGAGCGGAGAAGAAGACCAAGAGAGCGGGAAAGCGGAATAGAAGGATGTCGAGTGAGAATCGATAATCTGACTATTATCTTTAGAGTCACTCGCTGCTCTTGATGCCCTTCCTAAGCTGACTACCTACTTTATCAGAGGCAGGTGAAAAAATAAACCACACACTAGCCATGCCTTACCAATTCCTCACTAAAAGTCACACATTTTAACAATGTACCAAACGCCTAATTGAATAGCTAATATTCTGAAACTCATTTTGAATGTATTAAATTGCCTTATAAGTATTTGAAATTTGGTTCCATATTTTTCAGATTTTATTTGGCTATAGTCGTATCGCTTGAAGTGGCCAAGTTTTGGTGGTAAATGCTAGTGTGTGGTTTATTTTTTCACCTGCGTCTGCTTTATGTAGGTAGTCACTGCAAGCCCCCCTTTTAATGTGTATGGTTTGCTATCTAATGATGGTGCTATTTCGCTGGGCCACAGACAGTGCACGTGCTCAGCCGCGCGACTCGATCTGACAGTCGAGACAGTGCCAATTGCTCTCATCATCCTTTAAAATGCGCTGAAACTCTAAGTTTGTTTCCTCATACTTAAAGACTTTTTCAATGGTATCTGCATGTTGCTGTGGCCAATTGGCTGAAGCTAAACAACAGCCACACATATGGGCGATGTCCAGTGATCTGGGGAAATGGGGAAAGCGAAACACGCAGTCGAGCTCGGGTCGAGAGTCGCAAAATGCCGAATGCCTCTTGCGTGCTGCCGAGCTTCTCGCGCTCTCCTTTACTTATCTGGGGATCGGCGCTGCACTGCGGCGGATGACCAGTTCGTGAGGAGCGGGGTTTACTACTGTATGACGTGCGTGGAGGATTATGCTGGTTGTGGGGATAGAATAGCTCTGGAGAGATGCTGCACGGTGGATGGGAATGCAGGCATTGGATGGTGTCAAAAGGGGAGTCTCCAAAGCTGCAATATGCTTGACACCAATGGGTGCAGTAAACAGTGGGATACTACCTATTACCAAGCTCGGTAATTCTGAGGCAGCTTTGGGGAAGGCGATTGGCCATACCCTCTTTCACAGATGTGTCACTTTGCATGTGAACCTGGATCGGTCCCGTCCTCTTATGGCGTCACTAGCATACGCCCGGTGCCCGTTCACAAGTGTGTAGGCGTCGATCGAGGCGCAATCCTGCGAATAGCCTTGATAGTAATAATCCGACCTCGTCGCTCGTCTTAAGTCGTTGTGCAACGAGGGGCGCATTGAAATGCGGGGAAGTACCTAACGTAGCATGGAAGTTGTCTTGGGCAAATAGTGGGTGGTTTATTCCTCAGTAAGTAGGAATATTGCCGAGGGTTTTTCGACGACGGTCCCTATCAGAATGTCAATATTGTAAAGGAAACCGAAATGAAGTTCAAGGCAGCCTATTCTCAGATATCCATTGTCCACCCGCCTTACGCACTTATTTGGTTGTCAGAGACTTATATTCGTAGAAGGGTACCTAGCGTCTATTCGTGCTCATACGACGATAAGTTGCATGTTTCAAGGTTGGTGCTCGATAGCAATCTGAGACCACGTGCTCCTGGGCCGAACCTTAGGTTCTCACCCATCTCTTGGCGTATTATCTCCGTGTCTCATAGCGTCATATTCAACGGCCAGTCTATACTGTAATTTATTTTCTTTGGGATCTTGCTGACATTCTGAGATGCAAAGCTTGATGAGTCCATCTGTGAATGCAGCATGTAAAGGCGACATATAATGCAGACATCTGGCGTGAGAAATCACTCACTTTAGGCCCCGCACTTCCTGTCGCCTTAACACCACCGTCTGGACTCTGGAATCGAGACCTCCCAGATCCATTCATCTGAAAAAAATTGGAGGAGGTGGACCCTGTTCATGGGGCCCCATGTAGCACGCTGCACCAGTGACGCTAACTGCGCGAGCTGCGCGAGCTGCTTGACGAGGGAGCTGCTACTGTAATAACATGCTCGCAGCTGCGGCAGAGCGGCGCCGACGTTGCGGGACAATTGGCGAGATTGCATTGCTTTGCTTTCTATCAACCACGAAACGCGCAAAACCCATCGCCTTCTACCGATATCCCACCTATCGCAGACAGACTCAGTTCCCATAACCAGGCCTCCAGTGCGAAGAATCCTGCTCAATTCACCTTCTCCTTAGCCGATTGAACTCTCTTCTGTCCTCTGACAGTGACACACATAGCTTCATCATTTAATCTCACACTATCTTTGCTGCATTCCACCCGTCTCGCGTATCAGCGCACTCGTTTCTCTCCCTGTCATCCGGATCCCACATCATCCTTTATTGCCCGTTCTGCGAGTCCGCGCTCATTCCGGTGGACCTGCCTTCGTATTGTAGACCTCCCTCGCGCCAAAATGGCCGTGCCGGGAGGAGGGGAGGAGGATGTCTATGCTACAGTTGGTCTCCCATTGTGACAGAATGCGCCTCTTCCAAGCTAGAACCTAACTGCTCTGCCAACAGCTATTGCTGAGCGACACATATTTGCCTGGTAGGATATCTACTTCATTAGACTGTAGAATACTCCCTAACATTCTGATCGCAGGCGCCTTGGTGTTGGCCCATTCTCTACGCGATGCCGCTACAACCAAGAAGCTCGCCGTCCTGGTCACGCTCGACAGCGTATCCCCCGAGGCCGTTACCGAACTTAAAGTAGGAGCGCCAATGCTTATTACCCAGCATATTCGTCCGTCGTACTGATACGACGATAGTCCCTCTATGATCATGTCATCCCCGTACCTCGAATCCGCAATGCCCACCCAGCCAATCTTGCGCTGATGAACCGAGCCGACCTTCATTCCGCCTTCACCAAAATCAACCTTTGGAAGCAGACACAGTTTCGCAAGATCGTCTATATAGACGCAGATGTGGTGGCCTTGCGAGCTCCCGACGAGCTATTCTCCATTACCCACCCCTTCTCCGCAGCACCAGACATTGGCTGGCCTGACTTGTTCAATACTGGTGTCATGGTCTTGACTCCAAACATGGGCGACTACTACGCCATGATGGCAATGGCCGAGAGGGGGATATCGTTTGACGGCGCTGACCAGGGTTTGATCAACATGCATTTTCGAACCAACTACAACCGCATCAGCTTTACTTACAACGTCACACCATCCGCTCATTACCAATACATACCTGCCTATCGCCATTTTCAGTCGAGTATCAATATGGTGCATTTCATTGGCTCGGATAAGCCATGGTTCAAAGGGCGATACTCCAGCATCGGAAGCTCCCCATTCGACGAAATGACGGGGAGGTGGTGGGCAGTATATGACAGACATTATCGAGCGTCGGTAAGTCTTCTAACCCATGTCTCATTCGTCACGAATGTCACCCCGCTTACATAGCTCCAAGGAACCTCAACTCCGGCCCTCTGCATCCTCAGATTCTTCCGTCACGAATAACAATACTACCCAGTCAAATCCAGAACTTGTGCAGTATCTAACCAAGGGGGAATTCCAACCCAACTCTGCCAGTCGTGGAGCCAACAGTAAGCCACAGAGCGGAGAGCGATATGACCATGAGCATCGTTTCTACCACGAATCTGTCCATTCTCAGGGGCCAGGGCCTCACTCACCGGCTCACCACCAAACTCACTCCCCAGCTCATCACCAAGATACTCCCCATACTCAGGTGCACGACCACCATCGTCACCTCCATGAACAAAATGATGCCCATGGTCATGAACATGAATCCCCTTTGCTTGGTGACATTATGCTTCCGCCGCCCAAACCCTCCAGTCTTGTTTCTAGTGATGTGATTTCATCTTTGAACAAAGTTGAGGGCACTCCAGCTGAGGCTCGCGAAGAGCAGATTCACACACGAGAGGCCCCCGCTCTTCAACCTAAGGTCGAGCAGAAGCCACCACCATTCCAACCAAGCATGTCGAATTGGGATGCGCAAAGGTCGGTTCTCTCCATCCGTAATAAATCCAAAACTTAATCGCTAAACCCTACTAGACATGCTCCTCCGTCAGATTCAAAGCCCGAGGCTGCCAACTTTCCTGCCACCGTATACGAGATGTCGCAGAGTGCTACTCCGTTTGTTCCCCCGAAACGATACCCGAGTCCTCCAAAGGACATGTGGTATGAGGTTCCTAAAAAGGCTCCGGCTGATTCTTCTGCACCACCCAGAGCTATTTTCCCTTGGGAAGCAAATCAGCCAAAACCCACTCGCGTATTCGCCGATGATGAGCCATGGGTACTTCACACGCGGGAAAGAACAGAATCAGGCGCGCCTTCTGGTGAGCAGAGTCACAGTTCGGAATTGCTGGCATCAACTGAGTCGTCGGTGGTAGACACGGCCGGACAAAAGGGCGAGCCCATCACTCCAGTCACCCCGACTATCCAAATCACACCATCAGATCCTTGGAGCTCTTACACGCGCACCAATGCTTGGGATGACGTGCCGGAGATTGAACGATACGTCGATTCCATGCAGCAGCCCAAGCGCACCAAGAGTCGCAAGTCCAAGGCTCCTGGCATGATTGGGCTACCTAGTCCGGGCGATGGCGTTGATGGGCTCTCATGGCAACGGCGTGGCAGCAAATTGACTGATTTCCCGAGTGAAGTCGAACGCCCAAGCTTGCCTGTCACACCCGCCCCTATCCGTCGACCGAATTTCTGGAGTGGTGGCTCCGGACTTCAAGGAGACGATGGCGTCCCGAGTCAGGACGAGTGGGTATGTGTGCATGGGAAGAGGTGGCGTCCAAGCGACTGTCTTTGCGATTTAACTAACGTGCTACGTGTTCACAAGGATCCCGTGGCACAGCTACAGAAACTGTCTAAGCAACAAGGCGAAGCAATCCTGCAGAAGCTTGGTGGTAGCAGTCGGGACAGTGAGGACTTGCCGTCTCGGCCTATGCCCTTTGGGTCCGAGGGCATGGTATCCCCAACGTATGTGGCAAGGACTGCACAAGTGTTTAGTCCTCGTCCGGTGAACGGGAGTGCGAGCAGTGCCATACTAAGCCTTGTCACGGATATGGATGCGACACCCAGAGCATCTCCACAACAGGCGACGACACAGGTAGCGTCTGCCGCATCTGATGCAACAGGCGGACAAGCGTCCCCTGGGAACCAAGAGTGATAATTGAGGGCAAGGGAGACAAAGACGGGGTCGCGTGCATTGGACGGTCGAGGAATCACATGATCATAGTCAGTTTCCAGGTGTCCAGGTGTTGATAGAAGAACACCACTTATTCGCCGAGGGCTACGCTAGCATTTCCAGGTGTTGTTTGTTTTCATTGGCACTGTAGCATTAATGGGAAGGCTATACATGTCCTTACGCGGGGTATTCGAAGGGAATGCAGCGGCGCTTCGGTTTTCACAGTCGAGGGCTATGTATTTTATACCATACATGTGTTATTTAGTGTTGACTTTGCTTGTGCTGTAGTAATTGCTCTGAAGACATGATGTATTCTTTACTGGTGAATATGTGCTACTTGTTGTGTGTTCCGGGATTAACAAGACTCTCTTGTAAAGTGATGGTTCGGCGGGCGCAGAGATGCTTGCATCATCATATCATAGATGAGAAGGAAATCTCGATAGATAGGTTTCTCAGTGAGTTGCTTAACGTCCAAGGCCGTTTGTCGCGTTTACGTGATGGTGATATTGGTGATAGTGGTGGGGGAAAAGTCAGCTGAGTGCTTTTCTCTTTAAGATGTTTACTATAGACGTCTATACACGTGATACTATTTCCACTGAGGTGTACTTGTAAACCTTATTGCGGAGAATTAAATAAGAATGTGAATTATTGAACATTACGTTTACTTGACAAGAGCGGGTAATCTTTATTAGGGTTACCTGATCTTGCATTATTTTACACAGATAGGGGTAAGTTTGAATGTACCTATTGATACCTTAGCGTCACGAAGAAACAGTTAACAGGTAGTTATTATGAAACGGGGATCACAAGTCAGTCTCCTCTGTTTATGGGACTCTTTTCGATGGGAATTCGCATGACTAGGCTTATAAAGAGGGAGAGGAAGGGGGGGGCGCGGATTTGCAGAGGAGGCTCGTTTCTATTTCCTCTTATCATGAGGCTTTCTTTGACAGGTCTGTTGCTTTTCAGATGTTTAAAGTAGTTACTTTGTCGCAACTCTTTCCTTGTACTTTGATTTCGAACGTATCTCGAATTGTTACAAGAAGCATGCATAATCATAGGGACTACACATTAACAAGTGACATAGCCAATGGATGAAAAAAGGTTGGCTCATGGATAACTTTTAGTACCCAAACCCAATGTTGTATCACAGCCCCCATTTCGACTATTGTTTTCTAGTCATCTTAGGCTAACGTTTACTTAGAAGGTATGCTTTAACTTCACCGGCCTCAAGCCAACTAGCCGACAGGGCTGACTCCTCATTTTCTGGTCGCCTATGTTACTTTAGTTCACAGATCTAAGCTCATGTTTGTAGGGATCGCTGGATCACGGCTCTGAAAGATCCATGTCATTCCCTCGCGATCCACCAACAGGAAGATGTCGCACTATCACAATAAGTGTTCTCGAGGACCAGCTGGTATCGGCAGCTGAATGGGGCCACGGTGTTGTCGCCTCTTGAGCGCCTAGCACTCAGCTCATAGATCGTTTGATCTCAAGAGCTCGAATGGCGAGTAGCCGATGATAGGATGGCTCAGGCAATTTTTGAAACATACTTTGTAATACGGTCTGTAGAAATCATGCTAACTGATCCGAATTATACATATTTGACCAGACGAGGCATCTTGTAATTGAGGGAAGGAAGGCACTGGAGATGTTGCATTGCATCTTTGTTAGAGAATCCATAAGATCTCGTAGAATATTTGACTTCCGAAGTCTCATGCTTTACAAAGTGATTATTCCCTATGTTGTTATGGTAAGAGAAGGCAGATTTTCCGACATGAAAATCCATTACTTTCCACCATAGGGGGCCTTCACGACTAATATTTGTAGGGTTGGATCAAAGTGACAAGTTCGAGCCCTTCGGACCTACCAAGCCACGTCTTCATTAAGTGTGGAAGATACCTTTGACGGTGCTGTGCCTGTCAGACTATCCGGGTTGCTGATCCTCAGTCCAAACCAGACCGTTGCCAATGCATTTCAGCGCACTAAGTACGCCTCTGTCTCTTTTCGAACCTACCGCAGAAGCGCGCGATTGCTGAAGATTCCTACCGCTTCCATTGGTCTGGAAAGCTCTGTCCCGTAACGCGCGTTGGAAGTCGAGCCCAGATCCTCTGGCCAAACTTATTACAAGCGCCCATGCTAATGTCCAATGCAAGAATGAAATGTTACTGGCGCCAAAGAAACCGACGAGTCGGCTCCGACCCGATAGTCGTCGCTCACAAACACAGTATATTGTAGTTGCGAGGAGATGTGGTCCGATGTGGCGTATATTGGTCTGTTGGCTAGATATACACCACTCTAACATGGCAATTGTCCGACATTGTCGGCGGCTACTGAGTCGAGCATTGTCCAAGGTGGTTATTCATGAGTATCAATTGTTGATGTTACTTCTACTACTTACCTACCCACCGACAACGGAATTTGGACAGAGAACAGTTCACGATGTTTGAATCTTTCATTTTTATCAAACTTTCTGCCCCTTATGAGCACGGTAGGTAAACAAAGGGAAGCATGTGGCGTCAATAGCCATCAATCGATATTTACAATAGAAATAAGCAAAATTCCTGACGAACTGTGTTGGAAGATCGACTACCTAAACCCAGGCGTGGAACTTTTGCTAGTGTACCAAGGGAAAGCATCGTGTATTAATTGACGATCGTATTCAAACATAGTAGGATCGATGATCAAACGAGTAGATTAATCACTCAGTGTGCACGAGCCTGTATGTACGAGTTGCGGTAGGCATGTCCATCGCCCTAAAAGGTACGCCAACTGGTAGGATTCATCGAAATTAATGAGAGATAGTACATATGTATGTCTCGGTGTGCGATGAGATATCAGATGAGGCAGTGGGGGCCAGCGATCAAACCGTCTGTTGTTGAATCCTTCCCGTGTCATCAGTCTCTCACCCCGGCTAGAGTCTCTATGGCCAAGCTAAACGAACAAAAAAGGCATTGCTTCGACAAACAATTAGATAATAGCCTTCTCAGGACTAACTACATTGTTATAATATTCAACAGTGAGCAGAGAAGTTGCACGATGGACTGGTGGATACTAACCAAGGGCATCGAGTGAAGTCCAAGTTGTACCTAGAGCAGGTACTCTCAGATGCTACCTTGCATAGTACAGATTACTACCTGTACACTGTACGACATAGAACTTGGTCACGGGGACACGCGAAGTGCACACCCCAATGACCTACTCTCTAGCTGTCAAGCACATAGGCAAACTACGGTTCGCGAACTTTCAGCAAAGGACGAAAAACCTGCCGTTGCTTATTTCTTTTCTTCCACGTCTGCCTCGTGCTAATGCGCGTATGGAGGGGATTGTCGTATGGGGATTGGGTCTTAGCGCACGTCAACGAAAATTACACGCCCATGTTGGAGGCCGCTTCTTGCGACCCGACCCCCCCAACTTTTTTTCAGTGACCGCTTCTCCGGGGCACGGCACGAGCGCGTTAGGCATTGGGGGTGAATTGGGAAGAGGTCACTGAACTTGGGAATCTATCGATGCAGGCACTGCGCCCCTCTGTCGCGAGCAGCATTGATAGAGTATACGGTAGTTCAGTTTTCGCGTCTACTATACGGACGTCATTCTAGGGTGTTGGGAAGCGAGCGCTTGCTTTCCCGCCAGTGGTAGATACTAGACGCACGACATGCAAGCACACAGCCACTATTGTGGGGGACGACCCGTTCTCAGCGTGGTGTACTGGGGTTGGTCAGACCCGCAAGGTCGCCGACTATTATGTGATTGATCATGTATGGATGGGATGAGAGGAAGGCAATAATTGCCCAGGCGAAAGACATGCGGTGTGGGAGTCCCAAGAGTTCATTCAAGGCCCAAGCCGAGGATTGAACGTCAGGGTTTCGGCTCCCTGAAATTAGGTCTTTCAATATATTGCCGTGACTCCGTTCAAATGCGAGAACAACAGCCAACCGATCGAGTATCGGTGGTGCCGACCCAGAACGCAACCTTTATCTGCGTGGTAGGCAACGTCGCCTAATAGAATAGGTAGGGCAATGAATGCAGAATCTGTCCGTCAGATTCAAACCCGTCGTAGGATACCCACACGAACCCGTAGGAACCATCTTCTCCTCTATTCGCCGGGCAACGCGCCCACGAATAATTGGCTTTCCGAGCCTGGCGAGGGGGGTGAATACAGACCCCCTCAGGTGTCATCGAGCCCTCCGTCTCCCCGGCGCGCATCCTCAGAACGGAAACGCATCCCACTTTTTTGACATGTTCAGCAGCCCTTGAACTACATGCGTAGACACTGGCACACATCTACTAGACATTGGATATATGGCCTGGCAATATCAACTATTGCATGTAGGCAGCTTACCGCCCAGAGACAACCTCTGGTTCGGGTCGGCATGTACGACTGGCCCAGCTGGTACGAAGCAAGACCCTTTGCATGCCTTGTCCGACGTACCAACTGTAGAAGCGCATACCTCAGCTCCCATCTGTTCACCCGAGATTGCTTCATACGGTCGTCGATCTTCGGACACTAAATAGTACCAAAGAATGAGTTGTTTTATCGGACATAGGCGTCATACATCTTGCAGATCAAATGCGGATGCACGTCGCGACAATCGACTCCCATGCCGATTGATTGGGGAGCATCGGTTGGGTCTGTCCTGTAAGACGATAATGGGACATTTCTTGGGACCGGTAGTTGCTTTATTTGGTAACATAAACAACACATGCCCACCTGGTCTTCTTTCCTCGTGTGAAAAGGGTAGGTGTGTGTTTATCCGAGGCCTCTTCGTACTCCTATCGCAAGTATGCAGTCACCAACCAATCATATTGGGGTATGTACCACTGTTGACCGGATGTAAGACAGCACCTCAGCAGCATGGGTGCGGCACAGTCACTTGCTTCTCGGTTTCAGGTATGTCTATGAAGCCAACTATAGGGTACTGTACATGCGCTGCTCATACCTACAATTACTAGAACGTATTGTAGGCGTCCCTGGGTCCGTGATCCATTCAATGAGGAGCTATATCACCAGTTCGAGAGTGCATCTGAGTCGGTCCTTATCGTAACGAACGGTGTGTGAAGTCACGAAGTAGGGACAAGTCAATGTTATACAACATGTTAGTAAGAATTCGCTAAGCTGAGGCAAGCGGTGGGGTGGGACACCCACACGGGCAAAAGGGTATGCGATAATATCATGAAGCATTATAGACACATTGTTGAGTCTCGACTGAATATTGTACATCAGGGGGTATCTTTTGTCAGGCGCATTCCATCAAACAGATGATCATCGCATCCATACACAAGCGGCAGAGTAAAACAAAAACAAAACAAGTTGGTATGAAATGGTTGGTCCACCATGCTCATGAACGCCCGACAAGATTAAACCCAGTGTATCGCTCCCAAATCCCAATCATAGTGGCCTTTCGGACCTGTCCCATCGCTTCCATTCAATGTCCATCAAGTCGAAAAATGTATATACCAATTGCGCCCAACATGCATCCTCGCTAATCAGTATACTTCCGTATGACAAGTGAATGCTGCCATAACCCTGCGCCGTTCATGCTGATATGCTCTATAGCCTTTTGTTGGAAGGGGTGTCATGTCCGTCGTGAGTATGTATGTATTCGCCCCCGTTGTTGTGAAGGTTAGGAGGTTTCGGTATGTCCAATATGGTGTATGAAATAGTGATGAGTGTATGTACTGCGCCGAGTCATCAACTTCGGCTCATTTCCAACATGCGGGCAATATCTTCCTCCGTTGGATCGTCGGAGATCCAGATGCCCTTTTCCTCGTCGGTGGCACTGTGGAAGCCCTCAGCTCGCTTCATCGTGTTCATATCCAAGTCCGTCACGTAGGACTTGCCGTCTGCCAGCTTGAGGCGGACCTCGTGCTCAGTAGACAGCATCATGTCATCTTTAGCAAGGCGTCGCGGTCCGTCGAACACAGTCAGCACGCGTTTCTTCATAGTCATCTGGCCCTTGTCGAAGCCCCACGAGGAAGGATAGTTTTGTCGATTTTTGCGGCTCTTCGTCTTCGTTGCCACCGGGACTCCACCTCGAGAATGCGTCATACCGCGGGACTTCTGCACACCGTTTGCAGGGTTGCCCTTTTTCTTCGAAGGGGAGGAGCCTTTCCTGACATCCCGAGCATCGTCCAGGTCATCTTCGTCAGCCATTTCGTCATCGTCTTCTTCATCCGAGTGAGGGAGAGACTGTGTTGTGAGTGGCAGATGGTTCTTCTCCAGAGTCTGGTGAACTTCCTTGTCGTCCTCCACTTCGCCCAGTCGCTGGGCGTTGATTGCCTCGGCGGGATCCTCCTGTTGAACAATGCGCAAAACGCAGTCGTCGAGATGTTCGTAGAAGTCCTGGGCATTGGCGAATGTTGCCGAGCAAGTGGAACACTTGCCCGTAGCATCCGGTGCATATCCAGTCAGCTTCTTGCCACTGTTGGCGCCGGGGGATGTCTTCTTCCGGCTATTTGGTGGCGTCTGTTCCACTCCATGGACAGCCGTCAAATGTCGCTTGAAGACATCAGCCCTATTGAAGGACTTTTCGGCAGCAGATCCAGAACCCGGACAGAACCCGCAAACCATGGTACCTTTGTAGTGAGTTAGAGTATGACGATTCTTGTCATACTTGCGTGCAAATCCTTTGACGTGATACTCGCATGTGTGGATCGGACACTTTTCAGGCCGTTCCGTCTGATGCGTGAGCATATGCGCCTTCAGGTCCTTGAATGTCTTCCCACAGTCGGGATGAGGACATCGCTGCTTCTTCTCGGACTCGTCACTGTTGTATGAGAACTCGTGAGAGCTATGTGATTGGTACCCAATGGAAGGTCGCCTGCCATTATTAGGGGGAATTGCGTATGGGCTATATTGCTGGGGATGATACGTGTGCAGATAGGGCGACTGGCTGCCGTTCCTCATGCCAGGGGCTGGAGAAGTTGCGCCAGACAAAGAAGGGGAGTGGGGATATGCATTTTGCGGCGAGTAAGCATTGCGATGCTCGTACGCCGACATTGGCGGCGCCATAGGCCCACGAATTTCCGGGTGGATCAAAGAAGGATCTAGACAAAAGATCGAGTCAGAATAGAGTCTCTAGAGTCGCTTGCGCATGAAGATATGAGACCGACAGTTCTGAGAAAATGACACATCGCTCAGAAAGAAAGCAGAGCGGTGAGCGAAACGAAACGAAATAGAAAAGTGCCTATCATCTGAGGCGCAGGCTGAAATACTACCCTCCACTGCAGGCGGCTTATGCCGATGACCCAGCGAGATGGGAGGCGCAGCTGGATCAGGTAACGGGAAACATCCCTGTAATAGTTGCAACACCATAAGACTGACGCGATAAATCGTGCAGAATGTGCAAACAGTGTTCAATCGCGCTCCCATACAAAAAGACAAGAGATTTGATCATGATACATGAAATATGAGAGAAAGCAGCATTAGGGATCCAATCCAACTCACCAACAAAAGTTGATTTGCTGTCGAAGGTCATGAATTCTTCCATACCTGGGCCAGTGAATGCCGAATACTCGGTTCCCGCGTAGTATTCGTTCGAGCCAACAATCCCTGGGTTGACATTCATGCCAGACTGTGAGTACTCTGGAATGAAAGCAAGTTGTCCGTGATTCGAGTTCGGCGATCCCACTGTGGACGATGGTGCGGATGGTGCTGAAGCGGTCGATAGATCTGAGTGAGGGATCCGAAGCTCGCCATCCTCGGGATACATTGTTGGCGATGTTCTGCCCCGGTACATGAGGTTGTTCATTTCTGGATATAGCATGCCCTCACAAGCTTGGGCGTGTGTGTAATCTTCGTGCGCGCTTCGAGAATAACTAAAGCCGTTGGGGCTCATGCTCATGTCCAGTGGTGGCGATGTGTATCCAGGTCTCGTGGCAGGCTCGGGGTAAAGCATGAAATCGGCTTGCTCGTGGTTTGGTCGATGAAACATCTTATATGAATGGCTATTTGCCATTGTCATCATTTCAATTCTCCGAAGTGAGATTACGAAGCCGTGTATAGTGCTTAGAGTCGCTGAAAGCGCGCTTCAGCAGGAGCAAGATCAGCGCTGCGACCAATATGTTGGTGACTATGACATAAACAAGAAACAAGTCTCACATCCGCGCCTTGTCTCAAAACGGCGGATCTCAACACGGAGCCTCGATCGGGGGTTAAGGCGAGGTCGAAGACGAGACAAAGCCTTCGGACCTTGTTGAAAACCAAGATTGCTCGGTTGACTGTCTTGCTGCTGCCACCGGATGGTATATGTAATCCAAAACTCGAGACTGGCGTATTTGTCCGTGATAGTTGTTTGCCAAAGACGATTGCCCCGCGTAGAAAAGGATATATGGAGCGGCAGATGACTAGATGGTGTGTTCAAGTGATATTATATACTGTTGATATTATGTACTGCTTTTGGTTCAAGAGAGAGTAGGTCCAAGACGGTCTCTTCAGGATGATTGTCGTCGGTGTAAGTAGTCGTGAAGCCAGTGGTGAGGATCCTCTGACGATGGTGTTGGGGGCTCAAGGCTGTATATGTATACAAACAAGCAGAGCAGGCAAGCTAGGACCGTTTGCTGCAGGACACAGCCCATCAAGGCAATGTGTATGGGGGTATGGGTGTATGGGTGTGGACGGTCTGCCTAGGGGGGTATTGGTAGAGGATCTAATTCATCATTTCTGTGGGTACATTGCTGTCGTAGGGCAGATGAGGACCCAGACAAGCCAGACTCCCCGTCCCAGATCGAGGGCGGGTCCGCCAGCTCACGAGAGAGTCAGGGGCTCAGGTACGTACTGAAGCAGCCTTCACGGTACGTCCTCCGGATCCTTGTCGAGAGAGCGACAGGGGCCTCGGATTATGGGCATGGAGGTTGAGCGAACCGCACTGTCGAGACTGACGCCCATGACCAGGCTCTGGACACAAGGAGCGCCTGGGGTTGGGGTGTGTAGGTGTCAGGCTATTCGGTGGATGATGATCGCCTGCTATGTACATACAGAATCTTGGTACAGGCGATGTCGATTTTTTGGAGTGTGCAGGCAGAGACTCTCCAATATTGACATGGTCTGTCACAACTTCGAATACTTAACTGGCGATCAGAGGCGACGGTGTTCCGTCAACGACCAGGCATACCACCTGGACTATTCGTCTGCACAGCGGTGGCCTCGGTGCCCGCGGCATCGCCATCATAGTTGGCAGCCTTTCATTGTGACCGACCGTCCGAATGAGGCATTCGGTATTTCAAGTCGTGGAACAATCCTGTATCCGGCACATACGAGTAGACATACATATGTATGCAGTGCCTGGGAAGACGTGTGCTCCGAAACAGTATGTAGAGGATGTACAGGATTGGCATTGATAGCTACCTTTTCGCTAGCATCACATTTAACGCAGACATGACCACATGTTTGAGCGTTACGTACAGCCAAGCTTCTCTTGAATATGTGCGTTTTGATGAGCAATCGGTTCGCGAACATAGAAGACTGAGGCAGGCATGGCAAAGCCCTCCGGGGCAAATTTCTGCCTTTGTGTGATGATATTACACTCGACGTGGCCGACAACACCGTCTGGCATGACTCTACAAAGTCCTTCGCAGACACGTTTGTCTTGGAGATTGTCGGGGTGGCAGGCGACGAGACAATGTTCGTTGAGAGGACGGGACAAACTGTGTGAGAAACAGCAAGGCTGGACTGAACAAGCACTGTACACGTCTGTACAGTTTACATACATGCCTGGTAGAAATCCCTGCAGCTCGCGCAGTGCTGACTTTTTATCTCGTTACACGGAATTGAGGGTGGTTATTATTACCCTCGCCTCCCGTCTCAAACTGCACAGAACCTGTGGGCGCATGAATTCCGCCTGATAGACTCCATGACCCTGCCGCCTATGAATGACGGTATTCACTCCGTAGCTCTACATGGCGTATGCCAAGCGATACTACCGCACACCCCTAATATTCGCCCATATTGCAAGTACTGCCCCATGATTGAAAACTCCAAGGAACAACCGAGACCGCGGAGGAAGTACAATCTTCAAGAAGAGTCTGAAGAGGAACACACCGCGAACCTGGGCCGCCCTGCCTGTAACCTCGGGAACGTGTGAAATAGATACATCTACCACACTCCCCTCAACTCCCAGCAGAGTCCCAGCAGCCCCTGCATTTCAAAGACCCAGAGAATGTGAATGACTAGCCCTATCCCGGCGTGAGATCATCTCTCTATGATACTCTATCTCCCAGCGCGGCAAAGATGATATCAGTCGCTCATCCGTCACTCTGATTCATTGCCCCGTGACTTGGAGCTGTAGAACCATCAATGCGAATGTTGGTGTTGTCTTGTCTCAGGTACTAGAAAAAAGAATCTGGCGCAGATGCTTGATGCTAGGATGTTCCATGCGAGCAAATGGTAACTTCCGTACTTTGGCGTACAGGCTTCTGGAGCGAGCAAATACCAATTATCACTTACAAGATATGTTCGTCGTCCTCTATTGCCCAGAATGGGTTTCGTGCCCCTGGATCACGGCCAGGACGTGCCTTTTTGAGGCGCACTTCTGGCCAGGAGAACCTGGAGTATGACTGGGCCGGACTGCTTCGTAATTTCAACCGTCGTCAGTTCATGGTCTACTGTGGCACCTAAGCACTTTCCAAACCCTCGGGTCCCCAGATAAGGTCGACCAATTGCTCACTGGTCACGAAAGGATTACCTGTGTCATCTGAGTCACTTGGCACATGGTCCCGAGTTTGGAGACTCTCTGGACCCTTTCCATCATGTCTCAACCGCCGACCGAGTTGTCGGTGGACAATGCAGTATGGTATTCGCATGAGAGCCTGGGCCAGTGCGCTATACCCTATGTCGGCGCCGTTGTTCTCAATCCAGTAAACGGAGACGAGACCAAAAGTATCGAAAAACGCCTACACGTGGGTCTGGACTGGCACATTTCGGCGCCCGGCCGAGGCTAGAGGCTGGACCCTCCCTGCTGATTAGGCGTTGCCGGACGTCGGAGGCCCTTCACCGTTGGGCTACTGTCGTCGAATTGAAGCCATCGTCGACTACCCATGTGATGGTGGCTACGATACTTGTATACACCCCACACTTGGATGTCTACATGTGTAAGTGAGGCGTAATTCTGTACCGTTCTCCAGAGCGTTCCATATGACAAGCGATGTCGTTCGGCCTACTGTGAACTGTAGACATGCTTATGAACATCCTGCATACATGAATTCGCACCGCCATGCATGTGCTTCATAAGTCCCCGCATACGTATGCGTATTCTCGCAGGCCACCACCCACTGATGCACGATCCAGAACCTCCTTGCCCGCGTTGGTGAAGATGCCTACCCCTTTCTGTCGCTAAGCAAGCCAGTCTTGATCTGGGCGAGTCGCCTCAGATGCTATGCCTTCTACCCCAAGACGTGCATCGGTAGACAAGAGCGTGAGCTGAACTTCAATTGGTCGGCCGCCCAAAGGAGCCTACGGTAAGATGACTGAGAGCATAAAGTGTCCCGCTCGGAAATGTGGAAAACCAAACACACCTAAAGCCATCATACTTATTTATCGATGGCCAGTTTCGCTACAGATGCAGCACACCATTGCCAACTTAGGTACCTTATCGGACCTCATTGTATGTACGCATCTAGGACAATAGATTCGATAATAATTGAAGTTGCGACTCAATGCCTCAGGCATTAGCCTACTAAGGGATCAGCTAATCCATATCTTAGCTGTTGCACGGATTGAACTATCTGATATGGCGTGAAGTATGAAATCCTGCACGAGCCCAGAAGCGAGCCTCTGTGCTCTGGGCGGTTACTTTGCAGGAGTATTAACAATGACCCTCACTAGAATCTACAGTGCAGCTAAGGCCGGACCCGAACTCTCCATAAGAGTCGAACCTTGGCAGGGTAACATGAAGTGGCCGGATACTGCGGTTATAGATAATAGGCTGTTGACTTCGAAGCTTTTGGCATGAAAAATTGGTTGACTACTTTCATAACGGATGATAGCAACGAGTTCGCACTGCGAGTCTTCCACATCGTAATCGATCATTACACCTCGTAACAGGTAAACTGTACTGTACAGCTTAATAGTCCACCCTTGCTGGTCCCTAACCCGTCACCACGAGGGAGTACGAAAAGGATCTACCCGACCGCGACAGGGTTGGACCTTGGGGTACGATGGTATAATCAAAGAAAATGGAACTTTTGACGTGATTGCTCTAAAACAATATAGGCCAATAGGCTAGCGCAGAAGAGTGTGATTGGTCAGAGTACGAGAGAGCAAGGGTCTTTTTGATCGCTACCTGGTTTTAACTCTAGACTATTGGAGTAAGTGAATGTGCCTACTTAGCAAGAGGTTGTGGGGTAGTATACCTGCCTCGCCTGTCTACAAGAGGAGTATGTACAGCCCAAGAAAGTCAAGGAGAGATTCCCGTGCTATTGAAGTTGAGGTTGCAGTGCATCTCAGGCGTCACAGACTGCCAAGAGATGTGGTCGAGTTCGGGTCATGGTGTGTGTGGTGTGTAATCTGTATGTGTGTGAGCATGCGAGTTTTAATTATAGAAGCTTCCAGAGTGGGGTGCAGCCTTCTTCCATCCCCAAGGTCACATCACTCATCTTGCAGTGCTTCAACGATGGGGACTGAGAAGTCCTTGGAGGTAATGATACTTACATCCTCAGATAATACGCCTTCATGCTCATTGTCCTTCCTAATTCCAAATGACCAGGAAAACACATGGATCACCGTCAGAAAATACACCATGTAGGCACAGTATTAGCCCAGCAGAACAAAAAAGGTCACCTGCGAAATCTGCCAAGCAGGGTGGTTTCTATGGAGCATCGGGGATGAAACCAAAAAGTTGAATAATGGTTCCGTTGATGCGCAATCGCTGGTCCCAGCAAGTACCATACAACAGGAATCACGATGCTAGGAACGCAAGTCTGACATCTCTATTCTGCTCGATGAACCTGGAATACCACCTTGCCCACGCGCGTGATCAATCTGACAATCTCCAACACGTGTTTGGCGTTCGCCTGTGCCGCAATGCTGCCTGGCGTGGTATGTCCCGCTCACCCTCGTGGTTGTGGCCTATCGGAATGCCGGTGAAACAGCACGTCTTCACGGTCTTACACGGACTTGGTGATCCTGTTTTTAGAAGCGATACGAGAATGTCGTGATGGTGGCTACACTTGGGAATTCTTCATGGGGGCGCCGCTTTTCTCATTATTAAGCCAGGTTGTTCGGAAATCGAGAACCAGTCGCGTCTCTTGCATACAAACCTCGTAGGAGAAACCCGTCCAGTATATCAGTGAGGTCTCAGCATGACGCCCCCACCTTCTTGATGACACTTTTATGTCTTGACCTGAGCAGCTTCATGCTATAGGAAGATGAGGTATAGCGAGTATCTCAGCCCTACAAAGCCGAGGACCAGCTGTCGTGTAGATGGTACGCATATGGGATTACAGCCGTTGATGAAATTCCTTTGATCGGTACTGCAAGTTTGTCTGTCTGTGTATCTCACAGCCACCTCCAGAAACCCGAAAAAGGACCTTGCAGTTTTAGTGAGAAGACGGACCCTGGAGACAAGCTTATTAGTGAAAGAGGAGCAACAAGCAGGCCCGGCAAACTACAGTCTGCCAGCGTGATCGTCATCAATCAATCCTACCGTTTACCAATATCGGCCTTCCATAGGATGAGCAGGTGAAATGAAGTTACATTCTTGAAAGAACCGTCTTTCCTTTCCAAGACAACTTTCATGCATTCGATTGGAGAAGGATCGATCGCTTTACGATCATTGTAGTATTCGATACGGATCCCTAGAAACGTTCTGCAGTATTAAAAAGGGGTTATTTGTTTCTGCTTCAAAACACGTGCAACAGAGCCTCCGTCTGTTATGTAGGTCCACATATACAGTACTGGCTTGCATTGTATCACCCGCCAAGATAGCCGGGTCATCATCCTAAAACAGCTCAAGGGCTCTCTGCTCTCCAACCCTCTGCTCCAACCCGTTCCAGCAGACCGGCGTGTTTATCTCTCCGGTACAGGGATCTCAAAAATAAGCACTAGGGTAGCGCTCACATCCCTGTTTGCCATGCGCTCCGGCAGAACCCCTTGCCGATGTCCTCCAGCCACAGAGCATGGCAATATCCGATGTACGTCTCCATGTATTCTCTAGATGTGGCACAGCGAGCAGAAACTTGGTGTAAAGTCTCCACTCGTATACTACGGATATACTGTACTATTTGCCATTAAACAACATCGGCGTTGAACGTGTCTACACCTAGCAGCCGTCGGTCCCGTCTTTGAACAAATATGTAATCCCTTGAACGTGCTAGATTTGTGCGGGTTCGTTCTGATATGCGCAATAAGAATACTGGTCCACCGGGGGGTAAAAGGTAACGCCAAGAAGTACAACCTCTTACAGTACGCTACGCAGTTGTGGATTTCTCGACGAAGTCGCTCTTTTCGCGATAGTTGCAAGATTTCGCGATATTGGCAAAAGCCTACACCAAACAACCGGGCCCGTACGCTCACAAGACACACTCGCGGATAGCTTCGTCTAGCGTGCGACCTGCTATTATACCCCTACAGACCATCACACAATACACAAGCCGTTACGAGCAGCCCGGCTCCTGTCAAGATTTGCTTCCCGTCGACTCAAAGTGTCCGCGATAGGTACCAAACGCGGATGAAGGACATCAAAGATGAATCTCTGTGGGCGTTTCCTTGTCTAAAACGAATCATACGTCTACCGAGCAAGACTGTGAGATGCTAGTAGTATTCAACCAATCACTTGTCAAAGTCGGCACCGTAACTCTCTCATTGGCCAACGAGTAAACCTACCCACGCCGGTTGGCCTTCGTCTTTTCTCGAGTCGGGCAAAACTGTACCAACTTCGCAAGTTGCAACCATCCGCATAGTCAATATCCCCGTACCATACACATAACGTAGGCCCAGTTCGTCATGGAAAACACACTGAGAGATGACGACATCTCAAGCACTCCGCGACTTTTTCCACCAACAGCATGGATGATAGGAAATCCGATTTCACTGGTGAACATACTGTCGATTGTAATGAAGACAGCGGTAGGTCAATGAAATCGTTGAAGAGGCATCGTCTCTAACCCTGATCCTTGAGCGAACCAATAAACATCGGGGCGAGTGCTCAGAGACAGCGAGTCGGGATGGAGCATCCCGGCCAGTCTTGCGCCGGGAACAAGTCGATCCGAGAAAATCGAACCGGGCTCAGGGTTGCTGTCGCCAACCAATCCAATCTTCCCATCGTATGATTGAACAGTATCAACATCACCATTATCTCTTCGTTCAGAACACAAGTATTAACAAATTCGATACTGTTATGTATGTCACCGAGGTATAAATTGTAGATAGCAATAGTCATTGCTCACGATGTCCAATGGCTGTAACCCGACTTAATGATTTGCTTGCATCGTCGGTCACAAATCGTCGTCCTTGTCTTGCGTGTGACGGTATTAGAGGCAACAAGTCGCTGATCCGACTGACATGGACCACAACTGTTAGCCTCACCGTTGAGTGTCAATATTGACATGACCCGCTCCGCTCCGCTCAGTAGCGGAAATTGGAATTGAAAGAGATGAGTGAAGTCATATGGAGCTGTCGCCGATGAGCACAGCCAATGGAACGTCAAACTTTTGTCTCAATCAGGCAAAGTTAAACGAGAAACCTTGGTGGAGAGATGAAGTTGCTCCTGGGCTATCCACAACAGTAGGGGATCCTCGCAAGCTTTGTACTTTTCTTCAAAACTGAAGTCAGTCCCGACTTTCTCGGCCGAGGGGAGAAGGGAGAGACAAGGCAGACCAGCAAGTTACAAGGCATAATCGGCGTACTAGTCGGCTCCCCACTTGCAAAGATACATATCCCAGTACATACATGTCATAGCAAGGTTTCCCATCCCAAGTTTCGCGGAGCAAGTGCCGGCTACTGACAGCCTCTTCTGATGATGCTAGTCAAGATCTCCAAGCTAAACAAGGCTAAGCGGGATCTACCCTTAGCCCTTCTCACCGTCGGTAAGTGATGCGCCATTTTATTTACCGCGCAGCCTAACTCTTGTGCTGGTGAACCATGGTAATAGACTGCGGACAGGCCTCCAAAGCCAGGAGAGCGGGTGGTTCTGCTGTCTTCTCTCCCTGCAGAGAATAAGCGAAGGTTGATATCGCAGGGAAGAGTGATCATCTTGCATAGCTTCCATGTCGATTCGAAAAGGGAGACTTCATCTTGCTCCCGGAAGAATTCCGCACGCGCAGATCCCCCTCCGACTGCATCTTGCAGCGTTACACTAGTAGAGCTGCATATCCCCAAGGGGAAAGGTGTATAGTGTAGCGGCTAGCTGAGAGACCCGATGCGGTATCCTAACGTCTTTAATGAGGACTTCGAACCAGAACGATATCTTTTTCCTACTGTATTCAGATTGGGTCACAGACGGAGGTGCAACACCCAAGAACATACGCTGTCTGGTTCTTTACTCTTAATATCCAGGTTTGCGTAATAACGATTCACCAAAAGAGCGACGTATTTAGGAATGATGGAGTTTTGGTGTACCTGAATGATGAATACTAGGTACGTTCGTCATAATTACACGATTCGCATTCATCACACAGTGTGCCAGTAGTGAAACTGCAAGTTTCTGTGTTGTCGAAAAAGCCTCCAGGTGAGCAAAACATATAGACCGCTCCACGGAGCAACCCGATGCAATTCAGTGCGACCTTAAGCTAAATTTGGCACGGACATAGAACATAAACAAGAATCGAACGTCAACTCCAATTCTGCTCCAACTTATGTGGAAGGTGTGTGAGGAAATGGTACTGGAACGACTCTGATTTGCTGTTCAGGGCCCAGACTGTCGTTGCATGCGTCGCCGACTCGGGTTTCAACACATGCAGGCGCACTGTGTCCTATCGCCCTTCACCCAACTACCTCATCTACCTCATCTGGATTTCTGCAGTACTGTCTGTATTGACGAAGCCGTGTTTGATACGTAACGTACTGGCGATCTAGAACGATTCACAGAAGCTCCAAGTACTTTCCTGATTTTGCAATTGAGATCTGACCGGCATCCCACGCAGATCCAATCGGATAAGTCAAGGTTGCCTATAATGCTGTGCTCCAAGTCATGCACCGGAGCGGACTTCTCAGGGCATTTCCAGAACGTCCAATATCAGGAGTTTCGAGCATAGCAGGTGGCAGCTGACTTATCCACTCGACATGGAAAGCAGTCAATGGCGAGCGTCTAATTCCTGATGGCAGAGATGATCGCTATTTCATATCCATCTGATAACCATAGCAAAAGCACTTGACATGAAGAGTCCATTGAAGCTAGCGATTTCGTCTCTGGTGGTTTCTCGTGTACCGATAGTTGCACATGCGCTTATCATACATACATAGTTAGTGAGGCGTTTCTAGGTAATGATGTGGCATAGCAGCATGTAAATTCCAAAAGGGCTTCGCCGTAGTCTATTCACTTACCCCTGTCTAGTTCCAGTCTCTACCGATGGCTTCGGGACCGAAAAGAGAGGGCGCAAGTCTATTTGCTCCCCCTCCAATTACGACCACTAGTATGCGAGCCTAATCGCAAGAGGAGCCGCCCAAGCTCTTTATACGTATACACCTCAAAGTATTCATTCCCATCGTATCTGGTCTATCACCACTAGCAGCGCCATATCCTGCCGGCAGAGTGATATAGTCAAGACCGTCACATAGAGTGAACTGGTGGCGGCGCGCCACGACGACTGACAGCTCGTGAAGATGGGAAGATCTTTATCTGCACCAAATACATCCGCAGAGCATCCGTACAAGCTGCCCGTTACGGTAGGGAATGAAGATCTTCCCAGCCTTCCTGGTATCCCATCGAGAGATCGCACCCACAAATCTCAACCGTGGGCATCTTCCGATACCGATCCATACCCTCGGGTTATGTTGATCTGCGCCAATGACTTCGGGAGAACGATGTCATCTACAGGGATTGAGAGACATCGAACTGTGATCCATGAAAGGAGCCGGGAGTCACGGCTCGTGACTCACGAAGGTTCTCTCTCTGCGAGGGCCTTTACAGTTCGACAAGGTCCCCTTGGACAAACTTGCCAGGCTCGGCAGGTTCTGAGAGAAAGTGTGCAATTGCCTACTGAATCATGGTTGTCCCTTACATGAAACTCTCCCCATTTGCGTGCACTGTATGCTGTTCGTTACCTGACACTTTCCATGTTCATCAAATGATTGCGAACCTTAATATGTGTACAGTATGTTTCGTAGCGGGATCTCCAAAGCAGGGAGTCGATCTATCCCCTGCCTCGGGTTGCACTGCAGCCGTGAAAAGGTACGCGATTACTGCTTTGGGAGCTTCTTTACTCCAAATCTCACTTCACTCTGCGACTTCGTTTCGGTACTCAAGGAGCGTGAGAGCCTGCCTTGAATATCATAGTGCAAATATGCTTCATATGCACCCCTGACTGATCCTTCCAGGAACCGGCAATTCCAGAAAAAACAACTCTTATCAAATAAGCACATGGGGCTACTGATGAGACTAGTCGGCTAGCAAAATATCCATAGGCGTTTGCGAAATTCTACTAAGTTACGAGGGCGTGCCACGCTGTCGGGTCTCAAGCCATGTCGCAGACCACTTAATAGTAAGACACATGCATATAAACAGAGTTCCTTAGTTGACGCGCCGTTGATGCTACTGCGCGCCGTGTGCACACCAATCATTTAGTCCCAACTCCTGGTTGGCTATACGACTCGTCGGGCCTGGGACATGAAGCAGTCTCTACGGTGGCGCCGGTTGATGATGCCGGCGGCAGTTCAAAATGTTCTGTATAATACTGGAAGGTTGACACGGGAAGCGAGACTATGGCATACATAGGTAGGCTGGGATGGTGCCATTTGATACTGGAGGTCTATGTACAGTTCATTGGGCACCAATTACGAAATGGTGGTGTACCTAACTACACCATCCGAACAGTGAGACTGGGCTGCGATTTGCATGCACCCCACAGACATCTCGTGCTATTCATGGTGCAATATACGTAGGATCAATGCTACCTATAACTCTCTCGCTATTGAAACTCGTGCTGTAGCCTGTACGTCTCGCCATCTCTCTTATCACCATGGTATGCTTAAGTGACAGGGACCCTGATCAGTGATATGTACATCCGTACTGTACAAGGTTACAGGCGTGGAAATTACCGCACACACCACGCTACTGGAAGGAAAAGCGTCGAGCGGAATGAAGCCACTAAACACTTCCCGGCCTATATCAGCCAGGGGTCTGTCAATCGTTCCAGCAAGCCGGGTCGACCACGAGGGAAGGTAACTTCAGGCGCACTCCGTCAGATCGAAATGGACTCTTATGGTCTCTCAGCTTGAGGAAAATATGTAGGTTGCATGACTCTGGCTCTGCTCTGGCTGACCCTGAATCAAGCATGATGAGTGTTTCTTCAACGAACCTAGGCCTTGATGATGTTCCTCTTAATTTGACCAAAATAGGTCATTCCAATGAGCAGGATGGTTATACACCTTCTCCATCATGCGGAAAAAGCAATATTGAAGTTTTGCCATACTTCTAGACCGACCGCCGGTTCGTTTGATGCGCTTGCGGTTGCATTCATTGCGGATTTCGTCAAGGACAAGCTCACAATTGGACGCTCCGCTTGGAGAAACTCGCAATTCTTTCGAAATACACATTGCATACTGTAGTTTCCTCGGTTTCAAGTGGAGTTGTCGTCACGGGCCTGTCCTTGATGAACATCATGGGAACCGGAATATACGATGCGAGCTTCCAATTCAAGGCTTGGAGTACTTGAAAATGCGTTGGAGATCAATCATGTCCCCTACCGCCACCTGTGTCAATTACATACCCCCTCTCCTCTGGACCCTCTCATCCTTCGACATGACCCCAGTAGATGGGAAGTCCAGCCAGCCTGGATCTGCTTGTCACCCAGAGCCACTGTCCCAGTGCTTTGGTTGCTCCCGCAAGCCGCCCGTGCTAGCCGGCGCTCGATGGAACGCAATACGCCTAACTTATCCCATCTTACTCTAGCCCATGCCGCCATTCTCGGACGGACGAGGGATAAAAAGGACGCGAAATGGTTTCCCCGCCACGTGACATCTGCCAGCAGCCAGACCCCATCCATGATGTTGACCAAGAGGCAAACTATTACTAGCATGAAATATGCGAAAAAAGCAAACGTCTAATCAGTAAGCCCTTGCGATAGCTTGTAATGTCAAGCAATAGGCGTATGATATGATCTCGTTCGACTACAATTGATATCATGGCGATTTGGATTGCATCCTCACTGTGTAAGCGACAGGCATTATGAGTTTACCGGCGATGCAGACTAGACGCAGTCATAAACCTTGCGGCAGTGAGAAAGGACACTCAATTGATAAGCTACACTACGCCGCCGACCATTGTGATGATGATCCCTATATCAACGCAATCAGACATGGAGACAAGCTCGAATAAGTAAACGTTGAGCAACTAATTCTGATTGCCAAGTATCCGGATTCTGTACCAAGACAAATGGAGGTTTCTGCACACCGATGACTATGCATGCTACTATACATCCTTCTCAACCACTTCCAGTTAGCTAAGCAGAGGTCCGGAGCGTTCTATGCACCAAGAGAAATGATGATATGTATGTAATAGACGACGCTAAGAGATTGTCTGACAGGAGGTATCGCGAGCCTTGTTGCCGACACGCAGCAAGGCAGCAATAGTGTCATTTTCACGTGATTTGCGCGAAAGGCAACATGTGTAGCAGACGGATAGACAGTACCGACACTTATGGCGTCAAAGTTCCAACTCGAGATGTGTGTCATCCAACCAAATCTCGGTACGTGAACAGCATGGCGCAGGCGAGATGGCTCGAGACCCTGCTCACTATGGTGATCCCTGAGTGCTAGGTTATCGATTGGTTCTCAATCTGTTCAAAGCAAGCGAAGCGACAGACAGCATACAGTGAGCAGACGCAGGACCATAAATAAACCGGAAACTAGCAATTCCTCACTAAAACTCAACCACTTTGAACAGCAATCACAACTATTTCATACAGGCTGAATAATTCGAAAAAGATCAATACGTATTATTATGTATTGAATTAAATAATTGTTATTTTTTTTAATTTTTTAAAAGTGCTGCTGGCTGCGTCGCATTCAATTGAAACAAATGGAACCTTTATACGGATTAATTTGTACGGCACGTTAGCCCATATCAAGTCAGTCGACTTCGAGCCACAATACGTAGTCGGAATTAGCTGTAAGAAATGAAGAAAAATAAGCACTATATAAGTTGTGATATAATAATACGCATTGAATTTTCTCGAATTATTCAGCCCGGATGCAGTGGTAGAATGAAAGGTTGAAATGTATGACTTTTAAGGTGTTTTGGTGAGGAATTGCTAGTTTCCGGTTTATTTTTGGTCCGACCTCTGAGTGAGGTACTCTTCTCGGGTCCGATACTCTCGCTGTCACCACTGTTGAGCCTCATCTGACGGCGCCTGCCGGCCAGAGAGAGAGAGAAAGAGAGGGTTCCAGAGTTCCAGCAATGCACTGACACGGGTCGCTGTCTAGATTAGGAAAGTTGAGGCAAGCCATAAACCCAGATATGTAGAGACTGGGCCCTCTATCTGGACATCTGTTTGGTGTTCTCGCCTGGCTGATGCGCTGCAAGATGGCCACAGGTGCCCTCGGTGCCGCCATGATTTCCTTCTTGAGAGTCCCCCTGACCAGCGCCATCCAATGAATGTCATTCTCAGGATCGCTGCCGGTCATAATGTGTGGTCGGCTCCGCAATGATATTCTCAACCCCGGACAACCGCGAAATACATACGTACTCAATCTCTCGAATTCCGCTATTGATCGATTGGTCTTGAGCCTAGCGGCTTGTTTCCGATTACACGTGTACATCGGACGGTGGCAATCCCTCATGGGTGTGTCCGTGTCTGTCACACTTCGGAAAAGACCGAGAGCAGAACGTGACATGGTGGGCTAGATGGGTATTGTATCGGGAACTTACTGCATGGCTCTCCTATGATCAGTAGTAGTGTAAAGGAACTCCCTATTGTATCCTCAGGACTTTCTTGAGCCGGCGTTGGGTTCTATGTCTGAATCTACAGTAGTCTGCTGCAAGGGCGCGCCAGCAAGGCACACTCGAGTCCCAAGCCGTCTCAGGTACATCAACTGCAGGCGCCTGAGAGGGCGCCAATTGCTCCAAACCTCGTAAGATAGCCTGAAGGATTTTTGTGGCAACCTTCTCATCCCTTGCCCATGATTGCTCACGCTCGCCACGTTGCCCGGAGAGCGATTGATCTACCGTACATATGTCCATCTGGTAACCTTTTAATTACCGATAACCTCGAAAGGCAAAGCATAAACGGGGGCATGACCCTGAGCTCTGCCTGAGGCGTGTCGTGGCTGTAATAGGTGCAACGGCGGCTACTGCGGCCTGGTAGGTACCCTCTTCTCTGGTGTATAAATTCGTTGTGACACTTCGCTCTACTATGTAAAGTGTTATTCCTGTATTTTAGATGCGATTGGCTGGCAGTCCACGACGTGCAACGAAAACTGAAGGATGATTGTATGGTACCGAGCACATCCCGCGCGGGTCTTTCCAATACAGTGTCTTATTGTCGCCATGTAGTCTATGTCTGTCATACGAGGCCCGTCATCCCATCGTAAGTTGCAGTGTGTGTATTTCGGGTTCGGTTGGCCATTTCTATCTGCACATACTGTAGATACTGTGGTCGAGATTTGCGATGCGATCCCCACTCAAGGTACGACGTTGAAATGTCAAGCAGGCGGTCGAGTGGGTTGCTATGCACCGGATGATCAGAATGCCCGTCTGATGAAATGTCAAGGCGGTTTAGCTCACCAATTAGACCTCACTGCATGACCCCTATCAGACTAAGTCAATTACATGACCGAGATTCCACTTCAGGGTGGCCGTGCAACACCATTTTGTCTTGCGAATATTGTTTTATGACCACATTGATCCGCGGAGCGTTTCAACGGACGTAATGACTGTGCGACGGAGGGTCATATCCGCATCGTATTTCAAGACGGCTGGTGAGGTGTATGCTACTTTCCCACTCGAGACTTACTGTATGCAATGGTCTTCTTCGCAGGGGTAGACGATAAATGACGGCAAATGTGATATAAACAAGAATATCAATGTAACACACAATCGTCAACGCCGGGTCGGAACTTTCCCTGGACGTAAATAGCCCACACCTGAACAAAGGTAAGGCGATAAGGCCCCTAGAAACACGGTAGATCAAATTCAAGAGAGCGAGTGGCATTACGCGGCGTGTCGCTTGGTCGATGGACGTCTCGCCGGCGCCTCCTCCCAGCAGTCAGAGCCCATCCGCACTACGCGTTGTATCTGTCCCGTTGTGGCTGCGTGTTGCGCATATCGTCAACCTAGACCCCACGTGTCACTTCCCTTGTCCTGCCTAAGCGATAGCCTAGACGCTCCTGTGCCTTGAGAGATACGCCTCACCTGTAGACTATTTCTCCTGTTGCCCCTTTCACGATCAAGTCTAGCAGGGCTAGAGTGTTGGGGCGTGTGCATGGCGTGATGGATGTGTCGTTAATGAATCTGTAGGAATAATCTGCTCAAGACTGACAGAGAGGCCTCTACAATGGCTTGCTACTGAAGATGAAATTGAGCAGATGATCTGGGTGACCCTAACTTTCTGGTACTGATCACTCTGTCTATCTAGTTCAACAGCCAGATACTCTGTGCTCCAAATCAGAGTAAGTGTTGTATTTCATACCAAATGTAAGCTTCAAACTACATAGTGTACAGCACCCAGCACCCTTCGATGAGTTTTTGGCGGCATTTGAACTACAACGTCGGTCCAGAATAGCTAGTACTCGAGATGAATATATGCAACTGGCATTACAAATATTGTATGGAGGAATGCGGTATCATCCGGAATGCCTTTCCGATATTGCAGGCACTGCTTGTTACGTGGTGCATGTTATAGAAAACCCATTGTTGATAGGACTTCAAAAGTAAATGAGGGATTGTACCCTCAGTCCTAGAAGTAAATGAAGGATCGTAGAGCTCATTCCTGTGGGCCATATCACGCTCTCCGGTAACACGTGAAGTTGACAAATACACAACGAGATGTTAAGGTTTGCAAAGGATATTCCGAGGAGTAATGGATCAGGAATGTTCTTGAGACTGAGCGTACAATTAGACAAAAGCGGACGGCCACTGGGGCGGCTTACTTATGGGAGTTTTGCGTCTAAGTATTGAAGTGAGCCTTCGCCATGATTACAGGTCCAAATGAGGGAAACGTCATGAGATAACACGAGTTTCTAACCACTGCCGCATCCGCATCAAAGCAACTGGGACGAGAAGATATGAGCTCGTTGAGGCGTATAACCTTCCTATTCTTAGTCTAGAAGTACATTGGAGACGCTCAAGCTTCATACCATTAGTAATGGAAGTTTGGGTTTGAGACAGAACACCAAGCTCGGTGTTATTTGTGGCCCAGATGAATAAACCTACTGAAAAATGACTCGTGGATTAAAACTCATGGCAATAAGTCGTGATCATTTAGTTACGATGGGAGTTGCGCCCCGGAAATTATCCCTTGTAACTGGGTCTCAAGACTATCTCTTTTGGTTCATGAAGTTGTGATCGCTCATGAATCCCTCGTGGTATGTGAGGAAGCGTCAAACCTCCTGCTCATCGTCATCCAGCTAGTTGAGCACCTCCAAAGTTAAGACTGAGCAGCAGTCTCACGTCTCGTGTAAATGGGCCCAATGCTGCTTTCCATGATTTATGAGTCACTACATGCGAATTATATGCCAAGTAGGCTCCAGTGAGAAGAGGCGAACCAGGGTTCAGTTCTTTTTATTGTCCTCTATCTACACTAACAACTCATCGCCAAACCTGCGTATGACGTGGTTATTGGCCTATCCAGTTTTCCCGTTCTTTGCTGTGTATGTACCATATCTACCATACGCCGAAACGAAAAGACGGAAACGAATCTACTTTGCCTTATCACATCTGCTGCTACTGCTGAATGCTCTCAAACAAAATTGTCGTCGTAATATCCACTTCTAATCTTTCTTCCTTAGGTGCTTCACGTCAATCAGTTCATTACATCTGCTTCTTCTTGATAGGATGCTCGGGCTTGTGAGTAGTCTCATAGTCAACATGGACATAAGCTCTCTCGATGTCGGGCATACTCTCAAGCTTGAACTGCAGTTCCTCAGCAACATCATGCGTATCGCGGAGTGTCGAGTCTGGGTCCATGACAATATCCACTTCGGCGATGAGACGGTGACCAGAGTGGTAGACACGGACGGTATCAATACCCAGGATGTCAGGCGAATGCGTGACGCAGACGTACGTGATAAGCTGCTGCATCTCCGTACTGGCAGCGACGCCGACGAGTAACTTAAACTCGGAAAATGCAGTGCGCAGCCACAGGAAGATAAGTAAAATCGCTAGGAAGATAGAGCCCGCGGGATCGATCCACCAGCGGAGCTTGGAACCACCGATGGATGTCAGAAGACCGAAGCCGTTGATAGCGAGGTCGTTGCGATGGTCTTGCCACAGAATATCAATGTGGCTGTATTTGTCCTTGAGACCCCAGCAGTAGAATAGCAAAAGCAGCTTAGTACCGAACGCGACGGCTACAGCGATAACGGATGGCAAATGGAATCTGAGCAGTTCATCACCCTTGTGGGTGACGAGATTCTGAACGGAGAAGGCGATCAGGAGAATGGACACAGAGGCAAGGATGAAGCAGAAAGTGATGTTGCCAATATTTTCGAGGCGAGCTTTGCCTGACGGGAATTTCCTGGGATCGACTCGCTTGATGGCGCGGTGAGACAGGAGTAGGGTGGCATTGCTGAGAGGATCAAAGACGGCGTCTGCTGCAGTGGTAAGGAGCGAGAGCGAGCCGGAAGACGTAGCACCGTACAGCTGGACTCCGGCCAGAACGATATTGCCAATGAAGGAGGCGTAGACGGCGATCTGATAACGCAAGTGGTCCTCACCGGCGGCCTGTTCGTTCTCAGCGCAGTGCTCCTCAACGGACTTGAGCAGACGCTCAATGGTTTCATTCTGATTCTGATAGAAGCTGGCGACTTTGTCGGAGCGACCGAGTTTCAAGACACGCTTGCGCGAGGTATTAGCTTGGATGGCGGTGATCTCTTCCTCGGTCTTGAGACCGGAGGTCAGGTTGTAGGGGTCGTTATCCCGTAGGCGCGAACTGCCGCCCTGCGACTCGACATCGGCGGAGGGGATATGGCGCGCAACGGTATGATCGGGTTCATCGCTGTTGCCTGTCTCGACGGCACTGCTGGCTGCGGCGCCCATTGCGACTGGGGACGATGTAACGTGCGGCATGGGCGTGTGCAAAGAGCGCGGCGTCGAGGGTCGCTCGATGGACTTGAGTCCCATCGTTCTGGGCTCCATGGCTGCGAGCTGGGAGGAGGATGTGCGGATTCGTCGGAATGCTTAGGAAACGATGTCGTTTGACGTCAGACGAAAAGGTAGGTAGGTAGGAAAGATGCGACGATTAGATATGTTGGTTGTTTCTCCGGGTTCACCCCACAATAACTATAAGCCCCCAGATTTAGTAGTAGTAATCCTTGAAGACCATGTCAAGATTCAATGGCATTCAGTTTCACAGAAGAGACAACTGAGGCAACGAGAAATGAGAAATGAGAAATGGTGGAAAAGTAACGAGCCACGTATAGGAGAGATATACGGTAACTGTCAATCGACATCTACATAGCCCCTCTCAATCATTGGGATATCCTCTGGCTCAGCCCAGAGTGCATCAGACCTCATCAGGCAAACGGAATGGTGGACAAGCCGCCAGTGGGTTGCCAAGCTTTGCATCACCCAGGCTCTGTCCAAGACGCACTTTGGACAAATCACCTAGCGCCTTGTGTATCTTGGGTATAGAACGGCGGCGAACCGGTGGCGGAAACGTCAAGAATGTCGTCGCGCTTTGTCTCAATCGCCGTTGCCCACGTGGATCAAAGAGGCTCGTCACAGAGGCAGCCAGCGCTGGCGGATTGTCCAGGGTCAATCACTGAATGACCACGAGTGCCACCCGCCCTCACCCTTCCTGGCGGTCGGGGCAGTGAAGTGACGCCGGGCGGATCCAGATATGGCGTCATCATCACCAAGAACTTCATACGCACGCAATACCGTACGCTCGGTCATTACCACGGCATCGAAGCTCAAGAGGTGAAAAGGGTGTTCAAAAACTGTGAAGTCGAGCGCGGGGCTCCGATCCTATTAATATTTCAGAGAATGGGACGTTATTCACGTGCAACCGGGTGGTACCCGGCTATTGCGACAATTCGGCAGTATTCGGAACCTAGAGAACTCAGGTGCACCCATGCCGGATTGAATAACAATCAGAAGATGATAGGACCACCTAAGCAGCACTATCCAGTAAATTGGGAGTAAACTGTACTCGAATAAGTCTCAATACGAACACATTGAAGCGCGGATGATTTCAAGAGTGAACCGAGGGTAACAGCTGTCTTATTTCTATTGTTATTCACGTTACAAGGGCTCGAAGCAGCCTACAGGCACGATATGAGATCATGCCAAACTGCCTACATGTGGTATACAACAATCCAATATCGCCTTTCACATCAGAGATCATAGGTAGGCACTGCAGGTATAAACAGAACATCGACTTGGCACTAGCGCATGTTTCTTCTCATTTAGGATTTCCTGGACTGCTGACTTGAAGGGACGAAATGATTTCAGCTGAAGTTGAGAGAGCTTGGGATTGCCTGATAGAACCCTTAGATATGTCTTCCATTGGCAACGTGCAGACCCTTCAGAGCTTCAAATCCCGTGGCTTATCACTCCCAGACCACGAAATCTACGAGATTCAACCTCATCTCTGCTGGCTCGAGCCTCATGTACATCGCCAAGCGCGGACGACTCCGAGTATGGCGGAATGTGCACTCATTATGTTTGCGCCAGGCGGCACATAGCAACGAATGGTTGTCGTCAGGTCTCTTATCTCACATGCGTCTAGGCCACAACGGAGACAGGATTGATCAGCGCTTCGCTCACTGCTCCATGGTGCTACGTATCAATTTGGAGTCGCGTTTGAACGCGGCTATACTCTGCTTGAGTTGGCTCGTTCGTCCCTTTCCAGAATTGGATGCTTCGAAGAAGACGACAGACCAATCTGTGTGATTGACGACATTTCGGTATGGTCGTTCCAAATTATTACCAATCTCAAGTGAGAGTGACCGATTTTATTGTGGCTGATAATCTCCTACTGGGTTAAAGAGGTAAGGCATCCTACTTCCAGGATCAGTATCATCGCCATTGTCTTCAAGAGTTGCCTGCTTACCGTTTGATGGCATTGTCCACCAAAAACAAAACACTGCCTTCGACAGTTACATGTTCAAGATACAAGGATATTGTTTCGCCGAACAGGAAGGCCCAAAGTAGAAACAGCTGTTGATGGCATTGTCAGAAACGTCCGGGGGCATTTAGGATATAAGTCGTCGTTGCGACCACCAATGCACCGAGAATTGAACCACAAATCCTCATACTCTTCACTATTCGATAGGCTTCCTAACTGCTACTTTGAGTTCCCAACTTCCTCATTTCAATCCTCAGCTTCCGTAGGCACCAGTTCTCATCATGGCTTCTGGAAATAACCCGAATCTTCCGAAGCGACCTCCACAAACTGTGGAAAAAAGGGACCCGAAGCTGCCGATGCGACCACAAACTGTGGAAAAAAGGGACGCAAATCTTCCGATGCGACCTAAACAAAATGATGCGGCACCAGTTCCCATCATGACTTCTGAGAGTAACACGATGCTTCCGATGCGACCTGAACAAACTGAGGCGTGGCATGTTCAGCGGGATTCAGGCCAGTGGACAGACATCGCTGATGCTCTTGGGATCAAGCCGGGCGAGGAGGCGTATAGACGTACGATTTCGACACTTTTCGTTCGGTTGGGAGCTACCCGCAAACCGGGACTACTGTCACCTGAGATTAATTACTTTCTTTCTGCATACCCGTGGCATTTGCACCGTGAGCAACCCGCCGACACGATCAAACGTACGCTAACCTTAGACCGTGTTCAATCTCCGACGTCAGTCGCCGAATGCTTGTACTGGTTTTTGAAGCCGTTCACGCATATTCTTACACAGATGACCAGCGCAGACTACCAGCATCGCAAGGATATGATCTGGGTACCGACCCGTAGAGGTCATATCTACGCGTTTGCTCTCGTCTCAATGCTATCGTTGCATAAATACAGTCTACCTGATGAGTACCAGCAAGAACAGGTCCTAAGGCCACTAGTTGACGCACTGAATCACCTTCGGTTGAATTATCGCTGCCCTCTGTGTACCGCAGACTATAAGGTCGTTGATGAAGCTCAAGATATCTACGATACTAAGTGTTGGTTTTGTTCAGACCGTGAAGAAGGTGAGATCATAGAAGTCCCATACATCGGCTATCGCGGACCTGAGGCCCCAGAGCACCCGTCTCAACTCGTTGACGACAATTCGGTTGAACGCCAAGCAGATAGATTTCTGGACGAGTTCGAGGCTGCAGAGGAGGCGGATAGATTCCTGAAAAAGCTCGAAGCTGAGATCCTAGCGTCTCAGGCTCAGAAATAATTTCGCTCGACCCATCAGTGTAAGACACAGATGATACCATGTCATCAACTGTTAGTAAGTACCGCAACCAAGTACACCAATGACTTGCTATCCTAGCTAGAATTCAATCCATTATCACTTACAGATCTATCCATTATGTGACTTAACAAAACAGGTATTGCTACCCTCAAGTTATAGGGGGTCGCCCAAAAATCTGTGTAATTACAAGCATTCTGTTAATTTCAGTGTCGTTTCCTTGTAAGCTGTTCGTCGATTTGTCCATCTGACTATACAGTGATACTGTAAATACCGTATCCCGCCATGTTTTCCAGGAAACCTCTTGGTGGCCCACCGACCCCGTCCACTTCAACTGGGGATGAATTCGGTGTCGATCACGTAATACCATATTATATCTGGTCTTTGTGATTCTATATTTTTCCTGTTCATAGATCGCCGAGGTCTGCCCCAAGGTCTGCGACGAGGCAAATTTGAGCTACTCAAAAACTTATATTCAGTTTGCCATGACGATATGCCTTCGTCCGTGAAACTATCACGAGTTCCTAACACTTACTGCTGACTGTTTCACACCGACTCATTCGTTATCAAACTGAAAATTCAGTTATCTGGTCTCGAACTACTATTCTCATCATCTGGTGCAAATGCGTCCTATTCGTCATCTTAGTCAAAGCCACAATATAGGAAATCTATTGAATGACTCTACCAGACTACTACTCTCCGTAACAGACCCGTAAAAGAGAGCGAAGTAACAAGAACCCACAGGCCAATCTCGAGAATGCAGATTTTGGGTGATAACTTGATAACCAACCCATCTCGAGAAACAACTTCTTTGGTAATCATAAATACCGGAATCAAGCCAAGTAGCACAGTTCTACTGAGTAGCTGTTGTGCAATTTAATGAAATTATACTATCAGCAGTCACAGACACTACTGTGAGCCCGATCTTGACCTGGCTTTGTCGATTTTAGGAAAGACTACCGCCTCTATCAAGCCGTCTCATTGACATTTCTGGTCCAATACGCCCCATATGGGCCAGCCTCACCCTTTCCCCAACAGCAACCTGAACTCCACGCCCAACCCCTATCTACCTCCTACACGAAAAGAACCTTTTCTGAACAGAAGCCCAATATGATGTTTAGATTTTGAATGATATTCTCTATGAATAAGGTATCGGATAACATATCAGATACGGAGATCTATATTTTGAGAACGAGGCATGAGCCTGGATTTATAGGCGAACGGCTGGAGCCAATGGGCAAGACACATCAATACTGACATACCACACATCTCCTGCGTGATGCAGCACATCGTAACGTAATTCAAAGACACCTCGGTAATATCAAAGTCTCAGACCAGTGCCTATCCATGTCGACATTCCACTTCCATTATACGCTAAACTCTACATGGCACCAGGGTTTACTCTGGTTTCTCCTACCGTTTAGCAACAGAATGGCAACTATCAGCTGAACCAATCTCCAAAAACTGTTTGTCGGAAAGCCGAGACACAACTTTTGTCCCGCGGTAATTTTAACCCTCAGTCCAACGAATAAACAAGAAGCGACAATACCTCATCACGCCTCTCTGTCCCTCCCTTTCAATACAGAGTCTCCCCTCTATACGCAGGTAACCATCTTACCCCAATGGTCAAAAAGCAGTAGAACTCCCCCTATGCCCCTTAAAACGGAACCTCACACAAGCAGACTCAAGGCTCTTCTTAATCGGTGTCCAGAGAGCCAGACCTAATAGCACTATGAACGCCGCACCCCCCAGTCCGGCAACAGCCGCCACAGGCTCTGCTCGTACATGTTGCGTATTTGTCATATTCGCAGATGAGGAATTGTTGCTCAGGTCTCTGATCATGCTGAAGCACGGTGGTGCCATGATTAGTCGGTAAGGCGAGATGTGTTGTAATTGGGTGTAGTGTTGTCCGTACGTGGTCGAAACGACAGTAGCTGTGTATATACATGGTGCGATGGGGCTGCACGCAGGATATGCAGGTGTTATATAAGACTGTTGTTACCAGTCAACATGAGCCATAAGACTCGATTATTATCGACACCACGAGACAGCTGTCGAAAACATTGGCTTTGTCCAGATCTGACTACTTCCAATAAGAAACACCTTGGATTAACACATGGAACCGTGGAGCTTCACAGAACCTACCTCGTAGAATCCAACATTGCGTCGAAGACATCGGTGAGTGTGACTCGGGACTTGTTCAAATCTACTATTGATTACTTCTAACAACCCCGAAGCCAATCTACAATACCTATACATCACGCCGTCTCAACAGTAGGCCCCTTCTCCTCTATCTTAACGACAAGCTGATGCTGAACCTTAAGATTCTGCGCCGAGCTCAACGACCTCGCAACCGTAGTCTCGTTCTTCTCCACAACGATCTTTCTCAACGCCTTCATCAAAAAGCCCGCCACCAGGTCCACACTCCAACTATCGGGTATCACGGACAAGATATCGCTAACGTCGAACCAAGAGCCGAATTTATCAAGTAGTAGACTTGTTTGCTCCACTCGATCACTGATATCTTCGAGTTGTAGAAACTCCCCTAATAGTGCTCGGAATAACCGCGCCTGTTGATTTTGGGTGGGCGGTGCGCTGTCGCGCCGCTTGGGAGCTTTGAGGTCTTCGGGGCTTGGGGGTGGTTGGTATTGTGGTTGTGCTTGGTAGATACTGTATATACTCGCGCCGCCACGGAAGCAATATGCCACAGCTGTGTCGTAATCACCTAGACGATGGACTAGAAGACGTAGTGCATTCTCATGGTTCCGCGCCCGGCCATCGAGGATGATGGTCTCAGGAACCAGTAGGTCTTCAGCGGTATTACTTAGGCTCGAGATGCGATCTCTAATTACAGACGAGTCGTAGTCGTAGTTGCCGCCTAGTAGCTGGAGAAGCCTGAGCCGACTGTGCCATGCTTCGTCACTCGGCGGCGCATTGTCTGTCAGAAACTGTCGGTATGTTGGCTTTGGGGGCTGGAGAGCACGATAGGACTCATAAGTTGAAAGCACGACGTCTCGAGCCTCGGATGATGTTTGTAGGTGAGTGATGACAATGTCGAGATAGTATGTTATCAACTCGTTCACGTAGATTGTGTGTCCCTTGCCGAATACTAGGAACTCCAGATAGTATTTGACAGCTGCTGGGGCTTCGCGCCGGAGAAGCTCAACAACGAAGGCGGGCTCGAATTTGGTTCTCCCTTTATCTTCAGCAAATACCTGCACACCTAATTTGGGGTTGCGGTTGGCCAGCCAGATACCATACTCTTGGACGAGAGCTTGATTGCTGATTTTAGTAAGATACTCGCGTACGAGTTGCTCGCCGTCCTGGAATTCACCACCGTCGTTTCTTTCGCCTTCAATAATGCGTCTCCACGTCTCAAGGACTTCATGCGCCATCTTCTTGCTCTGGTAGAGTCTACTTAGCACATATAGGCGATGATATGATTCGATGATCGTCTGGGCTCTGTCGAAACAGTCTACCCCCTTGTCAACAAGCTCGTACAGCTCAGCGCGTATTGAGCGTCCTCTGCCCATACCCCCCGGCGAGTGCTGATCGATTTCGAGCAGCACAGCAAGAAGGGCGGCGTCGACGGTGCGGAAAACTTCGTTCTCATCAGACACACTACCGAAGCCCTTTTTGCGTCTCCAGGTACTGAGAAATCGTCGCAAAAATGCCAGCACCGGCTGCGATGAATCGCCCAGAGTCATTTTGAGCTGTGCGATGAATTCGGAGCTAGAAATGAAGTTTTCGGCGGTTGTCTTGACGCCGCCAAAGATCCAGATCCCTTTGCGAGTTTCGATCACTTCATTTCGGACTCCAGGGATGATCGATAGGATGACCCGTGGATCGAGTTGGCTTTCTACTAAAACTTCTTCCAACGCTTTGAGTTCGTGGTCTCTGAAAGGAACTTCCTCTGATTTGATGAAGTTCGTTAATAATAAAACACCAGCTTGCTGTCGCACGTAGCTGAATGTCAAGAACTCCAGCTCTGATCGGGCATCACGTCCACGGAACGAGTTTAGAATCCAAAACAATTGTTGACGTTGCTCGGACAAGTCCTTGATACCCACAGCAGCATTCAATTGAGCGTCTAATTGTAGGATCAAGGGGTTGCGGGCTGCCCACCAGATGTTAGGTCCAGACCAGACAGCAAGACGAACTGTAGCTACTGCTAATCGACGAGCAAAATCTTCTTCTTCGGCATTCCGAGTTGCTTGCCATCCTTCCGACACAGACTCATCACTTTGAGAGTCGTTATCCCTATCAAATAGTTCCCTCTCTTTGGACATCCGCTCTATAGACAGCGCTGTACGCGAGTCAACGCTGTTCTGCGACATTGACGACGTATCCGGGACGCCTGATGCGAATGGTGTGAATCGGCGTCGGCAAAGCTTATCGACAATTTCCTGGAAATGGGTATCATCAGTTCCGAGAAAAGACCTGATTCCGAGAGGTTGAGGTGTTTTGATGGCGCTAGAGACGATATCGGTAGGTTCAAGCCAATGCATAGCTGGCTCGCCTTCGACTGCATCGTTATCCCAACGATGGATTTCGAGGCCATAGTGTATACCGTCTTTGAATTCTTTACCCATTGACGCAAGAACATAGCCTTCTTCCGGAGTGAGAGACGTTCTCGACGATGACAGGTCAACAGAGCCTCCATCTACGACAATCTCATAAGGATAACGTTCAAACTCAACAGTAGGCCGAGTTGGATCCCCATCCGTGTTCACGAATATGCCAATGCCTGGTTCCGAAGGTGCTGTGCCTGTGACTAGAAGAAATTCTTCCGGGGTCGGGGATACGATATGTGGCCTAAGAAACATAGGGTTCTGCGCCGGGTTCTGTACCGGAGGTGCAGGAGGCTTGACCTGCTGAGTCTCTGTTGATTTACTCGGCACCGCAATCTCTTCCACGTCCGTTGTCGCCGCTGCTGGCTCCGGCGGGGCCGGGCTTGCCCTGGATTCTGGTGGAGATCTCTCTTGAAAGACAGGCTCCTCCGGTTCGGCAGCAGACTGTTCTTGTTTCCTTCCTACGCTGGATATCAAGTTTCCTAGACTGGCGCCTCTCCTATGAGATTGGGGCTGGGGGCTCTGAGTCCGGGGATTAGTAGACGAATTACTCCTAGATAACCCGCTTGCCGGACCGCCCGATATATCCTGTGCCTGCCCCATGATGGTACCCGGCTGGGTCTCTTCTAGAGACGAGATAGGCATGAGTGGAATCTTGAGCTGGCGGCCGATTTCGAGCAGGGCATAGCTCCGGGAGTCAGCGACGCAGGCAATGGTGTCCCTTCTCACTGACAGCCTGCTGCCCGCGAAATCGATATTCTTGATGGGCCGAGGAGCATCTTCGGCTAGTCTGACGACCTGTATCTTGGTTCTCAGTGACAGCAGCATAGTAGCTCCATTTGCGCCGTCTGTATCGTTCAGATCGACCCCACCAATCCAGCCACAGTTCTTAACTTGCAAGGTGCCGTAGACAGGACTCAGCTCGGGCAAGGAATAGAATGTGACGGTGGAATTGCACAAGATACACGCTTTCCCAGCATTGGGTAGCAGGAGGATCTCCTGCACACCAGGCCGGGGCGCATTGGCAGTGCTGTTTGTTGTAGCAAAAGCGGGTTTCAGTCGTGATGCGAGGATAAAGGTCGGGACTTCCGAGGTATCGGAGGGGTCTGACGGTATCTGGACAAAGTGAAGCAGCTCGGAGTCCGAAGTGCCAACGTATAAGTTGCGATCCGAGTATTCGACACAATTGATCTTGATATCGTCCCTCGAGCCATCTTCAGAGAGCGGGACATTTTCGAAAAGGGTGCGCAGGACGAAAGGACCAGCTCCCGGAGGAGTCTGGGAGCTGAAGTCGCTGTGCGCATCGGAAGCCATAGCTGGATCGACAACATCATAGTAAATCGGTTTCGTTCATGGTGTTTCGGGGCAATCGAGCTGGCGACGACAGCTATGTTTCGTAATCGTCGTTGCTAGAATGTGACGAGGAGCTTGAATCGTGAGGCTGAGGCAACAACGTCACTCAGCGACAATACTTATTGCTGCTAGGTATTTACAGCGGCCATAGAGCTATTGCGACGCCGATTGGAAGCTTGATTCAGACCCCCTGGTCCCCTGGCTCTGCCCTGGACACTACCTTGCTGGGGTCTGAGGTCCCACACTTAACGCCATCAGACATGCGTGACGGGCTCTAGCCGACAGGCGACGGACACGCTGTGACATTTGAGAACACAGAACACGGACACGTTCATCATCTCCGGGCGGATTAAGACGTCGGCTTCATCCCATCGATCTATGGTCCCCAACTCAGAATTGACCAATACCGACATTGATTAGCATCGCAGTCGCGACCGCTTTCAATTTTGTAAATTCCATGAAGTCATAGGTGCGCCAGCGAGCCGTGGATTCTCGAGTTGGAACACCAAGCCATGGATTCGCATACGCTGGATGCTGCGATACCACCGGCCGTGCCGCGACAGTCCGAGGAGCAAAGCACGGCTCTGGGCAGTGAGAACACTAATAAGTTCCAGCACGCTATATCAGCATGGAGGAGTCCGTCGCCCGCGCCAATGCTTACCGTGATTTGTTCAGACTGACCTTTGATAGCTATCGACCTCTCTGGGCTCATCCAGAACCTCGACAATACTGCGTCTGACATTGTCACGTACCAGCGTGACTCAACTGTGCAGCGCAAAGATCTGGCGCAAAAGACAAAGGATTTCAGGAAGCTGGACGATGCGGGAAAGCTTACCGAGATCAAGAGTCTTCTCAAGGGTCTGTTGTGTACCTTTTGGCAGATTGCGCACAGTCTCTAACTATTACTCATTGTAGCATATCAAACATTTATCGATCTCCTCACGAACCACTCCAAAGCTACCAACTCTGCCTTTCTGCAGGTCTACTCCGCATTAGAGAACGCCCCCGATCCCTACCCGCTCCTCGAAGCCTCCGTCGATTCTATGCTGGTGTCCGAGGATACCCTACCCAAGCTGACACAGGAGAATGAGCACTTACAAGACAACATCGCCCAATTAACTTCGCAAATCGAAGAGACCGAGTCGCGTCTGCAGACAGAGAGCACCAACCGGCAGCAACTCGAGAACAACCTAGAGTCCAAGGTCAAAGAAGTCGAGTCTTCATGGACTGCAGTATTGGAAGAGAAGAAAGATAACTGGGAGGCCAAGGAGAAGGCGCTCGAAGAGAAAGTGGAGAGTCAGGAGAGGTTGATCAATGAGATCAAGGCCAGTTATGAGGTTACGCAACGACTAAAGGGGTCCGAGAATGCCGACGAGGAAGGCAGCAGGCAACATGTGACAAGTGCTGAGCTGGAAATGGTCAATTCCGATTTGGAACGAACCAGCACGAGATTGGCTGAAGTGGAAGCGCGGAACGAGCAATTGCGACTTGAACTTGCCCAGGCGAAGTCCCAGGTCCAGACCCATGCTCCATCTCTTGAAGACGATCCAACCTACATGAGAGTCCGCTCCGAGAACTCCTCTCTGATCCGCAAGCTCGACTCGGCAAGAGTGGAAAAGGAGGGTTTCAAGCGGGACATTGACTCGAAACTACGCAGTCTGGAGAGGGAGGTCAGCCTACTGAAGGAGGATCGGGATGGTCTCAAAGCCAAGGTTCAAAAATGGAGCGATTACGACGATGTGAAACAGGAACTAGAAGTCCTGAAGAGCATCGAATTCGCAACCGGCGATGACGACGATGTGCTAGTAAATCCCAACGGCAATATGCCGGAGACCAAGGGCAAGGGTGATACCCTTGAGCAACTGCTTCTGGCCAGGAACAAGAAGCTGAGTGACGAACTGACAATTCTTCGTGTGTCGCACCAAGACCTTCAAAGCCGATTGGAGACGATACAGGAGGACATGTCGAAGACAAACGCCGATCTGGAGAGATCACAGAATCTTAATGCACAGCTTGAGAACGATCTAGCGACTTTGCAATCCGAAGGCCAAAACGCCTTCCCATCGGGAGCATCCGTAGCTGGAACCTATTCGAGGTACACACCATCTGTTGCACCAGGGAGAAGGGGCGGCAGGACGTCACCTACCTCATCCATTCTATCGGGCTTCAGTCCTCGTGACACTGTGGGTGAACCTATGGGAGGTGGCTCTGGTATCCTGCCCATGATCACAGCTCAGCGTGATCGCTTCAAGAAACGCAACTCGCAACTTGAAACGGAGCTGTCTGAGAGCCATCGCAACGTATCACAACTAAGGCAAGAGATCGCCGCACTGCAGAGAGACAATCTGCAACTGTACGAAAAGACACGATACGTATCCACATACAACCGTGGCGGCCCTTCAGCTTCGTCATCATCAGCCTACGCGTCGAACCCGAACCCATCAACAGTATCGATAGGTGGCACGGGCAATCCGGGGATCGAGATGGATCGCTACAGAAAGGCGTACGAGTCCAACATATCACCCTTCGCAGCCTTCAGGGGGCGCGAGTCAGCACGGGCGTACAAGCGAATGAGCCTGCCCGAGAGGGTTGTATACTCGATCACCCGGATGGTGCTGGCGTCAAGGGCGAGCCGGAATCTATTTGCGGCATACTGCGTTGCGCTGCACCTTCTTGTATTCTTATCGCTGTATTGGCTCGGCACTGCGGACGCAGACCAATATGTAGGCGCTGCCGCTGTTGCGGGAGGAGGGGCGGGCGGCAGACTGGGGTCTAGTGGCCAGGGTGTGAAGAACGGGAACTGGAAGGAGGAGGCCTTTAATGGACATTGATGAGGACATGCTTGTATGTTCTTATGTTGAGCATCTGTGTTGTTACCAGGTATGCGGCGTTCTGCTATTTAGACTGCGTGCCTTGTGTTCACGCCCAGCAGCGCAGATCTGGCGACGAGGGGCTACTATTGTATATCATGACCAGCTTAGATATAATGGCAGAGGTGTTCGGACAGCAATTTTGTTTTCTCCCAAGCATCTATGAATATGAACCCTCTCTGCGTGGGTTGATGAACGGACTTATCAGAGCAAGCTGCCACGAACCACACGGATAGGATAGCTGAGGACCACAACCACCCGCAACATCAGATAAACGATTTAAACACTCATTCAAAGCCTTGTATCAATTTCTCGAGAGGTCAGGTTCATGTTTTATCTATAGGGTCTCATGCCACGCCGTCCGGCGGCTCAAGATGCAAAAGTTGACAGGGGCACGTTGAAGAAACGAAACTCGGGTCGTCCTGATTCGCTCGCTTCGTCGGCGCCGAGCATGGGGCCAGCGTCTCTCTCTTACTTCGACCACGTATACACACGCGTAGATTGGGTCATGCACATTATTTGACACGTGAGACTACCCTACGTACGATTTATCTTCTTACGCCCGCGTGCATCGTTTGCCGCCGCTTGGCCGGGGTGTGGCCGGCCGAGATGCACATCACATATTAGGTGGGTAGATGGGTTTTAGGTAGTGGGCATATGATCTACTGATATACATTGATTGAATCGTGGATCTATATACATCGTAAATATGCGTATACTACTAAACTGAATTCGTGTATGGCAGATCATGATTCACATCGGGATCACTTCCAAGTTCCCAAGCTACAATAATCCAGACTGGCGTTAATCAGATTAAATGGGTCAATTCATCAACAAACGACAAGACGAACAGAGACTACCAGGGGATGTGATATCAGTCAGTGGTTGTACGAGCGAGTCGCTGCAACAATTACATGCCTATTCGCATCAAGAAACAGCAATGTCTTGACTTCATTCAGCTGAAGGTGCGAAGAGCACCTGATTCAACCTGACAAGACACCTCATTGATATCTCCAATATCAATGGACGTAGCATCTATAGCAGAACACCAACCTTCCATCCGATCCGAGATCAAATCAAAACTCGATGACCAAGTATCGGAAAATAAACTTTTCCTTCCCGCAACCACGACATCTCGAAATCCCCATCGATTGGACGAGCAGCACGGAAAGCATCTGCACTCGATCCAAGATTCCACACGCAATAGCTTGTTTCTATTTTTGGGCCTGCTAGCCGCCGTAATCTAGATTAATTAGCTCGCTTGGCCAAGATTTCGCGCGGGGTAATTTGGTTCGCTCCCGTCGTCTTCCAAAGTTCAGACTTCAGAGAATACTGGTGAGGATGAACCCCTGCTCGACAGTTGACAGTCGAGACCCTTTGGCGGATCTAGATTTTGTCGTACCAGAGATCTATTTCTGACTTGCAGTCATAATTGAGATGGATGTCTATAATGACTGTGAGTGAAGCGTTCCATTAATGGTCTCAAATGCGTCATTGAGATGGCATGAAATTTACCTTGATTCTTGGAATTGGATCAAGAGACAAGCAATACCGAGATGGCTGCAATGAGCGGTAGGCTGGGATGATTCCAGATTGAATACCTCAATACAGACAATGAACGCGCCAAGGACCGCAACTTTGATGTTGCACTACTTTACTCTATTGTTTGACCCGGTGTTTACCTCCCAGATCCGGGCATTCAGGTGATTGACTTTGAATCAAGGTTAAGCCATACGCAGGTACCCTCCATCGCCTATTGCTCTGCATTGGGTAACTCAACGATAAGTCTCGGAGGCAATGCTGAATATCCTGCATTGCACTACTTGTCTACGACACGCATGTCAGAGAGTAGAATGATATCTCATCGCTGTACTGTAGATCTTCCCAACTATCGGATTCCACGTGCACGTAACTACGGTTAGTGATCTCGGTCTGGACTCTGGACTCTGCCTTACATGAGCGAGCCTCGCTCCATCTAATGTACCAAAGCCAATCCTTCGGTAACAACCCCTCCAGCCCGATGCCAAAGTTTCTTCAGCACTTCAATGCAACATCACCAACCTCTTCTATCCCTCTACCGTAGATAAACCACTCTAGCACCATAAGCTACTGCACTCTGCAGCAATCCTTCCCTCAAGGATAAAAACCCAGAACAAGTCTCGAATGAAAACAAGCAACCAGACGAGGGGCAGAAGCTGAACCACGGCGCTTGCAAACCTCGTCTCATCCAATCAAAGCCAGCAGCTTATCCACGTCCGGCTAGATCCCAGTCGCAGATCGGCTGCCTCCTCCATTCAGAGGCCCTTGCTCCCCTGCTCCCGGACTCCACAACGATACTCGAACAGGGGTTCGGCGCCCGCGCTCAACCGCTCGCCGCCCATGCCCCGGATCCAGTCCAGTCTCGCCAGTCAACACCCTCCCTCTTTCTGCACTTTTCTCATCCTGCCACCCAGTTGGCCAGCGGACAGGCGTCAAGATCCTGTAAAGCCGCCCGCACTTTCGAGTGAGTTATCGATGCTACCATGCCCCGTCAGGCTTAGTTTCAGTCTTTTCAGAGTGGTTCCCGCCTTGATCCTAAATTAGCCCACCAGAGACTCTCAGGCGTGACTTGTGGGCATGGGGATAGAGAGAGAGAAGAGACAGCAGAGCAGAGCTAGAGCGCGACTCAGATCATGGCTGCATCCCATCCCACGCTATCTACCGCCCGGCAGGAACGGTAGTAGCATGTAGTAGTGTAATAGTAGTAGCAGTACAGTTGTACCTAGTAGTAGACAGGCGAGACAGCTAAGGTAGGGTCGCATGGGTCTGGTGAGCCGCTCTGTTTTGCATCCAGTGTCGTATAGCAATCATAAAAGTCGTCGATGCTGCACCCTCTCACCTACCTTGTCCTCCCTCTACTCTACACATATATCCAACGTGTTTCCGCTTCATATATATCTCTCTTGTTGGGGATAGTTTCCTTTTTTCCTTTTCACTATTTTCCTCTCTTACGTTGTTTCCTTCTATATTTTCTTATACTATTCTCGTACATTTACTTAGTACATCTATCTATCCATCTATCTATCTTCTCTGGGAAACGGAAAGGGTCTGGTTATTTCGCTTTCCTTGTTATTCGGCCTTACCTACTTTACGTCCGAAACTTTCTCCCTGACGACGAACCCAATTCGAATATTCAATATCGTCTTCTCGTGAACGCATTGACACCTTTTCACGAGGGAAGGAGTGAATTGGCGGTAATAAGACGAACATAACGAAGTGAATCACTCAATCATCCGAACCACCCACCTTACCTTTACCTTCACCTTTCTACTTCAACGACACCAACTACCATCTCACCGCCTACCTAACCGACCAACAACACAATCAAGATGCACGCATCCATGATTCTCACCACCCTCTTGGGTGCCGCCACCGCCCTTGCCGCCCCTTCATGGCCTCAGCTCTCCAAGAGCTCGGTGAGCTTCAACGCCGAGTCTTACATCGCCGCCTACTTCAACTCTCTTGCCAGCGCTGTTCGCGATTCTAAGACCGGAGGAACCATTGCCGGATCTTGCGACTTCAAGAAGGCTCAGATGCCCATTGGTAAGTCACATACCTGGAAGTCCCTACTTCACAACTCAGCCTCACAACACCTTTATCGCATTCGCAACTTCCTCGAATGAAAAATGAGTCTCATTCACTAACACAACTCCAGAGGATGGACTCCCCGCCGTCACCTCAGGCCTCGTCCTGAAGCACGTAGCCATTGGCCGCGGCAGCCAGAACTACACCTGCGACCTGAGCAACAGCACCGCAGTCCCCGTCCAGACCGGTGCTCTGGCAACTCTCTTCAACGTCTCATGCGTCGCCGCCAACTACCCGACCCTCCTGGCACAGATGCCCAAGGCCGCCCTCGCCTTCACCATCGCGACCAGTTCCAACCCCAGCGTGGACACGGTCTCGACCCTCGGACCCATGGCTCTCAGCGTCTCGGGCAAGCACTTCTTCACCAACGCCACGACCCCCTACTTCAACCTCGACTCGACCGCGCTCCCCCTCGGCAAAGCCCCTGCCCACAAGCTCAACGCGAGTAATGCTCCCGCTGACGCGCCCAAGGGTCTCCAGGGTGAGACTGCCGTCCCGTGGCTCAAGCTGGCGACCAACCCCGAGACCACCGGAAACACCAAGGAGATCTACCGCGTCAACACCGCCGGTGGGAGCGCACCCGCCACATGCAAGGGTCAAGCTGCTTCGTTCGAGGTTCAGTATGCTGCCGAGTAAGTCAATCCCTTCACACCTAACCAACTGTATCCCGAGAGCAAATAAGCTAACAGCAATCGCAGGTACTGGTTCTGGGAGTCCACGTAGTGCGAGGACGACGAAGAGACCGAGGCCGAAGAGCAGCAGACGACAAAGGAGAGCACGAAGCGACAAGCTCGCAAGGGATATCTGTACAAAGCAGGACCCAAATGACGGGGACGAAAAAGAGGCACAGGTAGTAAACAGGCAAACGGCACCACTTCTCCAGTGTGATCGCCAGATGTAGCACTAACCGCACATCATGCTCCTGTTCGCTTGATGGCACAATCGGATATGTCTTCCACGAAACCATCTCTAGACAGTGCACGTCGCGAGCACGGGGCGCCGTCTACTTTGTAGCCGAAAAGTTTCCCAACTTTGTGGCGTTAAGGAACATCTTTTAATTCTTCTTCGACCGAATATACCTTTTTCCCATTCTCATTCTCATCTCATGCCGTGCTGCGCTGTCTTTGGTGGGATTTTCAGGTCTGTGGTACTTGGCGTACCTGAGTTGGCCATGGGTGATAAGCGAAAAGCGTCTGATGACTTATTCTCGAAATGTGATACGTGCCTAGCGAGCTGGTAATATGCGACCACCTCAGCCTTGGCACTCGGGCTAAATACTGTCCCAATATCGCGCCGCCTTTTCCCCCCATTTGCAAGCCGCGTTCAATTTGCGAGTGTTATATTTCACATTCACCAAGTGTCTCAATTCTACGCGGAATACGCCAAAGCATGTGACATGGCAACGAGAAGCTATGAAGACAGCTCGAGAGACCTCGGCTGCCATTGCCCGTTTGATTCGACGGAGCTACCCTTGTGCCTGCGTCGGCGAAATAGGCATGCTGTGCTTGTTAAGTGATAAGAGGTCCCCATCGGAGATCCCATGGACGTGGGGGAGATGGCGCAAAGCAGTTGACTCCACCTACCCTGAGACGTATTGCCCAAAGCCCTCTTTTCTGCTCAAAAGATGGCGCATCCCCATCTGTACGCACGTAGGTGCGAATATGCAGAACGTATTTCCTCGGCCAGCTGTCCTCTGTATCAGTCTCTGCATATCCTATATCGCAAACTCGGTAAACACTTACCTAGTTACAAGACGAGGCAAACAGCACTGTCGATCAGCCCCTGCTTGTGCTATATAGATGAGGAAACAGCTAGGTCTAGGTCTAAACCAGCTTTCTACGTCAAGCCTGCCTCGGCCAGTACCTCCGGGCCGGAAGAGGACCAGCAGAAACCCCACCGGCAGTTCGGGGAGGCTCCCGCCATCATCGCGCCAATCAACTCACGTTGTCTGGCCCTTCGGCCTGCCGAGCCGCCGTGCTTGTCCTTCCCTTCCCCAGCAAAGGGTCTGGCGCGGAGCCCTCAAGGGGCCACTTGTTTCGCGGGCGTGACGGGCTTGTTTGGACTAAGGCAGACGTTTCGTCGAGAGAAGGGCACGTGAATCGCAAAATGGCGTGTACATATATTAAAGACATGGCCAATCGGGCCTCTGGTTTTTATTTAACGTCATTCCCTCAAGTCGAATTCTCGCATCGCGTTGCTTCTTAACCTACCTCACTTACTCGGACGATCATTCCTAGCTAGTCGCCTAGCCTGTAATACTTGATCTTGAATGAACTTCCTGTGCTGTCTGCAAAATAGGCCCCGTCGTCTCAAGATGTCCAAACTTGACGGCCTGGTCTTCACTGTCACCGGCGGCGCTAGTGGTATCGGTTTAGCGACAGCCCAAATCCTATCAAAGAGGGGAGCTACAGTCGCCATTGCGGATGTCGACCCAGCGGCTTTGGAGAAAACCAAGGCTTACTTCGAGCCGTTGAATGTGCCTCACACTATCACCAAAGTAGACATATCGAAAAGGGACGAGGTCGAGTCCTGGATCAACGGCACGGTAGAGAAATTCGGGAAACTAGATGGCTCGGCCAACGTCGCCGGCATAGTCGGCAAATATCACGGATTCCGAGAGATCAAGGATATCGAAGACGATGACTGGCACAGAATCATTGCCGTCAACTTGACAGGAACAATGTTCGTTTTAACCCCAAAGACAGGACGGAGGGACTGTCGAGACCATTAACGCTTTCGCAGGTACTGTCTGCGTGCTCAGCTCAACAAAGTCGTTGATGGAGGCTCTATCGTCAATGTCTCCTCTATTCACGGTTACAAGGGTACGTACTGGGTGGGAATTGACCATCATCTTTCCACTGAGGCTAATTGCGCAATTGCGTGTAGGTTTCGCCAAACATGGCCCGTATGAGTAAGTATTTCCTTCTTCTAAGCTCTTTCTTTCGAAGCTGTATGGTTCTAGGTACTTCTGAACCACAGCCCTGATTGGTCTCTCGGAGCTTTTCAAATCTCAGTGCACAAGAGTCGTCACTCACACTCCTTCTCTGTAGTGCCAGCAAGCATGGTATAGTCGGCCTGACGAGGACTGCGTCGAAAGAAGCTGGTGCGCGTGAAGTCCGGGTGAACTCAGTAGCACCAGGAGCCATCTTCACACCATTGATGCAAAAGAGCTTAAAGGAACACAACATTCCACATGAAACGCCCCCAGTCGAGGATGAAGCAGCATTCAAACGCCAGGGAACAGCGGAGGAATGCGCCGAGGCAATTGTCTTCTTATTGAGCCCGGAAAGCAGATATATAAGTGGTGCTATCTTCCCAGTCGATGGAGCCATGTAAAGGAAGGGATCAGAGGTTGTAGTGCGGAGAGGGCGAGTGTGCAACAGCGTCGGACTCAGAAGACATCCTCAGGTTGGATCTCGTGGTCCTTGCCGTCCTCTCGGATGTGCTCGCGATTCTTGTCACGCGGCATGGCCTTGCGCATGTCGTAGGCGTCTTCACCATCAGCGCTGGGGTCGTCAACGTTGTCGCCATAGTAGTTTTTGACGACACGGTATACGCTGTAGCCCATGCTCTCATAGAACCTGATTGCCTTCTCGTTGCTCTTGCGCACGAACAAATCAATAAACCAGGCATTGGCCTGCTCTGCACTGGCCTCTAGCTTCTCCGACAGAATCTTGCCAATACCGGTGCGACGAGCCTCAGGGGCAACCGTGAGAGCTGTTATGTGAGCGTGCCAAGGAAGATAGTGTTCAGAGCCCTTGAAGTAATCCGGAGAGCTCTCGGTCTTGCCCATGACTGGATCGATCAGTGATAATTCTTGCAAGACGTTATCAAACAGTCAGAACATACTGTACCCCACGATGTTGCCCTCGTAGTCCTCAGCCACCTGGAACATAGAGGGCCATTTGGCAAAGTATTGGTTGTAGAAGCTCAGGTCATAAGTCTCGGTTAAGGGATCTAGATTGCACTTGGAAAAGCGCAGTAGATCGTCCGGGCGAAACTGGCGGAAAGACGTCATAGTTGTCGTGATGTGGATGAGTGGTCTTAATTCCAGAGTGCAGCCAGAAAAAGAGTGACACCTCTCTAATGACTAACAACCGCAGGTGTAGAAAGAAGCTGGGTTTGAGTGTGATGATTTTCCAGGCTGGTTTCAGCGTAAAGCATCAACTTGTATGTAAGGATCTCGAGAGAAGGCGTGAACGGGATACTTGTGATCTCTCAAAGATGAAATGGCTGACTTTGATTGTTTCAACGGGAGGTGGTTGTGGTGGATATGTGAATGGAATGCTGCCCTTGATGAGCCTTTCAACTTGGCCAGGTACGATCTAATACTTGTGTCGCACTTTCACCATGTGCCACGATGAGTGGGTGTAGTGGGGGAAGGGATGTGCCTGCCGAGCCTGCTAGCAGTGGCTTCCATACAGACAAGGTTCTTCGGTACTTGTTATTGCAGGGCACGATCCATCCTTGGCAGAATGATAAGTGACATACAGGTATGTATCTCGTTCACCCAGTCTCAAGAGCTTAGGCACATGTACCTTACTATCACCAGTAATGCGGTCATTGTATAGCCACTCAATTCAGTTGTGATTCATATCCCAGATATGTGACATGGAACACCATATCTCAACGTTGAAGATACTTATTGCATCTTCATCACAACATTGTGGTATGTGCTGTCATTTCCCCTCCTGTAACCTCTCTGGGCGTGGTGGCATGCGTACGACAACTGGCAACTCTCCGCCGTCGAAGCCTGAAGGGAGGGTTGCCAGGTGTCCTGCAGGTTAAGCTTAGGCTTCGAGGATCCAAGGAGCTGCCCTGTACCTATCAGCAGCCAATCACCCTCAATCACGGTCCTCCGATAACCACATGTAACGAAGATCATCCCGCTGTCAGCAGGTATTAAGTCAGGGTCGAATATTGAGATTTGCATCTACACACTCTCTTCATTACCATCGTGCCTTCTTCTGTGATCTGATCGTGCTTTTGCTCTTGTGCTTGTTGGTTGCTCAGTGCCTATAATCACAAAAATTGACTGAGACGAATGTTCATCACGCGACTAGCCTGCCACGTTTCTGATCGACTCGAGAAGCAACCCATTAAGAGATACCCACCCTTATACTGACTTGTCATTTAAATTGGCCCTCACACCTTCATCACCAGCTCAATTATAGATGCAAGCATTGTTTTATACCTCAAACGTGCCGTCTTAGTTGTTGCTCTAAAATCGCGTCTATCAGCAACCCGGCGCCTTCGTTACCACGTAGAACGAAGCGCCACCACCTGTGCTCCATCCCAGCCATCCCACTCTGGCCCCTCGCCCAGTACAAAGCAAACGACCATCTCGCCCTGTCTGCAAGCTCTCGAGGTACCGCTTGCGCTTGTCAGCTTCTGACCTCGCCGCCCATCACACATCACCACACTAGCCCGAACAGCCATGTCGCAGTCACCACGAACGCCGCGCCATTCGCGGCACTCTACCGTCGACACAGGCTACTCCTTTGGCAGCCCCAGCGCATCTCCCAATGCCCATCGCCAGTCCAGATCCTCTTTTACCGACCCCATGACGCCTCTGCGAAGCAGTATGAACGAAAGCGACATTCGCAATCTGGGTGGCATGGATAACGGCCTGGGGAACTTGGCAGACGAGCTTGCGGATGCTTTATCCGGCTCAGGCGACGAAGGCGACTACTACGAGGACGATTACGAGAACCAGGAGGCTGTGCAAGAGAATGGCGATGACATGACAGAGAATGCTCAAGACTTGCCCAACAGGGCCAAGAGCTCGAGTCTGAGTGTCCCGTCGCCAAATGGCCGCGGTCACCGTCGCACAGGTAGTGCCTACGACGGAAGCGACTACGGTTCAGAATCAGATCTAGAGTCGCCAGGAATGCCACCCAGCTTGGTCGCCAGGATCGATGCAGTCGAGTCTTTAGCTCGGAGGGGTACTGAGGCAACTGGTGGACCAGCGGATGGTGTGTTCAAGCGTGTCACAGATGGTTTGAGGGATCTTGGTTCCCAGTCTGCTGTTGAGGGTAGTACCACACGGTTAGTCGAAATTCCTGCCACCTCCTTGCGGTTATGGTTCTGACACTTATACGCAGATTAATCACGGCCCATTCCGCGTTGGCCTCGCACCTCACCCACCAGACAAGACAACTCCACAACCTCACATATCCTCTTCTATCGCCACTCGTCGCTCCCCCAGACCCAGAGACCATCGATGCGCTGTTGCCAGTCCTCACTTCCGTCTCCAAAGAAATGCCTCGACCCGCCACATCCGCATTCGACTCGCTAGCTGCACTACACTCCGTCACATCCGATCTAGTACACACCCTCAACTACCTATCAGACACCCTTCACATGTCACGGCAGACAACCACGATAGCGACGCGAAGATTAAGGACGGCCAAGGAGATGGTATCAGAGATGAAGCGCGAGGAAGAGCTCAAAGAGGAGGGCGAGAGGTGGCTCACTAAGGGCAACTGGGGCGAGAGACTGCAGAACCGCGAATGCGCCGGTGTCTGCAGGGACGTAGTTGGAGGCTTTGAGGAAGTCTGCAATTCCTGGCGAGCACGCTTATTGGCACAGGCTGAGACAGCTTGAAGGGATGGATACTGCATATAGGGCACGACACTGCATTGCATCGCATGACGACAGGGTTTTGTTTTCTTTTGTTATAGGAGGAATCGGAGTCAGGGGTTGTGATTCCATTATATTGGTCTAGAACGAAAGGCCCGGCGTTTGGAGATGAGGTGTCTAAATGAGACTGGACATTAGGTATGCCTTGTTGGAGTGAGTCCTGTGCATTTGGTTCATGGCGTGGTCCTATAGTATACTAGGATTAGGATGAATACCCCCGAGACTAGAGTTTTTGTTGCTGTTTGGGAATACAGAAAAGGCGTCGATTCTGGACTTTTTTGTGTGCGTGTGTGTGTGTGGTGGTATTGCTGATGCGTTGATTAGGGGGTAATCTACTGTTTTGATGTGGTTGCTCTTTACATGGACATATGGGAAGCTCATGGATCGGCCGTGGTGAGATGTGGTTGTGACAGACAACATGTCCGGCTAGGGCGTGAGCTGGCAACTCGGACTTGGAGAACAAAACGATACAGCCACTTTATCTGCAATAGTATATATTCTAGCATAATTGGATTTATACGTTTACGGCAATGATGATATCGGGTTTTCAATTTGCCTATAGTAGACTCTAGAATGACTTGGTAGGTCTCGTTTCCCCTGGGTGTAGCGCAACTAGTTTTCTGTGTGCTCTGTCATGATTTGGTGTATACAAAATCTGAAAAAGATTGAGTTACCTTAATAATGGCGGTACTCTTCTGCTCAGACCTTTGTTGGTTCGCCTTCGTTGTAATTATTAATCGTCGTTGATCTGTTGTTGTGCTCTTCCAACCTTGGGCTTGGCTGCTAGCTCATGCTCCTTTCGATTGCGGTCGAGGTATGATATTGTATATGGATCCAGTAGCCCTTCCCTAATTCGAGAACGGAGTCGTCTGATAGTGTCACGAAGACTTTGTTGTGTGTTGCGGATTCCTGTCGGATGGAACCGTTGAATCGTCGAGGTATGAAGACAGTATATACCAACTCCAAGTGTATATGGTGTAAAATGGAAAGAACAAGCAAACGAAAGCAAGAGCAAGATACAAAAATTCCTCTACGCTTGCCCATTTTGCCAGCGCCCAAAGTCCCAATGCGATGTCCACGGTGAGGGAGATACATAAAAATGTAGTGAAGATGTATCCATCGTTGTATTTGCGAGCTTCCTCTAGGAGCGGCATCGGCGGGAACGGCATAAAATGGATCGAGGGGAAGGTTCTCCCGTTGGTGGGCGCAGGTCGTCGAGCTGGAGAATCCTCCCCGTAGGCAGGTACTTGTCTGGCCATGATGGATAGAAGTTCTGGTGTTATGGAATAGCAGAATATAGTTCTTAGTGTTTGTAGCGGAGTGGAAATGGTTGTGATAGATTTGGAAAGCGGAAAAGAATTTGGTTGTGACATTGCCCAAACTACCTATACCTACCTAGTAATATGGCACGAGACCATGGCAGTAAACTTCGACTTGGTGATGAAAGTTTGTCATATGCTTCTCAACTGTGCTAACCGGTTGTTGTCTACACGTGGAATATCTTTCTCAGTTGACTACCCAGGTAGGTACCCCAATTTTCTGGCTCTCCCTCCTTTTCTCCGTATTAGTCGATTTGGTCGGCGCCTTAGTCCTGGCTTATGTCTGTTTGTCTTACCTCTCATGCTGCTTTCATGTGAAATCGATAAGTTCTTGTTCATTGATCTGATGGCATCGTTCCAGTTATAGTAGGACCATTTGGAAGCAAACATCTCTATCATGTAGCTTGGTATGCATCCTGGGGCGCACTAGAACTCTGATGGGATGTTAAAGAGTCTGTCCGTGTCCATGACCAGTCGAAAACGTACGGCAAGGAGAAAAGGGTCAGGATGGGCTTGGGGCAATTATAGAATATGAATAATTCTTGGGCTAGATAACATATGCCGATGTCACATTACTAGGCCGGTGAGTTTACGATGAAAGTTTGTATGGCTTGTCTGGTTTTATTGAGGTATTTGTTAGCCGGTCCCCATTTTCACATGTTCAGCGATCCAACGACAACCAACCATCAAATCTTTGGCCGTGCGAATCCTAGGACAATTGCTCCAATTTCCTTCTCTATATAGCTTCGTAGTACTTGTTCCCACGTCGCCCATCCTCACAGTCGCTGTCACTAGTATGCGTGATGATTCAGACCCAGTTCTATATAATCTGTAAGTGAAGTTGAGAGGTTTGTTGTATCTCGGTTGGGTGACATCCTTGCGTCGAGGATGACAGGCGTAACGAGGTGTGGTTCGAGCCGGAGTTGTTTGATGGAGAGGTCTCTGCAGTATACTCTTTGCAGTATCTGTAGTGACTTGAGTACTGCGTCTGTCGTGGTCACAACGTAACCCCTTTTTGGCTTGTTCCCGGATTGCAGTCACCTGGCCTCCAGGCCCTGTATACCTCAACCGCGCAGAAAGAAACGACACGGAAGAAAACGAAGAATCAGCCGTTAGCGATAGCGATGTTTTGTTATTTCATGTTTTAAAAAGGCCACTGTATTTTACAAATGCCCAGATTCCAAATGTAATGAGACCGATGAAGCACAAACTGGCAATGATAAGTGCGCCAAGTTGGGCACAAAACACCAAGTTTGCTTTGCTGCGTGAGAACCGAGTCGAATGATTTGTTCTTTGGATACGTGCGGGCGTTACCAAGGGTGAAGGCTCAGTTGTTCGTTCGGATATTGAAGCTTCTTCGTCCATAGCAATTCGTCTCCAGGACGCATAGGCAGGTGGTGGTTCGGATATCTCCATGGCTCAGGGATACGTGGAATGTGCAGGGTAGATACGTGTGAAATGAGTGAAGATAATTGTGATGTCGAAAGTAGAAAAGGGTTGATTGTGAAAAAGGACCTTTGCTCATTTATGGCAGAATTAGATTGTTCCTCTGATTGGAATATTTAGACTAACATATCACGAGACTTGATCAATAAACTCTCTTCGTTGAATTTTCTCATGCTCGTCAGATGACCAGCTGCCACGTCCACACTCATAGCGTTGAGCGATCACAAATGAATAGACCTTGGCTTGTGTCCTAGACACTTGATTTTGTACTCGTACTCAATCGTCTTACTCATGGACGCGATTTTGATCGAGTGTTCCTGACTGGAATTTGAACTAAATCTCGCAATGCGATTGACCGCGAAGGTGGTACCCAGAGCTGTCGAACGAGGTAAGCTCATTCGATGATCTAATACAAGTTCACAATGATCCCGAAATTCTGGAATCTTATCATTATGTGGACAGTCAATGAAAACATATATAGGGCGAACATTCGTTGCCCACGATGGGATAGTTTCTGGTCTGTAACCGTTCTTGTGTCCGTTCACACAAGGTCCTTTCCATCATAATAGATATGGGTTGATTTCCCCCCCAAAATGCTTCAACGCGTAACAGTAAGAGGCTCAACCTCAGTAAGTCGAGGAATGTTATTGTTTTCTGCATGGGACATGAATACCCCGCCGACAAAGGTAGAAGTACCTATACAATACCACCGCCACGACGTGAAAAGCAAGCTAAGATGACACTGCAGCATCTTCAAGCAAGTCAAAGAAGACGAGTCAAAGTAGACTGATAATGTACATAGTGAGAACTATTCCTCTTTCCCTTTCCTTCACTTCATCATCAAACCCCACCATACTGAAAGGCTCTTCTTCTTGGAAGTCCATCCCTTACTGAGTGCACTTCGCAGTTCAAGATCAATCGCTATTGCTGTCCTTGCGCAGCATCTCAGCCACATCTGAATCGATGCCATCATCGCCACCCAAACCCGGGAATTCATCATCGTCAAGTCGCCGCTTCTTAGACCCATTCGATCCGGTCGCAACCGACTTGTGTGGAGGAGAGACGACAGTGGACTGGAAGGTAGCCTCGGGAGGCATATCTGGGGAGAATTCGGGGACAGGCTTATTTGGAGTAGGCTCAAAGTCCTCGTCGTTGGAAGGAGGTGTTAGAGCCTCAATCTCAGGCGCATCAGGCTCTTCCATAGCCGGCTCCTGTTGGTTGTTACCGGTGACATAGGGCTCGTCATTAGGCAAGCCAGCCATGATAGCGCGTTCGACCTCGGTTTTCTTATCCTCCACCTTGGCCTTCTTCTCCATAAACGCCTCCATGTCGTTCTCCTCGGCTATCAGAGCCGTTCTGTTTGTGTCGAGAATCTTCTGGAGCTCGTTGACGAGGTCTCGTCGTGCTTTGACACATTGTTCCACTGCGCCCTCAGCTTGGGCCAGTGTCTTGAGAAGGCCGTTGAGTCGAGCAGCATAGACGGGTGCTGAGGGAGCACTGCTACCAGGCCCCATGAGGGCGTCATAGTCCGCGTTGGCAGACTTGACTGCAGTCTTAGTGCTAAAAAGCAGCTTGGAGACATTCTGCTGAGGTTTGACCAAAGGCGTCAACTCAGAAGGTGTCGATGAGGACGCGGAAGCGAAGATGGAGCCACCGCCACCCAGTCCGCCCTTGACAGTACTGCGCGCCTTTTCAAGATCTGAAAACGATTAGCTGGAAGCGTAAGACGATGGTTCTGGATATCAATGGCTCACCTTGAAGCCGACCCTCGACGGCAGCTTGAATAGGCTCCTCGAAGATGCTGCGCTCCCTCCAAACATCGACAACTCTTCGGATTCTCTGCTGGATGTCTTGCGGTGCACCCTTGTATGCTACGGAAACAGCCTCGGCAATAGCGGGAGAAAAGGCTGTGAGAAACTCGTCCTTCTTGCGAGCCTTAGACTGCTGAGCAACTTCTGCGGAGGCCGTTAGTGAGGGCGCTCGACATGACATTGGTCAGTCTATGGAGCGGGGATGTTGACGTACCGTTGGCAAGATAAAGAAGACTCAAACGTTTGTGACTGGAGCAATCCTTGAGCTTCTGCAGCCAGAGCTGGACGGTGCGGTCTGCATGACGCCTGCAAACGAATAATGTTTAGTCAGTCTGGACCAAACATCGCAGGCAAATCAGACTGGACTACTTGTATAATGGATCACTGTACCTATAGAACATGATCCACTGGGAGACGCTGACGATACTGTCTTGCGTCTCGGACAGGGACGAGAGTTTTGCCAGCACGGCATCGTCGTTGTACGCCATTTGGACAGATGAAAGTTGGGTTATATAGGGTGATCTGCTTGATGACCGCGAAGAGTTGGGTATGGAAGTTTTGGTCGTATAATGCGCTCAGTACTTGAGTTTGTGTGCCTGCAAATGTGTCCGTAGTGCTGGTTCACTCAAGTTGAAAGACTCAGGTCAACGATCTACGTGATGGTGTCGCAGAAGGTTTGCGCATCAAGATGGAGCAGAGCAATGCGAGGCAGATAAAGCTAGCTAGGTACTTTGGAATGCGTCCAGGCCCACACCGGCGACTCTAAAGTAGTATGCTATGAAACAACATGAGGCATTGGCAGGCAATGGTGACAGTGTGTTGGACGCAACCCTTCCCGACAGCTCTTCCAGTTGATAAACAAAGCTGGACAAATCCTGGGTGGGTCTGAGAGGCTAGCTAGCTTGATATCGTGGGAGATGCGGCTGAACGGTTGTAGTTAGTCTGCTGGTCCGGATTGTATCTAAAACAGTGTCAACCCGATGTTGAAGGGCAATCGTCTCAATGTGCCGGCAACTTGGAATAAAGTTGAGAGGCGGTAATGAAGTCGGTTGAATGAGAGGCACGTCCAATGGAAGGTATGACGGGAAAGGAGGGAGAGGTTGAAGCACGTGATGATAAAGCTCCAGGTAGCTCTATCAACAGAGATGCACCAATGATGTCGCTGCATGTAGTGGAGATCCGCGGCGTCGATGGACCTGGCAGGTGCAAGGCTGCACGAAGAGCCCCTGCTACAGTGCCCAACAAAAGACGTCAGACACTGTAATGTACCTAGGTACTTGCAGGTGTACAGTTTACACATCTCCTGGATGTCTGGAGGTTTGCGACCACGACGTTTGCTCGGCAACAAACCACTCCATCAACCCAATCCTAATCATTTTCCAGAACTCACGATTGGTAACATTTCCACACACCAGTCATCAATTCAACAACTCGCATATCCCAAGATACCTCGAGACCAACTTTCTTCCCCAGGCCCCAGCGCCCAACATGGCAGACAGATTCCCGTCTTTGGACGACTTTGATTCGGGTGGTAAGTAGGCAGCCAACCATCGCAGTATGTTATCGCTTTAACTAATGTTTTTTGCTTACAGCTCAGTCCGACATCAAAGAGGTCGGCTCTCCTTCCGCCGATGACTTCCTGGCCCGCGAGCGAGCCCTCCTTGGCGAAGATGCCACCCAGTTCACCACCGGCAACGAGCCAGCTGCCCTGGCCGACCCTTCAGATGACCTGCTAGGAGGAGGCGATTCTTCAGGCAATGCACAGTTTAACAGTCAATTCCCAGATATCACGTCCCCTGAGGTATGTTTCTACACGAGAACTGCTGAAATAATGGGTTATTAACAGATGGGGAACAGCAAGAGGCCATCACCGGCGGCCCATCCGTGAACTTCAACTCCGGCTACGCCGCATACGCAGAGGAAGAGGAGGAGCCCGAGGTGATCAAGAACTGGCGCGAGAAGCGAGATGCCGGTAACGAGAAGCGGGCCCAAGAGTTCGCTGCCCAGAAGGACAAGACGATCAAGGAGGCCCAGCAGAACATCGACGACTTCTACGAGAACTACAACAACAAGAAGGAGAAGACTGTCACCGCCTCGCGCAAGGACGCCGAACAGTTCCTCGCCAGCCGGGACGACACGACGTCGGGAGGCACGAGCTGGGAGCGCATCGCTAAGCTGGTCGATGTTAGTGGAAAGGGTCAGAAGGGCGGTGCTAGTGGCTCAGGCAAGGAGCGGTTCCGAGAGCTGTTGACGACGCTGCGGAAGGATCAGAAGGCGCCTGGTTCCGAGGGCTATTGAGTGCGCTCACGATTTGACGAATTGCACATACACACAGACAAGGCTGACCAGGCCGGATCGACACGGTTCTGCCTAGGCCAGCACAGATGAAATAAGTTTGTATTTTAGACTAGCCGCGCGAAAAAGGTCTGCAGGGTAGATAAGTAGGCGCGGGGCCTTGGTCATGGACAAAAGGGGTAAAATCACGATTCTACTGCACCCGCCCAGGCACGCATTAAGACCGGTAATACATATGAAAGATCAAACACTGCCCAATCGCCTGATAATTGCGCATTCTGCGCCTGAATCCGGAGATCTGAGGTTGTGATGTACCCAATTGACTGTAGGAAAATGATGTTTTAGAGTCATTCCCACTATAAGCAGATGAATTATTCCTGTATATCATTTCACGTTTGAGGTAAGTTATGGACGCCGCGCCACCTATTTGGTCTCAAGCTGTATGAGAACAATCGTGTCGCAGCCCCAGAGATGTCATTGACGAGAGACACACGGGAATCACATGCTATGAATGTGAACGATGTTGCTCATGAACGAATTTGTCTATGCTCGACCTAATAAAACACGTGGTAGACACTGATGCTGTATGGACTCTCTTCTTCTCTCTGCCATCCCGTCTCCGTAATCATCCCTTTTGGTATGGCAGCCTTAGGCCTTGCCGAACCAGGTGTTGTAACCGAGGATCTTGCGGCCCATCATGTACATGGAAGCTATGCGTAACAGTCAGCGGAACGGAAGTAGCGCATTGGTTTGATGTTCGAAATAGTAAGACGATGACGCACCGCTGAAGGTTCCCCAGAGGGCGATCTGGTAGGGGATGAAGATCATGTTGGATCGGGGGTTCTGCGTGATATTTGTGTCAGTCGTATGCGGAGATGGGACACCTGGAGGTGGAATTGAGAGGAGCGTACGATCTTCCAGAGACGGGTGTGGGCATTGTAAGCTTGCTGATAGTAGCGCTGGTGCTTGGGCACGTTGTTGGGGGCGTCGACGATACTGGTGGTGGATGATGCGTTAGCGTTTGGTCATGAGAGGTTCAATTGGGTTATGGCACGGTGATCGAGAGGCAGCCATTGAAGCGCAATTCGAGAGGTATGGGGGCCTTGTGCAATTGGGAAGACGTCGACATACCCCATAGTGACGGATTTGTGGCTGTAGTGGAGGGTTGGTCGGGACTTGAGATGTGGTTTGGAGCTGTTGGGTGGTTTGAAGCTGGAATCTCTGATCAGACGTTCTTGAACCGGATTGGTGACAGGCGTTGCCTGATTGGTTGATCCAGTGTCCCTGGAGAGAGGTGACTAAGCGCTGTTTCCTCGGGTGAAAAGCTCCAAGGGAGCTGCAGGTCCAGTTTCCCTGCATTGGATGCGTTGGAGATACCCCTGCTGCTTGTAATCTTCGGTGGTATCGCATCTATCTCCATACTACATTTTTCTTGACGTGACATATCGAGGTTCGACTCGGATACCTCTTATATCATTTCTGTTCAATGTCCATCTCCATGTCCATCAAGATACACTTTCGTTTCTCATCCGCGTAGAGGGCCCTCCTGGCATGTCACGCATTTCGCAGTAATGCGATTGGCGAATCGAATTTGGCGACATGATGTGAAGCTACAGCGACCCATATCCTCCCGTAGAGCCTCCATTTTCTGTTCGCCCACGCTATTGGCGACCAGCCAGTACTGTCGCCAACATGACCGACGCTACTTGTCGACGTCTCGCTCCATCGACTTCGAATGGAGCCCCGATGCTACCGGAGCGGTAGTGAGAGAGCCGTCAACCAAGCGCTCGCTACGTCGGACAAGGTTGCGATTCGCGATTCCCAGTTCCGCATACTCTGATCATGATGATGTGCGGACTGACGGTCAAAAGCCTGTACCAGGCTGCTACCGACATGCGGACCTGAGTTTGGAAACCGATGCCGCATCTTCTGCCTCGCGCCACTACATCCATAGGCCATTACTCGCTCCCTTTGCCTCTGGTCTGCTATCCGATCAGTCTATAGGGCGTAGACTGAGTAGACACCTGATTGACGTGGGCAAAGTTTCGTCGAAACCTGCGGAATCTTCTGACCCTGTCCTCGTTATTCCTGCCACGGCGCCCGATGCGGTCCTGCCACGTACGGACACGAAACTCGTACATCGTCGAGACAGACCCCGACAAACGACCCGAAAATGCACTGCGAAAGCAAAGTCGCCTGTCGTGAAAGCCTATCAGTTCAAAAGATGGAAGTGGCTCATCCGAGACTCAGACCGACTTAACCTCGAGTCCGACCTATTTCCATCGGACAAAACCAGTGACAATGTTCATCGCCTGCTGGTCGATAGGTTTGACAATCGTGGCGACTTCGAACTATGGACTGCTCTCTTGGAGTTTCAGACGCGAATCAATGGATCCGTAGGAACTGCACAGGTCTGGAAAGGTCTCTGGGGTCGAAAGTCCTTGTACGATGTGACGCATCCGCTGGCCCCTACCTTTTTCCGCACTATGCTGGAGGCTGCCCTCGCATCTAGTGACGATAAGATGCTGGAACAAGTTTGGATCTACAGCGAATGGATGCTGCACATGCATGGATCTAGGTGGCCTGATCTCTACACGACAATCATGGTCCATATGCTAAAAACTCACCAACATCAAAATGCCCTATCGTGGCAGTTGCGTCTATCACCTAGCTTCTATCCCGGGCCCGATGTGTTTGCGGCAATGATTAAGCAGTTCGCCACCGATAAGGAGTACTCTGGAAGAGACACCCTGCAAAACCTGTACTTTGTGAATCGAGATCATCAGCTCTACGGGACTCTTGTCCCTCACCTGTTCAACCTTGGACAATCCTCGCTAGCCAAGCGATGGCGCGACATGTGTTTAAACGTAGACGATTTCCCATCCAACCCGGCACCCGTCCGTCCCTTCTTGAGGTTCCTTCAAGCCTATCTCCCTTCGACTGACTTGGCTCCCGAGGAGCTCATGCTAGTGAATTCCAATTACGGGCATACTGAGAAGACTCAGCCGGACTTGTCTCGGGAATTCTTCAACCGAGTTTATGGACGAACTTTCGGCATCGCTGTCAAAACCTACGACGACAAGCTCGGCTCAAGATGGTTCGCAAGTTCATGGGTTTCTCTTGATATGGCCATATCAACCGTGGCAACGCTGGGTATTGCCCAAATTGGACCCCTTTCTATACAATCGATAGGTTTAAGGAGTCAAGGTTCTGAGGAGTTTTTACGCCGTATCCATCAGCTCAAAGAGCATGGCGTTTCTGCAACAGAATGTGGTTATAACCGACTGATTCGCCACCTTGCGGATCGAAAGGATGATGAACTCCTCAACGACCTCTTAAAGAGCGATCTGCACCCCGACGTTTTCGACGATCTTGACCTACAGACACGTCTGATCGACAATGCGACGAGCAGTGAGCTCCATTGGCGTACCTTGCGAATACTCCTCGCCTCTCAACACCTAGCCTTCGAGCGCTCGGCCCGGGCTCTTTCGAATAACATTGTGCAAGCCTGTTACGTTAGGAGGGATCTGGATGGTTTGCGGAACATTTTGGAGGATATGCGAGCTCGACATGTTCCGCTCGATCTGGAGCAAGCCCAGTTCATCTTTGACAGCATCCGAGAACAACACAAGTTCAGCAAGGAGGGCATCACCTTATTCTCGGCGAAGTTTCATATTGCTCTCTTCAGGCGGTTGACATCGATGGATATTCCCGTACCATTATCGCACTGGAAGATGTTGATGCATACAATGATTCGAAACGGATGGTCGGGGGAATTGGAAAAGCTATGCCTAAAACTGGTCGACTATTTCCTTAAATCTACGTCGTTGCGACCGGGGTTCGTGCCGCTGTATTTTGAGGACGTGCCAGCAGCCATGAGAGAGCCGGTTTCCGACGTCGAGAACCTCATCGGTATCTACGTTCCACAAGATATCAGCGTGAACAACAATCACCACCCTTTGCAGCGATTGTTCAGCTTCAAGTTACTGGGAGAACTCATAGACTACGCATTCGCACCGGTAGACGGGGGCCATGTAGTACAAAGTGCGAAGCCCGGCAAGCGTCATCATACCCAAGCATCGCGGATCGAAGCTTTGTTCCATCTTCTGCGTGCCCTACACAAGAGGGGTGTGCACCTTCCAATCGGGAAGCTGAGAGACTTGGTCTGTCGGCAGCTGGTCTTGCTCTACAGCGTGAGAGTTCCACCGACGGAGAACTACGAGGCTATGAAGAGAAAGAGGGCGAGTAATGTCTTGACGCTGAAGCAGATGAGGCGCCACATTGCGCTTGCCTGGGACAACAATGACATACCGATCTTACCCCATGCTTGGAACTGGGAAGAGTATGTCAGGTCTCATTCAGCTAAATCCCCAATTAAATCGAAGACGAAAGGCAAGAAGGGTAGAATGCTTGTGGAGGGAAAGGCTGAGAAGGTAGTGTAAGATTACGGACTGCAATAATGAAACATGACGGTAATCTAGACGGGGAGATAGTCTTTGGATTTGGTAAAAAATGATTTCATAGTACTACTCAGATGATACCCAGCGCGACTATAGATAACACTATTGTACCTACAATATAGATCGAAATAAATCAAAAGCTACACTTTACGACTTTTGTCCGAATCGGAAATCTTGTCCACACTCGGAGACAAGCCATTCAAAAGGACTTCCGAGCCCAGTTCTCTCAACCTTCACTTTACGAATATGCTCTATCAAGAACATGATTGCTCCATCCCTGTCACTAAGAACCGGACTCAAAGGAACCAAATGAGCACGTATCTCTAAGCTCTCTGGTCAATTGAATATAGTAAATGGGTAGAATCCTCAGTTACAAAAGTTAGTAAGTTACGTCACTGTGTCGCTCGTTGAAACAGTATCATGTCAGAACTCAGGCGTTTGCAGGTACAATACCTTTGCGAAAATCCCAATGAGACTATCCCTGCTTTTTTGACATTACGGCAGGCCTTTATCTTCATATCTAATCGCTGTCGAACGCGTTTGAGAAATTCCTAGACTTTGCAACTTGGCAGTCACCATTGAATTGCAGTGCGGGTAGGGAAAAGAAATACAGCGGGGCGTGTAATTACACTTTGCGGCAACCATCATTCAACGCGTCGTTACCACTATCTAGCCGCGTCGTGACCTTGTCGACAGCCTCCCATTATCAATTTGGGAATTCCAATAAGCATACTTCGCGCAAACGTCGCCGTCGAAGATGTCAACGTCTTTTTGAAAGTACTTCGACTTCGACTTCACTATGGCTGACAACGAGCCACTCCGTCGGCTTACACCCACGACGTTCAAAGACACCCTGAACAGGGTTATAGAAGACTCTGCGAGCTCAAGCGCATTCGCCTGCAGCAAGTCAAATGCCACGTTTCCCAACCCTGGGCTCAGTATACTCGACTACGGAGATGTAGGCCTGCCCCTCGCGGAACGGGATGCCAAAGCCATCATTGCCCACTGCCATAAGAGTCCATTTGGTAAAGGTGCCGAGACTCTCGTTGACGACAATGTACGGCGCAGCTGGGAGTTGAACGTAGATCAATTCACACTCCGCAACCCTGCTTGGCCTGCAGCCATCAAGGACGTCTTGCCGAACGTCCATCGGGAACTAGGCCTGCTTTGCCCACTCCATAGTATCCGGGCTGAACCTTACAAACTTCTCCTCTATGAGGAGGGGGCTTTTTTCAAACCACATCAGGGCAAGTCTGCTCAAGGGCATATTCAGTGGCAGTGTCTAACATGTTTCATGCGGGCATGCAGATTCGGAAAAGACGCCAGGCATGTTTGGCACTCTTGTCATTGCATTGCCCTCATTACACCAAGGAGGAGATCTTTCCCTACGCCATAATCACGAAGAGGTCACGATCAAGACATCAACGGGTTCGGAATTCGGCTTTACTTGGGCTTCCTGGTGTGTATCTGAATAGCCCTTATAAGAACATATGTTTACTTCGCAAGCTGACCTTTATAAAGGTACTCGGATGTGTTTCACGAAGTAAAACCAGTAACCCAAGGCTATCGACTCATGCTTACGTACAATTTGGCCAGCAATCCCGCCTCAGGCAGTGGAGTACTGGCGATACCACCTACATTAACTACTTATGTGTCACAAATCAAGCAGCTCTTGCACAGCTGGGACGCTGCCTTGGAGCAGAACGCATACCCAGATTACCTGATTTACAAGTTCGAGCACCAATATACATTGGCTACTTTGAAGCTCAGTCGGCTCAATGGTAGCGACAGAGTCAGAGCAGAGTGTCTGAAGACCGCAGCCGCGGAGACTGGGGCCGCCATCTTCTTCGCCACTGCTGAAGTAGAGGTCATCATGGATGAAGGAGACTACGGCGACGGTGGCGAAATCGACAGAATATCACGTCTCAAGGGCGTGAAGACGCTAGATGGAACAACAATCTTTGATTCTTTGCAGTGTGACGACGACAAAATTATCAACCTAGAAGAATTTGACGAGGATTCCCCCGATGACGAAGAGCATAGTGGATTTACTGGCAATGAGGGTGCAACAGCTACGTACTGGTATCGTGATACCGTAGGTATCAGAGACACCTTTGGTCTCAAGAAATACATTACTGACAATGCTACTATAGGTCTGCCTCGTGGTCCCCCAAGCAGCTCTCGACAAGTTTCGATTCCAGGGAATTTACAAGTGGCAATGGGCCTGCAACCGACTACAGGAATCTAGACAGTTGCCGCCTCCGCCCGACTTAGTCCGGCTTTGCAATTCCTTATTGCGAGCGAGCCGTGTGGTGGCGGCGCCCAATTACATGTCGCTTTATAGCTACGGATCTCGTGGCCCGGAAACGCTGGGTCAGGAAGCCTGTTTAAAGGTTATTGCTTGCATAGCTTTAGAAGCGAACCAACTTGACATGTTTCAAACAGCATTTCAGAGGATCAAAGAGCCACTACCTACCGAAAGCTTCTACCACTTAGGCCGATGCCTCGCGCAGAGAGAATTTAGCGAGGTCGACAACTTGTAAGTGATCTCGCCTTGATCTCGACTATGTATCATGCTTTTCGGCTAACATTATCTACCAGGATGTACACCGTCTTTCGGAGATGTGAGGGCGTGGCATCAAAATACCGATCATTTGAGCAGCTAGAACAGGGCGTCAATGGAGTTTCTGAGTCACTGTCCCAAGTCACGATGGATTCATGGCGACGTTGGTTCGAGACGTCCTTGCCGGCTAACGTCTTCGAAGGTGCTGGTGTGCTTACAAGAGAGGATGGCGCGGCTTTATCGACAATTTATTCGAAGATCTCGAACGAAGATCATAAGTAAGACAAATTGAACTCTACTAGACCCTCACAACCCATACTAACAAACAACGGTCAGAACCCGCATATTAGGACAAGTCTCTCGGGGATCTATGGCGGGGAAGATTGGGTTTGGCATCAATCTGGCAGCATTGGTGCAAGGACAGCACTTGGATGATGCTATCGCACGCCGAACTATCCGAGAACTTCTCAGTAGTATCTGGAATCCTTTTAGTCTTGGCAACGCGAATATCGCGCCGGGTGTCGAGCCCGTCCCTGTTTCTGAAAGCACTCACGGTAAATTCCCTACAGGTGAAGATATCGTCGAGCTGGTCCGCCTCGTCGGGATATACCAGGATCCTTCGTCTCCGGAGCCGGCCCGCGGTGTTGCTGAGACGACCGCCTCAACGATGCCAACGAATTCTTGGGATTCTTGGAATTTTACCCCAAATGACTGCGTAGGAAAAATCATCTCCGCTTGTGAATTCGCTGGACCGATGGACATAGTCGGCACTTTCCTGCCGTTCATCAAACTCGTCGTCTCCAACAAAGTCCCGTTCCTCTTGTCTCCCGACGACAAACAGCAGCCAACAGAACTCGCTAAACAGATAGTCCAGTGCACGATTAAGCGCTTTGCTCAACTCGTGATCGGAAAACAGCCCGAAGCTCCCACGACATGGGCAATGCGTCCCGTAGGAGACTGTCCCTGCGCCGACTGTACACGCGTCAACACGTTTCTGCGCTCGCCAACAGAACGCATCGGTCGTTTCCCACTAAGCAAGGCAAGACGCCACCACCTACACACGATGTTCAATGACTATCGGTCTAGCGGAGCAGACTACGCCATCGAGACAATCCGCGACTGCAACCCGAACATCTGGCAAATGACCAAGAAGAGAGGCACGTACGACCTCGACATCACGCAGTGGAACAGCAGAGCGCGCTCGGCCTGGCCGCTGCTCTCGCAGCTGTTGCCCAAGGACCAACCTACCTCTAAACTCTTGGAAGAGTACATGGGCACGGATATATACCACGCGATCCAGACCAAGAATCTCCCGACTCTATTGGCGATCACCCACCAAACCCCTCCAGAAGGACCACTTTTGACTCTGAGCGATACGAATGCTTTCGGGAAGAGGGCTCGCCCAGCGGACGGACTTGCAGTGCCACCAACCTCTGCGAAGAGAGTAGCTAGTGGGGATGCTTCTAGCAGAACCTATTCTCCAGTGATCGATCTGACGGAGGAATGAGTGATGGACCATGTGGTTCCGATGTGTTGACTGCTTTATCTACCCTTTGCGACTTTGCGGTGTTCATTTTCTTCCGCGCTACAACCACGATACCCTTGTACTAATCCCATTTGTATTCATAGAACTGTATTGTAGTAAAAATTATAGAGAAGGAGAGAATTGTACAGGACATTACGTCCACACCCAATTTTGAAAGAAACGAGTTATGATATCGAAGCTGCTGAAGACAAGTCCATTCAAGGGCTCGATGAGGTAATCTCGGCCTTCAGTTAGGAGCAATTCGGTTCGTCCATATATGTCATGGCCATGTGTGTGGTATTGGATTTTACTTGGAATGCACGGTGTCTCTAAAAAGTCTTCGTACATCTTCTGGAGTCGATTGCGCCGGTTCGCTGCCTTGATATGTCAGTACGTGAACCAGGACTTATGGACCGTAGGGAATGTCAGTCGCCTTATTACAGTCTATAAATTTTCAGTTTTCTAGATATAAGTGAAGAAGAGCCGTAACTCGTTAGATGATTGACAATCTTCATTAGGCGGGCCTGAAGTACTAGGTGAACAACACTGTGTTTTTGTCCTGCTGTAATCCATAAGGATGCTTCACATTTCGATAGAGATGCTGCTCAGTCGCGTTCTTCTGAATCGAATGGGTGAGATGAACCCTGGTTGTGCATGCAACTCTCAGTTTGGACATATAGAACCATGAATTATGATAGAAGCATTTCACAACATGTAGGATTGATTGGAATCTCATATCGTCATAACCCCTTTTTAATCTTGGGAAAGAAGGGGAGCATTATAAGCTTGCCATTTGGGAAAGAACTAGCTAACACAAAAGCTTGAGCGCTTAAGGTCGCTGGACCATATCTCCCTATGGGTAAAGAAAACCAGACAAGACACAGATACGAGATGCATCAAAAAAGTGCATCGCGATGCAGCTACATGGGTATGCTACGGATGCTGAAATCGTGATTCTGCGCTACAAGACCGAAACGAGCTTTTTCTTCCCTTCTACTTTTGCATCATGAGCTGGACGAACTCGTTGTCTGTTGGAAGTATTAGCATACGGTATGACCCGATTTATATTCAAGCTTGTGGCGAGGTAGCAAAAGAGAAACGTACAATCGATACGTCCATCACCATCCTGGTCGGCCTCTCGGATCATCTCGTCAACCTCCTCGTCGGTGAGCTTCTCTCCAATAGAGGTCATGACGTGGCGCAACTCGGCGGCGGAAATGAAGCCGTTATTGTCACGGTCGAACACCTGTCGTGGTGTCAGTTTCTCCGTCAGGTGTACAGGGCTGAGGAAGGATTGCTAACCTTGAAGGCCTCTCGGATCTCCTCCTCGGAGTCAGTATCCTTCATCTTACGGGCCATCATCGTCAAGAATTCTGCGCGACAATACCATTAGCTTGAGTCTTATGCGCATGGCTAGCTGCTTTGGACGGGCACAAGTGCCTTACCCGGGAAGTCAATAGTTCCATTGTTGTCGGCGTCGACCTCGTTGATCATGTCCTGCAGCTCGGACTCGGAGGGGTTCTGGCCTAATGATCGCATGACAGTGCCCAGCTCCTTAGTAGTGATCTGTCCTGCACAGCGCAAAGTCGGTCAGCATGATTCGGTTCGCTGTCATATGGTAGGTACAAGACGACGTCGAAGCTGTACTCGAACGTATTGGAGAGGGGAGAAGGGGGGTGTCGAAGAGATGCTTGATCGAGAAGCGCTATAGAGATGCGAGACTCACCATCGCCATCCTTGTCCTACATCGCGACGTGGGTCAGCGGAGGTTTCATTACAGCAGGGAGAGAAAGGGTGCATGCGGCGCATTGCTTCCGATGGAGAGCTGGCCTTTGTCGCGGGAATGCATGGAGGAAATACTTACAAAGAGGGAGAAGGCCTCCTTGAACTCGGAGACCTGGTCTTCGGTAAGAGAGTCGGCCTGTTGTCGCGCGGTTGGGCATCAGCAACAAAGTCCTACACCAAACATAGTGGCCGTTGAGATCGCGGGGCTCGCAAGGCCATGGACGATAACAGGGCGGGGGAGGTCCAATTGCTAGCTTCGGCGCGGGGACGGGGACGGGGGCACAGAGGAACTGACCATGATGTGGACTGTGTGGTGCGAGAGAGCGAGTGTGGAAGAAATATGTCGTGACGGCGGGTTTGCGAGAGAGTCGGAAAAGAAGATCAAGCTATCTAAATAGCAGTGGTGGGTAAAAGAGAGGATGGATGTCGGAAGAGGCGTGGTCTAGCCTACGTCGTCATATAGTACGTGACAAAGGCGGGATGGGCAGATCTGAGACAAGATACAGGCTCGACAGGTAGGAAGCTATTCGGTTTACAGCGCACACCTCACTGGTCACACCCGACCTTTTGCATTGCAATTACTTCACTTCACTGGCGTTGGCATTGGTTCTCTGCAGATCTCAGCTGCAAGTCATGTCACTTATTCCTGCTGTCATCACTTCTCGTCAATCAGAGCAATCTCGACCAGTCTCCCTCTCAATCAGTCAAGTACAACCGTTGCCCCGCCATCCCCTCCATTCAGGTTGCTCTACCTTATTCTCAGAAATCCGAACTACCTGCGCAAGTAAGTGCAGCTCCAGCAAGGCATGGGACAGGATAGTCACCGACATGGTGAGTCTCCTGTCAACACGGCATATCGTTGGTGCCTAGATATTGCACACGTAAGTCATGCCATATCTGGCATGGCATTCAAGGAGGACTCCCATCATGGCACACTTCCTCATGAAGATCATCCACTTGATATTAACGCGGCTCACCCAGCAGGCGGGAGTCTGGATGTACATATGCCGAGTCTGCCTTGCTGAACGCCTTGTTGGGCGCGCGGCCGCCAGCTTCGAATCAAGGGCACAGCAAGGGGTCAAGAACACTAGTTCGACTAGCATGACTAAAGAGAATGGTGGCCTGTGCGGAAAGACACGATAACTATCTTAAGCCCGATGAAACAGACGTGAGATTGCATTAATTGATGCCTCAAGCCTCAGGCATCACAGCTTCTCTCGAATACTGCAGTCTGCAGACAATTGACGCCCTGTAATTTCAGCTGCTTGAGCCTTGAGCCTTGCGACCGGCAGATCTGACAAGTTCTGGGCCGTTTCCTGCGGCCCTATCACAGCCTTCGAACTACGTCAGCTTGAACTTCAACCTTCTGCCCTACCTAAGTTTAGCATCCGATTCGATCGTTGAGCGGTGTCTTGTGTCCTTGTGTCTCGATAGTCGTAGTTGTACACTTTAGCTGTCTTTCTCTCTGTAAACCATTGTTCCATACTATCACTGTCGCTCTATTCGGTCGCACACTACTCTCCCGAATCCCGGTGTCCTCTCATTCCTAGTGCTCATCAAGGTTTCGCCAATAAAACTGCCAAATCATCAGCCCTGAGCGCGGCATTGCGCTCAACCTGCGTCCGCCATGTGGCGAGACCGCACCAACCTGTAAGTCGCAGCGGGGGGCTCAAGGAACTTGGCCATCGACCTGTCACTGACCCGACCCAAGCTACATATCCTACCGCCAATCCTACGCCCACCACCCGGCCAAGAAGACACGATACGGGCCCGGACCGGGCGGTAATGCTTTCTCCAGCGCCATATCCGGCTCCGGAGCCGAGGATACACAGGGGCTGCTGTCGGGTGCTGACTACCAGGACGATGGCGACGCCGTAATCGAGATGGATCTCCTCCCGCCGCGATGGGCCGATATCAACGACGAAGTCACAGACATCTTGGCCGAAGTAGCCACCAAATCACAAGCCCTCGAGCGCCTACATCAGAAACACGTGCTACCAGGCTTCAACGACGAGGACGCCAAGCGCAAGGAGGAATCCGAAATAGAGCGCCTCACGCAAGCCATCACCAAGGGGTTCCACGACTGTCACAGATGTATCAAGCGCGTCGAGCACATGGTCCGCGAGGGCCAGCAAGCCGGTACCATGACACGGGCTGAAGAGGTCATGGCCAAGAACATACAAATCAACCTCGCGACCCGTGTTCAGGAAGCGAGCGCTGGGTTCCGGAAGAAGCAGAGTGCTTATCTGAAGAGTGCGTCTACCACTATCAGCAGTCTCCTTTGGTAGAAACTAACAATGACCAGAACTTCGCGGCATGTCTGGCCTAGCCCCCTCTCCGTCCGGCGAACGCTCGTCCACACCCCAACCCTACGGGCAGATCAGCTCCGCCGCCTACGCCGCCGATCCTTCCCTCCTTGAGTCCGACGCCGACCGCTCATACTCCCAAGTTGCGCTGCAGCAAACCATGGTTCAACGCGCCACACACAGCAATGATGCCATCATTCTACAGCGCGAGCGAGAAATCGAGGACATAGCACAAGGCATCATCGAGCTCTCGGATCTATTCAGGGACCTGCAGGCAATGGTCATAGACCAGGGGACAATGTTGGATCGTATCGATTACAATGTCGAGTCCATGAGGACAGACGTAAAAGCTGCGGAGAAGGAACTCGGTGTTGCCGAGGGATACCAGAAGAAGACTACGAAGCGAAAAGCGATTCTGCTCCTGATTATTGTGATTGTGGGCGTGATAATACTAATTGTTCTCAAGCCGAGGAACAGTGGCGGCGGTGGAAGCGGAGGCGGAGGTAATAGTGATGGCGATAGTGGTAATAGTGGTGGTGGGGATGTGGGCGAGACGGTGAAGATTGGGGGGAGATCAGAAGATATGTTGCTTGCGCTGATACCGAGAATAAGTAGCACTGTAAAATGAGGCGTTGAGTGGCCTATAGGTATGAGAGATACCTGGGTATTTGCAATACTACGCGCTGTAAGACTAGGTATAATCTAATGACATGATATACTATGATGCCGTAATGCTTCGACTACCGATCCTCCGAAATCTTGACTTGCTTGTCAATCGGGCTAAAACCTTAAACGCGAAATATCACACCTTGAAGACCCGCGCTATGTGTTGAGTAAGAATTATAAAGATGACAGATACACATATAAAAATCATAATTGCATGCGATTGATTCATCGGCTCCGCATGGAGTACCTGTAGTCGTTCAAGCGAGGCACGATGAAGTGATTATATAAGACAATCCAAAAATGAAATCCCAGTGGTACAATTTTACCTGATGTTACTGAAGGTAAAATGACGAAAATCAGCTATGACGAGTTTGTCCATGAGGGCGTCTATATAGATGGTTCACTCAGAGTTCGATGCGGTTGTAGTGAGATATGACAGGCTGGAATCTAAACGACTAAGAGACAGGCCTAAATTTGACACCTAGTCTTCGTTGAACATAAAGAGATAACTCTTGACTGTAACACACGATTCTAATAAATGAACAGTTAAGACAAATTCAAAATTTACGAAACAGAATTGAACTTTACATGAGAGAGGCAATAAGCAGGGGAAGGGCATCGTAAGAAAGATAGCATTTGATGAACAAGTCCGACGGGGCTGGTGGCAGATAGATTCAAGGAGTCGAGGATAGTGTAGTTCAATGTCGCGCAACTAGTAATCCGTACTGATACCTTGTCACTCCCTACCCTTACACTATCATATCGCACAGTGACTTCGTTCCGCACCAACCTGGAAAATTACTTGGCTTGGATTAAGGTAACAGACAACCCGAAGCTTGCCGCCACTCTCTATCGAGTAACCGATATAGGTACATGTACCTATATATACAGCCACGTTCAGCTAACATTTTGGATAAGCTAGAGAATGTCAGGAACTTTGTGTCATTTCGCCGGATGGAGGGAATTCACAGGAAGATGATGAACCTACAAACATGTTTAGGCAACCCTGATGTACCTGTCCATATGCTTCGTCACTAACAAATCCATCATGGTATGCTCGCGCGCGTGAACTTGCAGAGTCACGAGAACTTGGTTGTCGCTCTGTGCATAACGTCTGACCGGTAATTAGACTTTCACCTCAGGCAGTTTACTATCGAACCTGGGTTCTACGTTGTAAAGGATTCCGCCTGTCCGAAGATCTGATTCTGTCAGTGCGGAGTCATCTGTGACCTCGCTCACTGCCTCTTTCCCCGTATACTTGCCCCAATAACGGTCTTATCTCTCGGAAGAATCTCAGATGATGGTATCGTGCCTCATGGGAGTGACGCGCTTCATGGAGCAAGACAAGCGATAGTGTATACCTACTTCAACCACCAATACTGTGTATGTTGCTCGAGCACGCTGTACCTTTCTGTATCGACGCTATTTTATTTAGACATACTTGGGAACGAAATGCCAAGTTTGATGACATTCGTGCCATTGTTAACCATCAGATGACCGGGCGGAAGTTCATTTGCGGGGGACAAAGACGTCTCCATGGGTAAGATCAGAGCTGCGACAGTGGAGTTTGGGTTCGAAGTAAGGGAGCAAGGCTCGATATAGTCATCAGGACGCTTCATTCCTTAACGTGCAACATGTACGGATACCTTCCCCTCCTTTTCATGCCGCGTTACTTTTCTATCTGATATTGACTTTTCGCACCATCTTCGTCCACGCCAATCTCCCCAACCTCCAACTTCCGCCAAACTGTGAGGTATGGAGTCCGTCAGTAATAACCAGTCCCCGGAGAAAACCCACGTGTGGGATTATCTCGCAAATATGCTAAGCATCCCATTTGTCGAACGAGGAAGCCAGGAGTATGAGCTGCTCAATGGTTCATACTTCAGCGCGTTCGAAAATGAAGTCAAGCCGCGGTGCATCGCTACGCCCAAAGACGTGGACGAAGTACGTGCTCTAGTCACAGCTCTGCGTCCTCACATCCTTGCCAAACAATGTCGAATCGCCATTCGAGGTACTGGGCACACGCCCTTTTCGGGTAGTGCCAATATAGAGAACGGCATTACGATTGATATGCGGAAGCTTAAGGGCATTGCGATAAGCGAAGACCAGTCTTTCGTTGAGATCGGAGCTGGCGAGACTTGGTCTGCCGTGTATTCAAAACTGGAACCGCTCCAGTTGACTGTTTCAGGAGCAAGAGTCGGCCGAATCGGTGTTGCTGGGTTCCTTTTGGGAGGTGAGTTTTGCTTCTTTTACTCGTATCAAATATCGCTAATGATTTCTCCAAAAGGGGGACTATCTTTGTTCTCTACAAATAATGGATTCGCTTGCGATTCGGTCGTCGAGTTCGAAGTTGTACTGGCGTCCGGAGCCGTGGCGTGCGCAAGCGACCGTGAAAATCCGGAGCTTTTCTGGGCTCTCAAAGGCGGATTGAATAATTATGGGATCGTAACTTCGTTCAAGATGAAGACGTATAAGTGGCATGGCAGTATCTGGGGTGGATTGGTGTACTACACGCCGGAATGTTTCACCCAGCTTCTTAAGAAGACTGTTGACTTTGCGAAAGATGAAACCGACCGGGACACACACGTCATGTTTAGCGCAGGATATGGATTTAGTCAGGAAGTCTTGAGCTGTGTTCTATATCACACACGTGGGCATGAAAATGCACCATCACTGCAGCCATTCTTAAGCGTTCAACCTCAGCTGGCATCCACGATGAGGAAGTCCACGCAAGCCGAACTCAGCGAGGAGCTATCAAAGTTCTCTACGGACGGGCTTCGGTACGTGATCAAACTCATAGCCTTGTGTTAAGGTTCAAAGCTGATTATAAGGACCATCACAGTCAATACTGGGGCTCAATCACCATCCATGCTGATGTTGCCCTGATGGGTGAGTTCTATCAGAAGTGGCAGGCCACCCTTGAGAACATTAAGGATGCAGAGGGCTTCGTATTTTCATTTGGATTTCACCTTTTGTCAAAAAGCCTGCTTGAGAACTCCCAAAAAGCAGGTGGGAATCCAGCAGCGATTCCTCCCTCTGACGGACCCTTGTTCGTAGTACTCATCAATCCCTCCTGGAAACTGGCAGAAGACGATGAAAGGGTATTCAAAACGGTGAAAACATTTACATCGGAACTGAAAAGACTTGCTCAGGAGAGGGACTTGCTGCATCGCTATATCTTCACAAACTACGCCCTCGGCGAGGACGATGTTATAGGGGGATATGGTAATGAAAGCGTCACCAAACTTATCGCAACGGCACAGAGATACGACCCAGATGGAGTGTTCCAGCTGGGAGTTCCTGGGGGCTTCAAGCTTCCAAGTGATGTTATTGCGCTTGTCGAGGCAGACAGTAAGGCGGAAGCGACGAGCTAAGCCCGCTGCCTGGAAAGCTTCGTCAGATGAATGACCAAAGTGCCTCTAACGTAGTATCTCCAAGAACTAAAGCTAAATGTCTCCATGTCCTTTGGATCAGGCGTCTTATCGTGTTGATGTAAACAGTGTCCAGGCGACTAACATATGTTCGAGCAGAACCTAGATATTTTCCCCCATCAACATGTTAAGTAACAGTACCTGCTGTCAACATGCCATGTGATACTGACGATCTGTTAAATATCCATACCAGTGCTATGCAACTCTAAGGCAAAGGGCTCAACGTTGGCGAGGCTGGATCTCACCTATCGCTCATGCATATGCTTTGATGAAAGCTGGTGCAGAGTTGGTGAAGCATCGTGTCGATCTTTGACCCCACCGTCCATGCCTGTCTCGCCTGTTAGCTGCAAAATAAAATCTTGGCGGCAAAGTACGGCATCCTATAGCGTACACTCTTTTAAAACCTTCCCTATTAATATTTCCACCCCCTAGGTCCAACTAGATTAGTTTAGATTGTATTAGTATTTAATTAAACCTAATTATATCCGTAACCGATTTAATTTTAATTACCGCTATAGCCAAATTAGGGAAAGTACTAAACGGTTTTTAATTAATAGGTACGGTATTTGTACGCCTATAATTACCAAAACTATCGCGCCTTACTTCCCTTAATTATTTCCCGGTCTTTATTATATAACCACTATCGTAAAGTAAGCAATATTTTATACCCCTATATCTTATCGCATACTATATTAATTAATAAATGGTTATTAGTATTCAATTTAACGCAAAATTTGCTATTAAATAGTACCATTTTGATATTATTTACGCAAACACATACTATTTATATACCTGGCGTATAACCGGTTTTTAATCTTTTAATTTTAACTAATACGGCTTTTGCGTAACGTTATATAAAACTAATTTATTATCGTATAAAAGCTTTTTTTACGTTTATTTATTTTAATATCCCCTTTATATATATTAAAAAAAGTCGCGATTATATCCGCCCGTAAAAAAAAAAAAGCTAATAATAAACCCGAACTTTATTTAATTATTTATTAAAAACTAAATAGCACTGTTTTTACCGATTTATACATTTATAATCTTTTTATTACTAATTTAGATTAAATCCGTACTATTAATAATAAAAATTAAGCCTATACCGCTAAACTTATAAACAAACTTCGTATAACCGGTTATACTAACGTTAGCAAGCTGATTAAAACGAAGGAAATATATATACGCATTTTTTTATATTTTTTACTATTTTATATTTACTAAATTACAAAAGCTTACTTATTTAGCTACGCTTTTTTAAATCGTTAATAGCCGCCAAAAAGCTAAAATTAATATCGATTTTATTCGCTAATAATACTATTTAGCTACGGCCGCCTATTTACAAATTAATAATTAAATTAATTCGGGACTTTATAAACGTTATTAAAAACTAGGTTACTAAAGACTATTTTAAATTTATTTTACAAATACCGTGTCTATTTTTAATACAGCCCTATAGTTTTATAAAAACTGCACTAATTATTAATATAGAAACTATATTAACGGTTATTCTTTTAATATTAATAAATACTATTAAATTAAACTACTTTTAATTAAAACTAATATTTAATTATTTATCGTTTATATAATTAAAAAGCTAATTAAACGTAAAGCCGATTAAATCGATACGCTTACGACTTTTACTAATTTATTACTATTTAATAAATCCGCTTTTACCAATTATTTTATCGCATAAATTAAAACAATTATTAATGCTTTACAAACTAAAATCGATCGCCGTTAAATTACCTCCGTTGCTATACCGTTTAAGGCCGGCCGTGGTCGTTTAATTTATAATAGTTACAAAACTAAAAAATAAACGCCGTTAATTATATTTAATTAGGTCCTAATTAAGTTATAATTAGGATAAATATTTTATATATAACTATTAAAATAACTTTTTCGCGCTATTTTATAAAGGGGAATTAATATTAATTATAATCCGATTATATAAATATTAGTATTAATTATAAAATAAAACTCGTTAAAACTATACTATTTTAATAGCTATTAAGTTTTTAAAATTAGTTTTTAAATCTATATAAATAAATTAACGCCACTATATATTAGTATTTAATTCGTATATAAAGTAAAATATTTATTATACCTTATTAAATTTTTTATTATTTAATTAACGTATTTAACAAAACTTAGTATTATTTCGTCCTATTATAACCTTATTTGTTTTTATTTTTTTTATTTAAATACGTAAAATAAAGCGTTATATAATTGGCAACTTAAATAATAGGCCTTCGATCGGTATTAATTATTACCGAATATAAATAATCGATATATATTAACAAAATATAAATTTTAACGTTATTTTATAAACTTTCCTTTATTACTAGTAATTATTTATTTTTTTTATTACATTATATTGCCGTATAAACATTTAGTAGTTACTGCGTAATTAAATACAAATCGAAAACAGCCTTAATTTTTACAAAACTATTAATAATCTTTATTACAATAAGGCCTATAATAATAAACAAATATATACTATTTTTTACTAAAATAGTACTCCTATTGTAATAAAAGCAATAATATAAATCCGAAAAAAACTAAAAATATGCCGCCGATTTTTAACTAACCGATTTCGAACTACTATTAAATAAGCCTAATTATATTTCGATTATAACGATATTATTAGTAATATCGCTTGCCGCTTTAAATAACGTAGTTTATATTTATACGTTTATTAATAAGGCATAAATATTCCGTAAAAAATATTATAATAAATCGTATAAAAACAATACGTAAAAGAAATTGCTATACGAAAGGCAAAAAAAGATAAACAACGCCGTAAGGGCTAAGTTATACTCGGCTTTAATTACATTTAGTTTATTAATACTTACTACAAGCTTAAATACTATAAATTTAAAATATACGGCAGCATTAACGTATTTTCGCAATATATCCCTTAGTTATATACCGGTATAACTACCTATATTACTTAGTCTATATTTATATAATATTTAATTACTATTAATCGCTTAAATTATTTACTATAAGTTATACGATTAGATTTTAAGGGCGAAATAGTATTAATTATAGCTATATACGCTTATTTTTTAAAAAATATATAACTTTATTAAAAACAACGTATAGTCCTATTAAAATCGTACGGCGCTAATTTTAATTAAAATATATCGCGGAATTTTAATCGAGGCCTTTCTAAGCTTATACGGCCCGGGATTTATACTAAATAAATTAATCCTAGTAAAATCCCCGCTAATCCGTTGCGATTATAGGACTGCTAAATATATAGCAAAAATACGCAAAATCAACGTATTAAAAGCTAATAATTAAAGTTCTGCTTTAATAAAACGACGTTATAGCGTATAAATCTGCATCGATTTAGAATATATAAACCTAATTTAATAAATATAGTTATATTTTAACGACCTTAAATTTAGCGGCTTATAAACCTATAAAAACCTACTAAACAAGATTGTTTTATTATATATATATATACTTATCCTTTATATAAAGTTTAATAAATATATATAATACTAAAACGTTTACAATATCCGACCTTAACGGACCCGTTTATACGTAATTTTTAAAAAACCGAACCTAAATTATAATTAATTAACAAAGCTAGCTTTATTTTATAAGGTTTTATTAAATCGCAATCGATTAAAAAAGTTATAAAACGTAATTAATTATTATTTATATAATATTAATCAATTTTTATTTTTAAATATTTAAGCTTTATATAATAAAATTATACGGGTATTAAGTAGTATGCTATTAAATATATTACTTAGAAAGAAAAAAACGCCGTATATAAGTTTATATCTTTTTTTACGTACGGCTTTACGTAAATATAAAAAGGATAGCTATTAATTAAAGCTGTATAAATTAGATTAGCTTACTAAAAGTTGGTAATATATCCGATTTTTTTTATAAAAAAAAAATAAAATATATTAATTTAAAACAATTTAGACTATATATTAAAAGGTATAAATATTAATAATCTAAACTTTAAATAATATAATTATATTTGTTTTAAAATAATCGTTATTAATATTTAAGCTATTTATTTTTATTATATATATTAAATCGTAGTTATATTAAATAAATCAGTATTAAATTGTTATAATTTTAATTGTTTTAATATAACGAAAATAACTTAAAATGCAGTAATAAAAACAAAGTTTTTATTCCATATTACTATATATACGCTTATAGCTTACAAAACGCGTAATAAATAATAGTACGGTTAGTTTAGTACGGGATATATTCTATGTTAATTAGCTTTATAGGTTTTCGATCGTTAATTTAAAAAAACTACGTTTAAAATCCGAGCTACTTTCTTTTCGTTTTTGCTTAATTTTTATTAAACTAAACGGAAAAAAACTACCGCGTTCTTTTTTAATCTATATTAATCGACGGATAAAGGTTGTTTTACTACTATAAACCTTGTTTCTGCCGCAAGCAAAGCCGGTCTTTTTTAATATTAAGCCCGGTTCCGTTTTAATCAAAACTAATTTCCGGTTAGACTTAAGCGTTATTTGCTTAAAATTGTTTTTTATATTTTATATAAACTTAATTTTTATTCGATTAGCTATAATTAAAAGCAAATCGACCTTAATAACGTAAATTATATTTAAATAAATGTTTTTATTTGCTTAAAAAATACTACTAAGTTTAATAACTTTATTAATATATAGTAAGGAGCATTTATTTATATTTAGGCGTTATAAATAAACGCTTCGGCCTAATATGACTTAACCGATAAAAATAAAGTTATTTATTAAATAGTCCCGGGTTATACCGCTTTATTCGAATATATACCGGATTATTTTAGCGTAATTAATATATTTAATATATTATATAAATATAGTACTAAATAGTAAAGTTTCGACCTTTTCGACTATAATATATTTTAAAAATAATACACTTGCGATCTATATTGTATAATATTCGCTTAAATATACGTAAATACCGATTTTGCGTATAAAAAATAAAGTCTTTTAAGCTTTATTTTCGTAATTATAATAAGTTTTATTTACTTTTTAATAAAAAGAAAACAAACTTAATAACTATTAATTAAGTTTAATTTTTATATATAGAAATACCGTTATAGCGCTCGTACTAAATTAAGGATAAACGGGCGTATTTTAGGCTATTATAAGCTACGCAAAAGCTATACCGGCTTTATTCGAGTTAAATAATAATAATATAACTACGATCGGGTTATAAAAAGGCCTAATTGCTATATTACACTATAAATACACTATTACTTAAAGGAATTCTTTACGTACGCGGGTATACGAAATAAAAAATATAGCGCATCGGTTTTTAATTTTCGTAGTTTGGCCTTAATCCGCTATTATATACAATTAAACAGTTTTAATATAAAGCCGGTTAAAAATCTTAAACCAGGCTAGAAATTTAACTTCTATTTATACCAACTACTCTTTTTATATAGTTATTTTATTAATTAGATTATTACAACTATTAGCAAGATTTTATTAAAACAATAACGTTCTATATTATATAAGCTAACTCCATAGTTAGGTGGCTTTAGTAAAAAAAATTAAGGGGGGGGAGGGTTTTAAGAGAGTGTGCGCTGTAGGATTCCGCAGCAGGGATGCACCGAGACCCCGGCCCTAGCTCAGTCCCTATCAGGCGTCAGGCTATCAGCCCTACGTCTGCCGAGGTGCCCACTCGAAAGGACTACCTACCTCCATATTCACAACCGCATCGCAAGCAAACCCGTACTCCAGGGCAAAGAATCCAATCCCCCCTGTAAGATCATTAGCATCTTTGATTCTATGAGATTGTCAGTCAGATATTAGATGGCGGTACCTTGAATCACCTCCAGATAGAAAACCGCCTGCACCAACGCCTGAGGCGCGTCCTCCGTTCAATGACCGATTGAGTGAATACAGGACTGGATATACGTCACCCCAATAGGCGCCCGTTCCGATCGACACAGTCCTCTCTTCCCCATTGTAGCGGACATCATTGAGGAGGGTTATGTCCATTGTTACACCATCATCGATATTGGAGTACCCCTTACCTATTCGTTGTATGTCCGCCACTTCGAATGGCGAAAGCCGAGCCTACCTTGCCAAGAACCCCGATAGATTCGGACACCTCGTCTACATTAGCGGATTGGACGATACACGAGGGTGTCTGAGACTGTTCTTGTGCGTATGCATATGAGGCCGTCGAGAGGTTGTAGGTCGCATTACCTGAGAATGTGACTCGGCCCGGTAAAGCCGACTATAATATCTGACACGTCGATTGCGACGTCGACGTGGAACGGACGCATGATACAACTGTGATATAGAGGCAATGCCTCAGAAGGGTGCTGTACAACATCGTGGACAGACCTGAAGATCGAACGTTGCAATCAGCGAGTCTTGACGCGTTGACAATACATATTTATTCATGAGGGGCAATATCATCGTTTTATTCTTTCTATGGTATCATATTGCTGGCAACTTTCTCTATATTCATCCTCGAATGAAAGTCTAGAATGTGTCGGTGTCCCTCCTTGCTTGAGGCCAGGGATGTCGAACCGGTGAAACTCGACCCCGCCCAACAAACTCCCCCAATATTTCGTTACGCATGATGTACCTTCGGAGTACTTATAATTTCAAACCCACGGCTCAAATCTCCCGTTGGTAGCACGGCGCATCTTATCTACAAGTCGTCCGCGCTTCTCAGGACACAACCATCACCATATACGGCTTTCGCCCGAGAACAGCCATGCCGACCAAGGGCTCCGTTCTCATAACAGGCTGCAGTGACGGGGGAGCTGGTTCGGCACTCGCCATGGAATTCCAAGCCCGGGGCTATCTAGTCTTTGCGAGCTCCCGGGGCTTGACGACTATGTCAAAACTACGTGATGTACCGAATGTCCAGTTGGTACAGCTTGACGTTACTAAGAAAGCCGACATTGAGTCCGCTTTGGAGACGATTCAAACAGCGACCGGCGGCACACTTACTTTCCTTGTTAACTGTGCTGCTCTTAATCACTACATGCCACTCCTGGACGAAAGCATCGATGCTGCAAAAAGCCTTTTCGAGACTAACGTATGGGGTGTCCTCGCTGTCACCCAGGCATTTACGCCACTTCTCATGAAGGCAAAAGGCACCGCTGTGTTTATATCTTCGGTCTCAGGCTACCTCAATGTACCCTACCAGGGTAAGCATGGTGTGAGCTCAGTACGATGAATTTGCGTCATATTGATATTACGTATAGGTGCCTTTGCCGCTTCCAAAAGGTCGATGGAGATTATGGCGGAAACCTTACGATTGGAGCTGGCCCCGTTCCACGTAAAGGTGCTGTCCATCGTTACCGTGCCCTCAAAACCATGGGCCAGACACACTTTGATGACTGGAAGCTTCCACAAGACTCCTTGTACTCCGAAATAGAATCGACCATACAGATGAGAGCTTCTGGCCAGGAAGGGGCGCCAAGAATGGAGCCGTCCGACTATGCACGCCGAGTTGCAGCTGAGATTATCAAAGGAAGAAGTGGCAAGTTCTGGTATGGTGCTAGCGCCAGTATCGTCAAATTTGCCTCGTCGTATTTGCCCACGTCCCTCATGGTACGTCACGGCTCCCCGACTGACTCATAACAAAACGCGTTGCTTTGGCTGACCATCAAGCAGGATAGCGGGGTTCAAGTCAAGACTGGATTGGACAAGTTGAACCAACAGCATTAACAGAAACGAATCTCCAGAGTCTCAGGTCGTATCTACCCATCGCTCACGACGCGTAGACCGTCCCATCGACCGGCAGCACGCCCTCCAGAATGAAGCGATTGATCACAGCTGCAGTCTCGCCATTTAAGGCATATGTAGGATGTCCGCTCCCATTGCGAAATACCAGCCTCGAGTTTGGTATTTGATCTTTCACCCCAACTGCCCACTGGATACTGGTCTCAGGATCCCAATAAGAGCTGACCATGAGTATCTCAGGCGCTTGCGTAATGCTGCCTAGTATCTTGCGCGGGGGGTTGGTGAGTGCCGTCGGCCATCCGATGCACATCGTGAACCATTGAAAAGCTTGACTGAACCCTCTCGTGATCGGTGCCAGCGCAGTAGTCTGATGTACGAGGTTTAGCACGTCTTGGTACGATTTTGCTGGATGGGCCCAGTCTTGACAGCCTGTGCCCAGATTTGCCCATGCTGCTGTCAAGTCGACATCTGTGTCGGTTGTGAAGTATGGGCTCGACAATAGCGTTGCGTCACCCTGTGAAGCGGATAATATGGCTCTAGCTAAGAGGGACCAGCCTTGCAGTGGTGGTGCAGCCGCGACAAATGTCTGCGCATTGGTGAGGAGCTCTTCATCGCTGACATCCGCTGAGCATGCACCTGGTCCGGTTTGTGAGCATCCAGGAGCCGGTATTGGGCTGACGTGCGCTTCCGCCACCACGCTATCAAGCAGTGCACGAGCGTCCTGGTCATGAAGTGCGCAGGTGGTATTGACTTGACACCATTCAAAGAATTTCACCATCGTTGCTTCATAGCTAGTAGACATCGTCTGCACAGCTGTCGTCGGCGCTTCAGAATGGTCGACAATGCCTTCAATTACCATACGGCCGACTCGGCCAGGATACATCTCTGCGTAGGTGTATCCGATTTGACTGCCCCATGAGAGACCGATGAAATTGAACTCGTTCGCACCAATTAATTGTCGGATCGTCTCGTGATCTTTGGCAACGTTGACAGTATCGAGGTGCTTGGTGAGCGGGCCAGTCATATTGACACAGCTCTGTCCCACGGCTTTATAGTGTTGAACCAATGCTTCGAACTGTTCTTCATTCGTGACTGCGGTTATGACACGTTGGTTCCACAGTCGCGGATCGCAGCGCATAGGTGTACTAAAGCCCGCACCCCGGGGATCGATTCCGACTAGATCATAGCCCTCTGTGACTTTGAAGAGCGAGGACGATGGTAGACTTGAGACCTGGAACAGGTTCTGCACCGCAGAGCCGCCGGGCCCGCCTGGGTTGAAGAAAACAGTGTTGCCACTGCCCGGTGAATCCGAGCGATTGGTCCTGATGCGAGCAAGCTTGAGTTGTATTTGGGCGCCATCAGGCTGGTCGTAGTCCAGAGGAACAGGAGCGTTGGCACATTGCACGATGAGACTGGGCCCTTGAGGACAATCACCCCATATGAGCGTCTCTTGACTTGCCGCGACGGGCGCCCTTGCAAACAAAAGTGGTATTAGACAATAGCCCTTCATAATAACGAGTTGAACTCAAGTCAAAATTTTCATATCAACGAGTGCGGAGTCAGCCATGGTGTAGGATGTTACAATCGCCGACCTGATTGGCAATGGACGTTTTGGAGGGCTTTGCCGCAGGCATGCATTTGACACTAATCCTTTCTCATCCATTGCTCTTCGACTACACCCCGATCGTCTTTTAATGCGCTTGACGAGCCTAAACAAGACTTGAAGATAGTCTATTTGGTGTTGTACGCGTCTGCGCCCACTACTGAGGCCTTGAAGGGGGTCGTATAGGTCGCTTGCTGCGGCCTTGTTGGTGTCCCCCATAGTAAATCCGCGTCGAGAACCGTAGTCCGTGTTAATGTACGTGCGGTGCCTTGCGAGTACTGGCTGCTGGGCGTGATCTCCGTAGTCCAGGTAGGAAGCGGTTTCGTTACGCTTTGTGGACGAAGCGGCATCGCGGCCATTAGGAGTAAACCTATGGAAAAGGTTAAAGTGGTGAACGGTCGGGAGCGGTGTAAGTAAATACCTAGGGCATGATGAAACCATCTCTAGTTGAGAGAATCCGGTAGCGGCAGCTGGCTGATAAAAGCCGCGTAGCTCATCCAGTCTATCTGTCCTATTAATTTCAATACGTATAATCTCGCAGCCATATCCGACATCAACATGCCCACATGAACACCGGGAGGCCATGAAAACCACGACAAGGTCGTCCGTATCGATCCAAATCATGTCTCGCTTGCAAGCGGAAAACCAATCCAACTGCGAGAGTTAAGAGGGGCTCCCTAATGTCAACACTTACGCTCACAGGCATTGAATCCATCGTCATTGGACAGCATGTATGTGCAACACATTACGATGCCTCGCTAGGGGAATGAGTTGCAGTAACTCTCTTTGCCAACATCAGGACAACGGCGGGGGCTGCTATACGTTGACATGCCCCCATGGGCGGAGGGAAACCATTGAGTTGAGACGGGAGTGGAAATATTAGGTAATCGGGATAAACCGTCAGTCAGGATTCCGACAGGAGATACTTGCCTTATGGCACAGGTCTTAGGCCTAGAGAAATTGACAAAGAAAAATGGATAAAATATTACCTGGTAGAAATATTGTGGTATTTCCCAGTTATCAACTACCTAGGTAGAGTACCTACACACATAATTCTGCCATGGCTTCTCGTTTGCATGGGAAACAGTTGAGAATGCTATGAATTAAGCGGGATATACTACACCACCTTCAAGGTACCCGAATATTCTGCCGTGGGGAGTTAGGGAAGATTGGATGTGTGACGGTCACACAAACGTTACCTTGCATAGCCGCTAAAGGCCTCGTCCATTAATCAACACTTATCAAAACAACCAGCATTGATAAGACTGAAGTCTGAGAGCAGACTTTCGTTCCAAAGCCATATGATACCGTATCTCAACACTGCCCAATTGGCATTCGTCAACACTATGACTATGACCTAAGACCGAGCGCTCGGGCCGGACAAGATCGGAGCTTGTGACGACCAGCAATAAGTACATGACGGCATGAAGCGCCCACTTAATTTTTGCCTGTAACTGCTGCTCACTGCTGAGAAATCAATCCCTGTGTCTTTGCGCGCCGAACCAACTCCCACTCTCTCAACAACCCAACCCGCGAACTTTGAACGGGGCGCAAAGCTCCCCTCCCGACAGCGCCGTTTGCTTTGTCTTGCCAATGGCTGTCGCGGCGAACTTCCGAATGACGACGACGCCTTGATAGCCACGCCTCGACCATGGTTTCGGCACCCGCACGCCGGGCGCTGTTGCTCGGCCACTGCGGCATTCCCGGCGCGAAGCCCAGCGCGCGTTTATCGATTCCAGCGCTCAGCGATTCTTTTCTGTATCCGCACTCGCGGAACAATACATTGACTATCCGCAGCTTCTTCGGTGCTGCGAATCGACGCGGAATCGCTCCGTCTCCTCTCCTTGCTTCTCTCACGAATCGACCACCAATTTCCTCCTCACACAATATAGGCGCGACATCAAACTTCACGACCATCGCCTCGAGACAATTCTTCAATACCAATATAAACCAGAAAGAGATTATAGACCGAAATGCCGCAGCTGTCCCAGATGCCAACCAACCGGGCGAGCTTGCGGCTGCGGGAGACAAACCTAAGGCCCCCAAGCTGAATCTGAGGGCTCGTCTAACGAAGGAGAAGGATGAGACGAGAAAGTTCTCTTCTCTGCTTGAGATATGGCGTCTGCTTCGGATTGCCAAACCCGAAACGGTGCCAATTTTGGGCGCTTGCGCATTGCTGCTTACCTCGTCAGCTGTGGCCATAAGCGTACCGTACACCATTGGAAAGGTCATGAGTAAGTCTCCAGAACCAGCCGAAAATTATGAAGCGAGGTGTTCTGTAACTAACACGACTGTCAGATATTGTCACGAGTGCCCCTGGAGCAGAGGAAACCATCTTTGGGTTGACCATGTATCAGTTCTTCCCGGTACTGGGTGTCGTCTTCACACTTGGCGCAGCTGCTAACTTCGGACGTATTGTGCTCCTGAGAGTTATCGGTGAACGAGTCGTCTCCCGTATGCGAACGCAGCTGTACCGTAAGACTCTTGGACAAGAGGCCGAGTTCTTTGACGCGAACAAGGTTGGCGATCTGACGTCGCGTTTCATCGCCGACACTACTATCGTCGGCAAAAGTATCACGCAGAACCTGTCTGATGGGTTGAGAGCCATCATCAGCTGCATTGCTGGTTTCACTGCCATGGCTTGGATTAGCCCTAGCCTAGTGCTCACTATCTTGCTTGCGGCGCCTTTCATAGGCGGTGGTGCCCTTTTCTACAGTCGAGTTGCCCGAAGACTGGCTGTGCAGTCACAAAGGGGCCTCGGTGCTCTGAACAGAATCGGAAACGAGCGTTTAGAAAACATCCGCACTATCCAGGGGTTTGTCGGCGAGGCACAGGAGGTTGGACGCTACAATGTCGCAGTTCGAAAGCTGTTCCAGGTCGGCAAACAGCAGGCTATTACAGACGCCCGCTTCTTCTCTTTCAACGGTTGGATTGGAAACATGATTGTCATCGGTCTGCTTTGGCATGGTGGTGGTTTGGTACAACAGGGTATTCTGACGCTTGGTGACTTGACGACTTTCATGATGTACGCCGTGTACGCCGGAACGAGTGTTATAGGTATCACTGGTTTCCTCTCGGAGCTGATGAAGGGTGTTGGAGCCGCGAGCCGTCTGTTCGAGCTCGAGGATCGCAACCCTGCCATCGCAGCTACAAAGGGCAAACCCGTCACGTCCGCAAAAGGCATGATTGAGTTCAAAGACGTCGACTTTGCCTACCCTACCCGCCCGGATAACCAAATATTCAGCAAATTGACCTTTGCCATCCCATCTGGAAGTAACGTCTGTATAGTTGGACCTTCAGGCGGTGGTAAATCCACCGTGGCTTCCCTATTACTACGTTTCTACGACATCAACAGTGGTACTGTTAAGCTGAACGGCGTCGACATCTCCACTCTGAACGCGAAGTCCCTCCGACGATACATCGGCGTGGTCTCACAAGAGCCCGTCCTATTCTCGGGTACAATCGCCGAGAACATAGCATATAGCAACCCACGAGCAGACCGCGCGGCTATCGTCCAGGCCGCTGCCCGCGCGAACTGCACTTTCATCAGCAAGTTGCAGAAGGGTCTTGACACAGAAGTAGGATCCCGTGGAACGCAGCTATCCGGCGGTCAGAAGCAACGTATTGCCATCGCGCGCGCGCTTCTCAAGAATCCTGATATCCTGATCCTCGACGAAGCCACGTCTGCCCTCGATGCTGAGTCAGAACTCGCCGTTAACGCGGCAGTAGCACAACTCATGAGCGGCAACATGACCACGATTTCCATCGCCCATCGACTGTCCACTATCAAGCGCTCTGACAAGATCATCGTGCTTAACAACGAAGGTTCCGTAGCCGAGATCGGATCATTTACCGAATTATCCGCGGATCAGAACAGCGCATTCACGAAACTCATGGAGTGGCAGCTTTCAGGTGGCGAGCACTCTCATCCACCTGCCGCTGAGCCACCTCATCGCGTTGAGGTCGACGAAGGGCAGCAGACTGAGACGTTTGACGAAGTCGAGGAGCTGGAGGAGGAGATCATTGAGAGAGAGGATAATAAGAAGAACTAAAAACTGTATAATAGAAAGGCTGGGACATTTGACCATTGCATTTTGATGATACCATAGACGGTTGGGCCGTGTTGTATGTACATGTATGTTGTTGAATAAATAGCCGGAGGCTCTCCACTAAGAGATGGGATTCAATATGACATGGAATAATTTCATACTTTGATTTTTCGATGGGACGAAGTACTACGGTATACTCTCTGCCTCTTTTACTTACTTACATGGTAGCTTGTATGCTTTATTGCAAGGAAACGAAATGATCTAGCATTGCCGTCATGCCCCATCTACCTAATGACCACGAACGCGTGCGCTTGAGAGACTGGGATTCATCACTATCGTCGGAAGAAAAGGCAACGCGGAGCCTAGATCAGCCCTACCAAATTCAACGCAATCGAGATGTTTTGATGATAATATCGAAGCTTCCCGAATACGTACATAGAGCTTGCGACCCAGTCGATTTCCTCGGATGTAATGTTCTGCATTCATACCATAATAATGTTGGTCTGGGGGCAGAGAGTAAGTGATGTAAGTACATGCTGAGATCTACTTGATCAAGGCACTATCTTGCCCCCCTTTTTCCTACGCAATAGATCTTTACTTGTCCGTTGGCGAATGCGAATATCTCGCGTCGTTGTCCATGTGCTTTTATTTTGATTCTGCGTAGACTGAGTGTGTGCCTATGTATGTTCGGGATATGCTGAACTAATAGTGGAAGTGGTGGGGATCGAGATTTATCGATGGCTCGAGCCTGAGCTTACGCATCTACGAGCAGTGGAGACCGAAATTCGAGATGAGCTTCAGCGTGTCGGTGGCCTTGTTGGATGGTGAGTTCGTAGTACCCGTAGTCTGATCACTTAGGTTGGGAAAACGGCGTCGTTCTTCGATTTGATATCTCTCGGACGCATTCTCCGCATATATGCTCGAGGACTATGGGATGCTGCTGGAGTCCGCTGTGAAGAGGAGACTTGTAATGTAAGGATCGTCCTGTCTTGGGCAGCGCTAGGCATGGTGCAAAGAGAATGGCACGAGGAGAAAGTTGTGTTGGTAAGTGAGAAGCGTTTGTGTATGCCATTCCAGAGAAGAAAGGGGCTTAGGAGATAATAGGAACGTTAGGCGGCACGTTATAATCGTTTGGGAGGATCCTGATCATCGCTCTGTACTGATGGTCTACAGATACATCGTCATTGTGACTTTGATATAGCGCACGGTTAAGAGAGATGACACAGGTATACAGAGATGCTTAAGACCGGACAGCATCGCTAGATAATATGACGTCCGTACACCCTGACGATGGTATCTCGAGGAAGCCAAGGGTGTGTTATGGCAAAGCATGGTACTGAACGGCTGGAATGATGTTGTTTGCTCCTTTTGATGATGGTTCTAAAGATGGTATATCAAGCCATTGAGGAGAAGTTGCTAAGCTGAGGCATCGGAGGGGTTGGTACAAGAAGTTTGGAGTTGTTGATTTGGTATCCACGAAGACGTAGCTGAGCCGTGACGAACATGAATCATCGACACTAGCTGTGCAATGGGAAGCTTAACTCTACTTGATCTCCGTTACACTCGAACAAAGAGGATAATAGGTATGACGGGCTGTTGGTCCGAGAATGGAATCGAATCCTGTTTTGTCTCGAGACTATCATGATCAGCCAGTTGGTAGTAATCTCTCAAATTAGCGGGCTTCACGTGTTGTCACATGTCGAGACTTAGGTACATAATCGATCGGGCATTCCGATAGTACCTTGATGGAATGGACAGCAAAGTCGTATCTCTCAGGTTGTACGTCTGTTAGGATGAAACATGGCTCGGTGCCAACAAGTGGCCGTTTGCAGCTCAAAATATACTGGGAAGTGGCAATCGCAAAACCCAAGCACCTCGTGTTGGATGATCTTCGAGCACAAGAAGTGAGTCCAGACTTTTTCGATATTCCCGAGAATGGCAGGTTCTGTGATACCTCTTATGTCTTTGTAGGTACCAACTCTCGAGCTCGGTGTATAGATCCCGGCCTATTTTTAGACGGAATGTTCATAAGGAATCCAAATTAATTGATACATCATACCGAAGATCGTGGAGGATGCCGTGTCCAGCGAGTATGGTGATCTTGACAAAGGCCGAAACAACATTCCCTTGCCGCACAACCCTGCCCTGACCATACGTTACCAAGATGCTCATCTTGGTGTGTAATACAAGGTTCGGTCTCCGGTATCATATACCACAAGACTTCGGTTGCATCAATCTCCGGACGATGAAGTACAGTTCGTACGAGGGAGTGGGATCAACCCCGAGAACGCCTGTCGAAAGACTTGACCATATTCCTCGGAGGCCGCAAAATCTGGATTTTGTCCCAAACGACAAGGATTATAGCGATTCGTGGATAGCTTCACATCCCAAACACTCTTTTGCTGCCATGTGGGTGTCTAGCTGGAGAAATAGGTATAGTCATACCATTGATTATTCCTTCCATCATCGTCAAGTTACCGAGAACTATCCGGAAGATTAATCGTATCCCTTGCCACAGCACCAAAACAGGAAGACCCGGGGTAGCAATAGTATTCCGTTCTGGCAAAGGCCGAGTACAACTCCTACCACGTAATGTCTTCCACATGCTGTCCAAGCACACACCACGCTGTGTGTATCACAGAGCAATCAAGTTTGAACTCCGTTTTCAGAGGACTGGAAATGTCGAGTCGACGCGATGGGATCGAATCTTGATTCTGTATGCCACCCCCTTATCTCGGTACACCTGCGGTGAGTGGAAACCGGACAGGGGCCTGAGCTGATGGCGATACATTGACCTTAGCAAGGGATGTAGGATGCTGCACATCCATTTGACCTGATACACCTCAAAGCCTCACGATCATTTCGCCCGAGTCTTTGTCCTCTCAACTTTCGCTATTCCAACATCTCACACCTCGACATGTTATAACAGCTTTCTCGATTATTACACCGCATGCATTTTTTCTTCGCAAGCCAGCGTCGATGTTGATCGGCAGTCTTTACATTCCATGTCCCTTATCTTGGCTTTGGCTAGCTGTCAGCTAGGTACGAGATGTCGTCCGTAAGACGATCAGATGTAACCAATTGAAAGTTGATGTAGGTGCTACTGGTTAAGTATCCTTTTGAGCTCTACTTGTGTCATCAATTTTGCAGATAGCTATACCGGAAGTTAAACGTGGTAACCCTTTGCTTAAGTACATGGGCAAGCCTGCAGTGCAGCTATGTATTGGCCTGAGGAAGGTATACCACCTCACCGGGAGCTACCCGGCCTGCATATTACTTTATTACCCTCACCCCACGATTTCTTTCAGACATCGTTCCGCGTTCCCCCACCTTCTTTCGTTCCTTGAACTACACCTCAAATTCCAACGCTGCAACTTCGTCTTGAAAAGTATTATCTACAATTACCTCGTGCGACCAACGACTGGCCTGACATCAGACAAACCGGATTCTAAGTGCTCTCCTTGTGTAGGACTAATTGTGAGAGGCAAAATGCTTGATGAGAAAGGTGCCAGCCAACATCATGGTGCTGTTCGTACTGAATATAAAAGATGGGCTTTTCTTGTAAGTTTATGAGTCCATACCATCTCCTCCCAAGCCGCCAGCATCCCCATTCCCATTTGATCACAATCATTGTTCAATTATTCAATAAGACATCTTGATACACAATGTCAAGCGAAGCTGGCCCATCAGGCACTCAAGGGCTATCATCATCAGCCTCGGACCCACCGCACGAATATCCATCCACACTCGTTTCACATACTGGTGCCCAGAGCCAGGCTCATGGAAATGAAGGCCAGGGAGAAGAGGTCGACGTGATTGCTGATGACCCTCAGGGACTGTTAGTGGGTGGCGTTCGATCCCTTTACGGCTCAGTTGCACAGATGTTCCGGACAGGTTCGTGGCAAGGCGAGAACCCGCCACCAAGCGAAACAGCTGCCCTTATTCGAGCGCCATCGGCTACGACATCCATTGATAACACACCAGCTTTGGTTGCCGCTTCCCAACGAATAACACTCTGGCTCCAGGTCACCGCTGCAATTCTCGACCCGACGCGACTCCCGATCCCTAACCCATTTTCTACCGGGGCGCCTATTACCAGAGAAATACTATACGAGCAAGCCGGAACGTTGGAGCGGGGCACGGAAGTAAGCCAGCTATGGGAGAGTGTTTTGAAGAGAATCCAAGAGATGAACACCCTGATGTCAGAAACGTCCGGTGGTGAGGCTCCGTCTGGTAGCCCAGTGCAAGCAGGCACTCAGGCCGAAGGTGACAATAGGCCAGTTGAGCAGCCCGGATTTGGAGGAGGGCAGAAGTTGCTTGATGCTATTATCAAGAACGCTCACGATAAGCAATTCAGCCAGTTTCGGGCGATTGTGGCGAGGAAGCCCAGCATCCGCTATCCTAGGCAAACGAATATGTTCATCGAAGACGAGAGAAGATTGATAGGGCAAGAGTTTGAAATGCAAGTTCTGGACTTCTTGGTTGAACTTGACAAGATTGACAAACTTCCGGTCGAGGAGAGACATGCCAAGGCCATCGAGGTGGCCAAAGATCTTCTGTCGCAGGTGGACGACCTCGCGGACACGCACAACAAACAGCGACACCAAGGGACGAAGGTCAGCTATACGAGAATCTGGGCGGTCATAGGCCTACTTGTATCTCTCCTGTTATCCACAGCAAGCATCATCACGTCAGTCGTCTTGAACCGACAGTCTCGCCAATTAGCGGATGCCCAAGGGCAACAAAGCGGCTAGAAGGGTGCTGAGACGACTTAGGTATTCCTCACATCCTTTAGACATGGCACATGCCCTCGAAAGACAGCACGTTTGGATCTGGAATTCATCTTACCACGATCGGGTCTCGATTCGAAATGTCTGTCACTCGTCGATTCGAGCAGGCTCCTGGCCGAATGTTTCCGGTGCACGTGAGTTGGACGTATCGACAAAAGGCATGAGATCTTGAGGGAGCTGAAACTGGCATCCGTGTACGACTGCCGGGCGATGGATTGATTTTGCGGTACTTGCGTTTCGTCATGTTTTTCTTTTTTTCCTCTTTTTTACTTCTATCTCCTCCTTTCTTTCTTGGGCTTTGCATGTGTCCTACATTTTCTTTGGATTTTCCGAGTGAAGACTTATAAGCGTGGAATTTCGGATATGAATTGGTTGGAGAGCCATGGCGCTTGGCAACGGTTATTTTGGGTTTCGGGTGAAGAGTCGACGGACTTTTGGATTTTTTCTATTGACTTCAGTCTTTCTTTTGCTTTACTACTAAGGTATCTTACCTTCTGAGCGGTCAGCTGCGAACACTCTTTGATTTTGGTAGCAATTATACCTCATTACCGCGAGCTAACGTGACTGAGTGGATTTTCATGCATTCAGAGTCTGCCTTGCTTGAGTCTTTGCTGCCAAATTTCTTGATGAAGTTCTCGATCTTGGTCTCCAGTCTGTCGATTTTGCCATCGACTTCCGCCATTTCCTCGTCCTTTTCAATTTGGTATTTGTATAACGACCCGCTCGAACCACCGACCAGAATCGTTCAAATTACCTCAGACTTACGCTATTGGGATGTGCATGGGGAATGGCCTCTTACTGATATCAAAACTGTTTCACGGAGGTGAGAGCTGATTAATCGCGGGAGCTTGAGGGAGTGCTGTAGACGCTTCTATAGAGTGAATAATAACGGGATGAGATTCCAGCTACGTCATGAATAGATGGGCGAATAACTGCTGAATACATACACACCTATGAACCCCTATCATGCTCTACCTATGGAGCATGCCGAATGAATGGACCAATTCGCGACAGACAGTTCTTGAGACAACCTATGAAAGCGACGCATTCAAGCCCTCTCGAATCGATAATAGTCAACGCGGGCATGGTTCTCTCATGAGCCACCTCTGGTTGAAGATCGATTGTCACGGGGCTGGGAGACACAGCGAAATTTCCAGAGAAAAGGAAACAGGTATTTATCGTAGATTGCTTCAAAGACGGTACCTGTGACCACTGACGCGAGTCTCGGTGTCTGCACGCACGAAGCCTATCGGCCGTGTAGTCTGCCTGGTGTGTTCGAAGTCGGGCGTGGCCGCGTGCTGGTGACGCATTTAATAGCGCTTCGGTGGCGCCGGTTTACAGGTGTCAATCCCCAGACCCACCGGCCAGCCAGCGCCCCATTCCGATCCCATTCAACCTCCCTTGCCCTGGGAGACTCTGCCCTAGCCCCTGGTCTCATCTCATCTCATTCGAGCATTTACGGCATTGGTCTCGTGCTGGACGCCTTCGTCAATAATCTGACATTGTGCCTCGGCTAGTTGACATACACCTTCCGGAACGGCAATTTGTTTCTTCCTCATTTTGCTGAGAACGTGTCTCAAGCCGATCGTCATTGGAACCGTCACTCACAGTCCTCGATCCGTGTATCTAGGTGCTAAACGACCATTCAATCCTGCTTCGGATGCTCATCCAGTTTCCATCAGATGAGGATCAAAGTTTGAACCCAATTGATATTGGTCGCACCTAGAGTAGGTCATACCATTTTTGAACGCCACTCGAATCAAGAGAACGAACTTCGCCGTATTCATCTCAATCGTCGATATCCAACCGTTCCAAATCTCTCCGTTTCATCAAATATTCGAAATGGTGAAGGTTACAGAAGGCACAATCAACATCGATGGCGTGAGCCTCTTCACAAAAACATGGCTGGTAAGTACAGAATGAGATATAATCGTACACTGATTGCAATGTGACGCATATCATCTTATCCAGACCGCCCACTAACTTACAGCCAGCCGACGGGACCCCTAAAAGCCAAAATGATCATGATCCACGGATTCAGCGACCATATGGACCGATACCTAGGCTTCTTCCCATATCTCGCGGAGCGCGGGATAGCAGTGTACGGCTTCGATCAGAGGGGCTGGGGGCGCAGCGCACCGAAACACGAAGACAAAGGTAAGACTGGTCCCACGACACGCGTGCTCGCGGACATGGTCACTTTCATCAACACGCAGCTCCCTTCCGAAGTCCCCGTCTTCATACTCGGTCACTCAATGGGCGGTGGCCAAGCTCTCACCCTCGCCTCGACGCCAGAGCACGAGGACATAACGAAGCAGATCCGGGGCTGGATTCTAGAATCCCCATTCGTCGGGTTCGCGCCCGAGCTCAAGCCGAGCTGGCTCACGGTCGCTAGCGGTCGTCTCGCGGCACACGTCATGCCTAATTTCAAAATGTACAGACCGATTCCACCTGAGCACATCACGCGGTCCTTGGAGGTGCAGGAGTCCATCCGCAACGATCCCCTCATGCACGACTACGGTACTCTGGAGGGACTCTCCGGTATGCTGGACCGGACGAATGGGTTGTCGGATGGGAAATTGGTGATAAGCAAGAACGTCCACTCTCTGTTCATGATGCATGGTGATGGGGACAAGACGACGAGCCATGATAAGAGTAAAGAGTGGTGTGATCGCCAGACCACGATCAAGGATAAGCGGTTTAAGACTTTTGCGGGATTCTTTCATCAACTTCACGCTGATCCTGGAAGGGAGGAGTTTTATGAGGATGTTGCGTCGTGGATTCTCGAGAGGAGTGGGGACTACCCGGTCGCTCCGGATTCGAAGTTGTAAGAAGTGGGCGAGATAGATGGTTAACTTGATGTGAGATACCAGTGCTTATGACGATGCAGGCTATCTGGCCGAGTTTTATAGCAACAGCATGTTGTGTGACATTAATGAGAAACGCTAGACCACAATATTCAGGCTCCTTCCACTTTGATACGCTGTATTGTCAGTGCCTTGGATCTTATCCCTCACCACGTGTCTATCTATCTAAAGAAACTCCACATGCTCCATGGATCCGGATATGGGGCGTAGATGTAATATATCTACAGTGGTTATTCGCCCGTCGATTCGGTAAAGAGCCGGAATTTTATCTCTTTTCAGTCTAGGAGTTAAGCTCTTGCGTTTTCTTCGAGTATGAGAAATCTTGCGTCACTTACGTAGCTTGACTGAGGTGGTAGAAATAAGTCGTCGAGCCTACGTTGTGTCATTAACATTATTGCGTATGCGGGCTTCCCAATGGTGGACTATTCGGTAACAGGGACCTTGCCACTGTTCGAGCAGTATCAGGGTCTTAATCGTGTAAAGGGACATAATAATTCGATTGAGTTTGATCCTATGCTAAGCTTGTGCTCTAGTCTTCCCACAGAGTGTGCATGTCGTTTCCTGTTCCTCCTGTTCCAAATTGAACACCATCAATTGCCCTGTAGTCAGGCCCATGATGACGTTGTTACCCTTGATGTATTCGCAAGTTGAAGAGAAGCTGCTGGGAACAAAAATGATTGCTTTCCCGTGTCGCGTGATATACTGCTCTGATCCCTTTACCACGTATCGATATGGACACCAGTCTGGTTCACTCTGCATTGGATACTGCAGAGGGTGAGCACCAGTGGGTGTCATGACATAGTTGCTATTTTCGAACCCGTGTTCAAACCTCATACTTGTGAGGACGGTCGGAGTCCTTATCTCACAGATCAAGTCCATCGTCTCGACATTCCAAGTGCGTAGAGTGCGATTAACTGCGGCAGACAGAACTTCCGATCCTGTAGGGCTGAAGACAATGCTACTCACGTGGCTCCCATGGCGACGTATCGGGTATTGCGGAGACCATTCATCCTTGTTCTCCTTCCAGACGACAATCCATCCATCGTCGCCTCCAGCGGCAAGAAATAGCCTTCTTTCGTTCGGTGAGAACGCTACGGCTCTGCCGTATCCTTTAGCCTTTGCTCTAGCCTCTTTGCTAGGCTTTTCGCTAGTCTCAGAGCTATGAGACAGCGCCTGAATCATTTTCCAGGTTTGATCCCCACCATCTACTCGATATATGCACACGTGATGGTCGTCTGATACCGATGCAAGATATCTACCCTCTGGGGACCATGCCACGCTGCGGACCGAGCCCCTGTGATCCAGGAAATAGGCTGGGGACCTACGGAAGGTAAGGTCATGTATGCACAGGGTCCCATCAATAGAACCGGTAGCGAGCTTCCCGCCATCGGGCGAAAATGCGAGACAGAGAACTCGTCTTTCAAACGTCATTTTCACCAGTTGAGTTTGCCTGTGATTTGCGTCATTCATGTCCCACAGTGTCACGTTGCCATCCTCGTGTCCTGCTGCGATGAGGTTCCTGTTAGGATCGATATCCAGTACAGCAACGGGTCCGTTGATATCTGCTAGTTCAGCATAGGGTGATTGGTTACTATGACCGTCCGCATACCACAGGTGCACATGGTTGTCCTGAGACGTAGAGGCGATGTAGGTGCCGTTTGGGGCGAAAGCGAGAGATTTAGCGCCCAAGTTGATGTGCCCGATCGTTTTCACTTTATAGAGCCGTGTGAACTTCTCCGGCTGGTAAGTCTCACGCTCCACGTCCCATATTATGATTGAACTAGAGGTTGTTGCTGCCGCGAGTTTCGACCCGTTGGAGAAAGAAACGGATTTCACTGGTCCGTTGGCATGGAGTGTCTGTACACACTGTGGCTTTTCTGCGTCAAAAACCCATATCTTGATTGTTCCGTCATGGGAGCCTGAGGCCAGATAACAAGGATCTGTATCGGGTGAGAAAGCTAGAGAGTTGACCTCGCCCGTGTGAGCGGAGAGGACGAGTGGCGGTCTTTTGGACATTGGGTCACGCCAAGAGTCCCAGATGAGTATTTCATGTTGCTTCGTTGACGCTGCGAATAATTTTCCGTCGGGGGAGAACGAGACAGACAAGAAGATGGTGTTATCGCGTGTGATATTGCGAAAAGTCTCAACCTTAGAATCAAGATTCCAGAGTAGCAGTTGTGCCCTACTTACCCCAGCCAGATACCCGCCGTCTGGAGAGAAGGCGAGAGCCTGAACGCGATCTCCACGGTAAGTTTCTTGTCTGAAGAGCTCGTGGCCCAAAACAGAATCCCACACGACAACAGTTCCTTCGTCGGACCCCGCTGCAATGTAGTTTCTGGAAGAGAAAGCTACACAATAGATCCAATCCGATCCAATTGCGAGCCTATGTTGAGTGGTGCCCGTTTCGGTATCCCAGATACGGACACTGGCATCATCAGATCCTGATGCGATCAGTCGACCATCTGGAGAGAAGGCTACGCTGCGAACCCAATGGCCGTTATCTGTTTGCATCAAGTAAGTGTCTTGGGCTTCGAGACGAGTTGAATAGAGAAACGCCGAACCGCTTCACGGCACATTAAGGATCAGTAATTGAACACGTACGGCCTTTCAGCAACCCAAAGTCATGATTCCACAGAAGTCCCGAATGGAGAATTCTCGTTTGACAAGTCTGGTCTTCATATTGCTTCTTCTTTAACTGTTCTCCTCCAGGCCAGAAGAGCATGGTATTTGTGACTGGGACTTGCGTTGATGTCTCCGTCGACAGGTGAAAATGGATAATGCTCTGCGCCTCTCGGATATCCACGGTTTCATGTATCAGCGTACTGAACTTTTCCTATGCATCCGGTCAGCCACTTCGCCTGAGTCTTAGTGAGTACCGCTTACGTCAATGAGTAAAATGGCATTCCGGAGCAGAATACAAGCTCTTTCTAACACATTTTCTGCTTTGAGCACTTCGAACCAGGCCAGGAAGTATTCCCTTAGGAAAACCACGACTGTCTCGATTGTCCGACGTATTATATTCCATGTAGATACGTCCCTTGATTGCTCCTTCGGAAATTCTTCGATCATGCGGCGCAAGAAATCCACCCAACCCAATATCAGTGAAGCAGTAGGCTTAGAGTCAGCGTGATCATCTCCATCCAGGCTCTTGACCAGTGAGCTCAGGCCGATAGTGACGAGACTTGAACATGTGTCGACAGTAGGAATGAGGTTTCGGGTGTCGTGGTACTTGACAAAAGGCTGGACCTGTTTCTTCACGTAATCTCTAATCGACTGGTGGTGAAAAGAAATAACATCGCCGTGTCCGAAGTGAAGAAAGCAACTGCACTTCCTCAAAATGCTGCGTAGATCAACGCTGGGTTCCGGACATACAAAGTCCTTGATCTCGGATAGGGTTAATGACCGCTTGACTACGGTCAAACTACTCAGTATCCGAAGGCAGAATTCTTCATCGTCGCGTGGAAGTTGTTTGAGTGTGCTCCTGAAGTAGTCAAAGAGATGATTCAGGTCATCGAGTGGTTTGACTTCATGCAAAACCCTCTCGACGTTACACTTCTCTTCTGATTTCAATGCCTCACAAATCAGATCGACTTGAAGGCAGTTCTTCGGCGATCGTTCGCAAAGAGCCTCCACAGTTATGTGCTTGAGATCCTCATCATAGCCTTCGGCTTCAGCGAATCTCGTTGCCTTGCTCCGTACGTAGTCGCTAACGGCATCGCCAAAGTCGAGCGAGCTCATGTCAATGGTGGTGCAGAATGGCTTGTCGGCCAACTCCAAATTTATTTCTCCGCACGAGGAGTCACTCGACACGATCCAACGGGCATGCTCTGATGATTGCATCGAGACTCGGACAAAGGCCATAAGATCCTGTAGACCTGGTCGTCCAACCTCGGAGTTACACTCATCCAAGCCGTCGACAACGAAATACGTCTTGGGAAACTCCGGGTTTCTGATCATGTCGTGAAGAGCCCCGGCCAATGCAAAAAAGTCGCTGTGATCATCAAAAGTCGGCTTATCCCTCATGCTATTTTTTGAGTCCAGATGATCAGCCAGACTTGGTTGATGCTCAATAACTCCTCGTATAAGATGTCGGAGCGCAGCTGCGGCATGGTTCGTGTTACAGTTGCTGAAGTTGAAGAAAAAGAACGAATGACACTCTGGGATGAGCTTGCTGTGCGTTGACATTGGCATTGATCGGGCGACTGATCTCATCAGCATAGTCTTCCCTTCTCCAGCAGCACCCCTGATCCAAAGGAGAGTCTTATCCTTTTGGCCCCAGTTGCAGATATCTGTGTATTCGGCTCGCGAAAGAAGCGAAGTGAAGACGGCTTGGGTTGTACGGTCGTCCACGGCACTTGGCATCGTTGACCACGGGTCATCGACATGTAGATTCTTTAACAACTTGTGTAAAGAATCTGATACCTCACCTGCCGACTTATCTCCGGCCTCGACTGAGTCCTTTCGTGCTTCTGAACTCGTTTCTAGCATTGTCAAAAGATTCGATGCGAATGGACTGTCAACAGGAGTTGAAATACAATCATCTCGTTCTTGTCGGTATGCTCCCCATAAAGAACATGCCTCTCAGTCCACGAGGTACAAAGATAAGGCCTAAGTGGCGATAGCCGTAGCAACGCATGCCATGGCTGGTATGCGTGCGTACACCAAACACACTTCTAGAATGTACGCTGTTTGGGGGCCAATTCGTACGTCAAATGGAGTAATCCCAGTAATAGCGGGAGACGTCATGATGGCCCTCGAAGTCCACTGAGAATTATCACTCGAATTGAATCATTTCCAAGCCCTTGAACACAAACCCGGCATACTGATCCGCTCCCAGGGACTGGTTCCTGAAACGACCGCAGGACTGGGACCTTCACGGGAGCTGTTCACACCATGTTTGCAGTTGTCGTCTTGATCCAGAGTTTGCGATGAGAAAATGATACGTTTGAGCAACGCGCTTTACTTCGTCTGTGCTTGGGTTATCAACTGCTTAACTCCCCCAGTATCCCTTTTTTTGAGTTGAGTCACAGGGATGTGTTGTTTATGAGGGGGAGGGGGGAAAACCTGTACGCACACTCGGTTCAATGATTCCTGCGCACAGAGGAGCGATATCAGAACGTGAGTAGTACGGTTGCACTGCAAAGAGAATTCTGGTGGCTACATCAAGCGACAAGCCGAACAGCTACTGCACACCGCGGAAACTTTCGTAGCGGAGTGAGATGCTGCGGGGATCACAATGAAACACAGTGTGCATGACCGTGCGAAAACTGTTTGTGCTTGTTTCGCCATCCGACGCCGATGCACTGATAAGCTGTAAGTCTTTGGCATGGAAGTTGGATACACAAACCAGTCGAGATCGCCTAGGGAGATGGCATGTAGCACGAGTGCACCATTCCTTGCCACGCGAAGTCGGGCTTGCTTGAATGTATCTACGAGTGCTGTGAGTTTATAATTCCTGTTGTATGGGTAAGACGACATCTGGAAATTTCTTAGGTGCTGCGCAGCCCTATCTTGATACTCAAGTTACATGTCAGTTTGCATTGACACACGTGCAATAATTGCTCGCGAGGATGTGGTTGTAGGGGTTGGAAGTATTAAACTCTGTAATCCCATAGGACATTCTCGATGGCATTCTGTTACCAATCTATGACCCTCGGGGCACTATACCATATTTCTCATAAGGGAAATTCTCCAGACTAGGGAGCTGTTCACCCCATCCATCTCCAATCTCTCCGAGCTGTTCGTCGTCGCCTATAGGGAAGAGGCCGATCCTGCCAGCGAGGACTTCCGCCTCTTTGCCTTCATATTCTGCCAGTAGCTCAGGATGTGGGACCCAGACGGTTCTCATACCAGCTCTGCGACCCGCTTCGATTCCTAAAACAGCGTCCTCGAATACAAGACACTCTGCTGGTGTGATTTTGGGTTCATTCTTGGGCAAAGTATTGTTTATCGACTTCAAAGCTGCCAAATAGATATCCGGAGCAGGTTTCCCACGACCGCTTCGAACTCTTGGATCGTCGCCGAGGACATGGTGCTGATGAGGGACCAGATGGAGTAAGGCCCAGGTGGAAGGACGTCGTGTCTTGAGAGTAAAGTTCTCAGCAATACTGCTTGTAGCGAGCGCCATTTGGATCGAGTATCCATCTGTGTTCTTTGCTGTCTTAAGATCATTCAGCAGCCTCTGAACCCCCGGAAGGACCTGGCACTCAGGGAACAGCATACGCTGCTGCTCTGCTTGCTCTTCCTTGAACTGCTCCCGCGAGATTGGAAGTTTGGCCCACAAGTGAAACGTATCGCCATTACTCGATCCCGGAATACCCATCATCTGGGCCTTGACAGACCAGGGTAGAGGTGGTCTGCCGTGCTTATGAAGGACTATATTAGCACACTGAGTGTACAGATCTTCGGTATTGAGAAGAAGGCCGTCCATGTCGAAGAGACACGCTCTGATCGGAAGAAATGTTTCCATTGTGCAGTCTTCGGCGTTATATAGGGGCCTCAGTGCTAATTGTAATCTATCAGATCTGGAGATTATCGCCCTTTTCGCCTGATCTCCTACATATCTCAGAATCAGCCTTGCCCACAGGACAAGCGATATGAAAAGAGCCGCCCAATGACAAGAGCACAGAATTTCGACTCCTTACCCTGGATTCGATTACTCGGCCTCTGGAGGAAGATGGATTGCTAATATGGATGATATAGTTTGAGGCTATTCTGAGCCAAGCTAAGTGGAGGGGCCACAGGCTCGTAACCCGCCGGAAGCCGTAGGGGTTCGGATATAGGTAGGAGGTTGGTAAGGATACAAGAATATAGGGAGGTAATAGTGTTGTTGTAGGTAATTAGATAAGAAAGGCATCAGACTCGATGCGCAGTGGAGAAGTTTGGCACAGCATCATCCTCTCATCACCCTTTGATACCGATCGGAAGTCATAGTCGGACCTAAAACACACCCCGCTCAGCGCCTACCTCTCCGGACCCTGAAACTGAGAGCTCCTGAGTCCTGTTAACTTATTGGTCCAGTATCAATTGTAGGTATCGAAAGTACGCCATTCGGTTTTATCGCGATTGCTTAGAGTTCTCAGCTGCATTCGCACTCGGAACAATTTCCTCCCGAGCCGCTCCGTTCCTGATCCAGCCATGTCGACGACGAAACTCGAACTTCGCACCGCCCTTGGTCCGGTGTACCGGGATGTCTTGCCCAATCCGCCCCGAGACTGCACGCCGGACGAGATCCCCGTCATTGACCTGACACCCATGTTTTCCGAAGATGTATCAGAGCGCAAGAAAGTGAGTTCGGCTATCAGAGCAGCTGCCGTCAAAAATGGTTTTTTTTACATAAAGAATCATGGGATCTCGCCCGATACCATTGCGCGCTGCAAACAGCAGACCATCACTTTCATGAAACAGTCAGAGGAATTGAAAGACCTGGTCGACTCTCACAAGCATAGCAAGTACTACAACGGGTATCTAGGCAGTCGGAAATCTCAGCTATCCCCAAGCGAGTCCTTTGACGTGCGTGAGAGTTTCTCGTTTCGTTACGCCCCTGAGCTCGATCCCGACAACCCAAAAGATATCTCCGAACTGCCTGAGGAGGTCCGACATTGGATTAGAGCCGAGGACTTCGTGTGGGAAGGAACAAAACATCTGCCCAATTTTAAAGAGGACTGTTTAGCATATTGGAGTGCATGTCTTAGACTCTCCAGGAAGTTGGTGCGCATGTTCGCTCTTTCGCTAGACCTTGATGAGGCATACTGGGACGACAAAGTCACACATCCAGGGGCAGAGTGAGTTTCAAAGACAGAGATTGTCGCCCGGTTCTCGAACATGCTGATCACTGATTGCGTCTAAACAGCGGTGTCTTCAATTACTACCCACAGAGAACTAAGCAGGAAGTCGAAGAGAACTTCGTCGGTATCGGCAGCCACACTGATATGCAACTGTTTACACTGCTGTGGCAAGACCACGTGGGAGGTCTGCAGATTTTGACGCAGGAGGGTCAATGGATCAAAGTAGGCCCAGTAACGTAATGCTGCATACAGTGATTGCTGACAGACTACCAAAGGCACCTCCAATCGAGAACACCCTCGTCGTGAATATTGGCGATTTCATGATGCGTCTCTGCAATGATAGATACATCTCCACGGTGCATCGGGTGACCAACGAATCCACGCAAGAGCGTGTCTCATTACCTTTCTTCTTCGGTGTGTCATAGGTCGCTCAATTCTCATTTGCCTCCTAGTTGACGGCTCATAGGCTTGAACTTCAATTGCGTCGAGGGTGTTGTCCCATCGTGTGCTTCGGAATCGAATCCAGCCAAATACACTCCTATTTGCTGTGGCGACTGTATGTTGCAGCCCTATTACTGCTTGCATTGCTCCTAACTCACTCGCCCGATGTAGGGTGTTTATTGAGGTTCAAACAAGGAAGAGACGAGTTTCTGGAAAAGGAAGCGAAGATGGCACTCGCTCCCAGCTCCACCGTCGTAGCTAGCTGAAAGTGTTCGTCTAACCTGAAGATTTCGATTCGAAAGTGCTTGAGCAGGCGTGGGATGATGGATTGTGTGGCTCACAATACCTGCTGGATCAACTCCAACACGTCAAAGAAGGCTTCTCGCTCGGGCCGGAGCTTCGCAAGACCCAGGCCGAAAACCAGTGTACGGCGCTCCTCGGGGTCTTTCCTGGAAATGAAACTCGCAACCTGGACAGCGTACAGCTGAGCTAATGATTCGCGTTCTTCACCGCCACCTCCAAGTAGTGTCTTTGGAGTCAGATGTGCCATGGGTAAGAGAGTCGGGTTTGCCAATGCCATGTCTACGGATGCTGGTGAGGGCGCTGACAAAGGGACTTGTATCTATGAGTCAGATTAGATCGATGAACATATTTTAATGTTTCTAACTATTTGAGCCTTACCCATTGCGAAAGTCTGCCCTCCTGGCATAATGTCAAGAGGATTTTGTCGGCAAAGAATAGTGCAGAAGCCTTGGTGGAGATGCCGTCGATGTCACCAGTCGCGTCCTTCGAAGCAGCGGGGAAGGACTCGTCGACTACTTGAACGTTGTCCATTTTCTTTTTCGCTAAAGCGCGTAATTTGTGACGTTCTCTTGATAAAAATAGTGATTAAATAGTAACTCGTAGTTCTCAAATTTCGCGAGGTAACTTAATCAATCGAGTGGATGGGTGAGTGACTGGAGCAATGAGATGGTTTGCAGTTACACATGGAAGCTTAAACATGGCGGGCTCAGCGGGGTTCTGCTTAAGGGTCCAGGCACTATCCCAAAACGGTTAGTGACAGCCTGGACCAGGAATAAAATCAAGTGACATCAAAAGGGTAGTACGTACACGCACGATACTACCTATTCGATTGAATAGTTTGACATTTGCATTTCAATATAGGAACCAAGTGAGCTCTTGAAACACTGAGAGTCCAATCGACTGGTTATTTAGATCGTGATTAGATTACTACGCGCTTGATCATCCGCTGTGGTATTCGGTTTGCAACGCTGGGTTCCAGGCTCATGGAGCACCTGAAGCGCGCTAGCCTCTACGCAAAGCAGTCGGGAGTTGTTCCCCACAAAAAATTCTACATCAACGTCAAAATATCTAACTTGATTGCTTGAGTGACCAGACTCACGATAACAACACTCAAAATGGCTAAAAAGTTCGTACCAAGGCAGCGGAAGCATAAGGTCATCGCCCGGCTGGCCCGGGAGGCAGCTACTGAGCAACCAGCCGAAAATGCCCAGGATGGACCAACCGGTCAATCACATGCCGATAGCAATAACCTGGAGATATTGCCCGAGGACAAGAAAGCGGCGGCTGAGGCAAGAAGGACCCAGCTGAAAGCAGACTTGAAAGGCGATGCGAAGATGAGCAGCAAGAAGGCCAAGCGTCTTGAGAAGTACATCGATAAGAAGCTACAAGGGGACGAAAACAGGGAGCTTCTCAAAAAACTAGCGGCTAACAAGATCGATACGAGTCTTTTCGCCAGCAGCCGGAACTTGGGCCAATCAAAGGAGACGAAGCGTGAGAAGATGAGCAGGGCGTTGAGGGAACACCAAGCAGGCATCTCACAACACGAAGACTTGCTGTTCGAGCAGAGGAAGGCGCCTGAGGGCGGAGATGATGAGATGGACGAGAGTGAGGACGAGGACGAGACTCAGGAGACAAAGTCCGCTACAGCACAGACCAAGGTCGTGTCAACACATGACGATGGCAATGCAGCCGGACCTGAGAACGCCGAAAGGAACGCGCTTGCTCCGGCCGTAGCGGGATCTGGCCTCAAGAGACCTTTGGATGTTGATGATGAGGGGAAACCTGTTTTGCGGAAAAGACAAAAGAGAGGAGGTGTCAAGTCCAAGTTCTCATCCAAGCCTCAAATCATGATGCTCGATTCGCCACCGGATGGTGCCGACGCCGAATCAGAAGCGGATATTGGTGAAGAACAGGATTCCGAGGAAGAATGGAACGGGTTCAGCTCGGCCGAATCACAGCATAGCTCAGAAAGATCTGAGGATGAGTCGGAGACTGATACAAGTAACGAAGATACGTCCTCATCTGGAGAAGACGAGGATGACGCAGAGGCAACCCCGAAATCAAGATCGTCCATTTTCAAAGCATGGGCGCATCAAGCACGGAACGAGGCCCTTGGCTACAAATCTGTTGCCAATGACACTTCTGCACTCAATCTTCCAATCCCTAAGGACTTCAGGCCACGGCCGATAGAGCAGGACCCACTACCTTTGGAACTACAGCCATCCAAAGACACAGATCGGAAAGCGTTCAGTGTCGCAGTCAACAGGACACCGGAAATTCAAGAGGCTCGTCACAAGTTGCCGGTCGTCGCGGAGGAGCAGAGGATTATGGAGGCAATACATAATAACAACACAGTTGTGCTTTGCGGTGCTACCGGCTCTGGGAAGAGTACGCAAATCCCTCAAATGCTGTTCGAAGCTGGATATGGGTCTCCGAATTCACCTACACCGGGCAGAATTGTGGTAACTCAGCCGCGAAAGGTTGCTGCTGGTTAGTTCTCCCTGATCTATCCATAATACGATGATTTATGTCTGTAGACTAACAATAGGACAGTCTCTGTTAGCAATCGCGTAGGGCAAGAGCTCGGTGATCAGTCTGCTGCTGTTGCATATCAAATCCGGTTTGAGAGCACTGCTACTAAGCAGACTAGACTCAAGTTCGTGACGGATGGTGTTCTATTGAGAGAGACCGGTAACGATATATCACTGCGTGATTACTCAGCTGTAATCATCGACGAGGCACACGAGAGGAGTCTCAATACAGATATTTTGATTGGATTGCTCAGCAGGACAGTCAAGCTTCGAGAAGAGCTGTCCAAGGAAGACCCAAAGGTTTCTCCACTAAAATTAATAATCATGTCTGCCACTCTCCGCGTGGAAGATGTCACGAATCCGACTCTATTTCCGACACCGCCACCCGTCTTAAATGTCGAGGGTCGGCAATATCCAGTAACGATACATTTCTCAAGGAGAACGCAGCATGATTACGTAGATGAGGCCTGTAAGAAGATTATTCGAGGACATCGAAAGTTGCCGCCGGGAAGCATGCTTGTTTTCCTCACTGGCCACGACGAAATTTCAAGGCTGAGCCAGATGTTAAGGGCCGACACTACTGGCTTAAAGACAGCTTCTTTACCCAAGGTCCGATTCTCTGCAGATGACGGGCCGCTTGAGGCTGAAGACATTGAATTTGGAATGAACACGGACACAATGGCTGATGACTACAACGAATCACAATCCGACGAGGACGAAGAGCTCGACGAGGAGGAAGAAGCAGAGTTCGACATACCGAACGATGACCCTGACGACTCGACAAAAGCTAAACCGCTCAAAATGCATATCTTGCCCCTTTACTCTTTGCTACCGACAAGAGAACAGATGCGAGTGTTTGAAGAACCACCGGAGGGCCACCGTGCAATCATCTTGGCGACGAACGTTGCTGAGACGTCTCTAACTATACCGGGGGTCAAATACGTGATAGATTGGTAGGTTAAGTATGCTCCACTATATTTGGACCGGCAGCTAATATGAGCAGCGGACGGGCAAAGGAGCGTAAATACGACCCCGTGACTGGTGTACAGCGCTTCGAAGTCGGATTCACCAGCAAGGCCAGTGCGAATCAGAGGTCCGGACGAGCAGGTCGTACCGGTCCTGGTCACGCATGGCGCCTCTACTCGTCTGCAGTGTACGAAAGAGATCTTCCAGAGTTCGCTGTCCCGGAGATATTGAAGATGCCACTAGAGGGAGTCGTCTTACAGCTCAAAGCAATGAAGCTCCAACATGTAGTGAACTTTCCCTTCCCTACGTCTCCCGACCGTCAAAACCTCGCCAAAGCAGAAAAGCTCCTCCAGTACCTCTCCGCAGTCACGCCTAGCGGGCAGGCGACTCAGATTGGAACAACAATGGCAAAACTCCCCTTACCGCCAAGATTCGCACGGATCTTGTTGATCGGGCACCTGCACGACTGCCTCGCCTACGCAATCGCCTTAGTAGCCGGTCTCTCAGTCCCAGAGATCTTCCTCCCAGAAAGTCAAGCCATACCAGCTCAAGCCGCGGCCAACGAGCAAGGCTACAAGACAAACGAGGACATAGTCGAAGAGAACGCCCTGGCACAAGCCAGACGAAAATTCAACGAAGTCCACCGCAACTTCCGCTCGCTGGACGATGCCTCAGACGCCATGAAGATCCTCCAAGTCGTCGGTGAATTCGCCCACTCGCCCTCAGAAGAATGGTGCACATCCCGCTACGTGCGCTACAAAGCCTTAGCCGAGACGCAGAGTCTCCGTGAGCAAATCACCAAGCTCCTACAGAAGGACATCCCAGCATATCGCAACCTAACCTTCAAACCACAGCTCGACAGGCCAAACGCCACACAAATCACAGCCTTGAAACAAATGGTAGCAGCAGGGTTCATCGACCAAGTCGCCATCCGGGGCGATCTCGCCCCAACGCCCCCAGAACTACACCGCAAACCCCGCCGCGCCATCGACGTCCCCTACCTACCCCTGCAACCCATCCACGCCAGCCACAACGACGACCTGATCGACAGGGCAGTGTACATCCACCCCTCCTCCAACCTAGCGCACTACAGCACCGCCGAGCTCCCGGACTACATCGTATACTCGCACCTCCAGCGCTCCTCATCAGGCGCTCTGGACAAAAAGCCCAAGACGAGGATGTTAGCACTAACAGACGTCTCCGGATCGCACCTCTCAGCGCTAGCCAAGCGCACACCCCTGATCAGTTACGGAAAGCCCATAAAGGAGGTCCAAGTCGCTCCCGGCGCGACGACACGAGAAGTCTTCGTGGTGCCTTACCTGAGAGCTGAGAACACGGGTGGTCAGGGATGGCCGTTGCCCGTTCAGAAGATAACGCAGAAGCGAGTACCGGGGAAGGGTTGGGTCACGGAGTAGATAGACATGTGTTAGCTGTTGGAAAATACAGTATGCTCGCGCATAGTGAGATGGATAAAACGACTCAACAGGTAGTCATAGATGGTGATTTCCTGGTGATTTCCGAATGGTTCGCTTTGTGCTCATGTGTTGGGATAACAGGGTATATCCTGTTCCACCTAATTACGACGTCAGACTGTTAGCCATGTAGTTGGTGATCCTATGACTGATCTTATTCGCGGTCTTCTTCCCACTGATGGAAAACTGGACGGGAGATGGCCAAGGAATGTGCCAAGAAACATAGACTGAAACCATCGAAAATGTATGCTACTTGAATTCAGGATAGTCAGCTTGAGTTACGGCAATTGAAGCACAGCATTACGTTCGAGCGGCGAAGGCCAAAATAATTGTACACATACTGTCGGTCATCGTCCCAAAAACACTAGTATCGAAAATGGCGAGTATGCATCAAGTCACGATATCATGTACAGCCCAGAACTTCAAGGTTTGATGTATAACAAGTCTGTATATTCTCTGTCACAGCATAGACCGTTCCTGAACACCATGCAGAAAGCACCAGCGTCTCTCTGGAACCAGTCTAGATAAATCAAGCGCCACCACAATGCAACAATAACGCCAACCCCACAGCCAGGTCTTCTCTTTAATACCTAGCATTTCATTAAAGCAGCGCACATGCACACATCTATACAACTCGGCCATCATCGCATCAATGCTCCCGATACGGCGGCGGCGCCTCCGAGGTCTTCGTTTCAGGCCTCTGGGGCACAAGGGGTGCTTGGAGGACCGGCTGTTCCGTAGTTGCGATCCTTGTGGCGATGAGCATCATCTTTGGGAAATAATGCTGAATGAACGACTCGCTACCACTCGCGTCAGTCTCAAACAGCACAAACAACTTGGGCCAGCGCGTTGTGCCAATAGAAGGAATAAACTTACGTATAATAGCTATGGTCAGCGTTATGTGGCTGGATAATGTTATGTGCAAGTTCATGCGCCAGCACAACCCACCACCACACCGCAGCCGCCGCCCTGTCCTCGGGGGTTTTCTGCTCAGCATGCAGCTGTTTGAAGAAGCGCAAATTGCAGAATATGCTTCCATCGCGGTTAAACGCAATCGTGCCCCCAGATTCGTCATAAAAGATGTGCAAAACACTCTTATTCATCTGATACACTTCGCCGACTTGTTTCAGCAAGCCAGCGAATAAATTGATTGCGCCATGGTTGTTAGCCAAGAAATCGTTCTTCTGGAGATGAGGAATATCTTTGGAAACGAAAACGCGCATTCCATTCGATGCATCGGCAACCAGAGCGATGTTGTGGCCCGCATTGTGGTCACAGTATGTCGCCTGCTCTTTTACGTCACGAGTATTTGGCGGCGAGTAGAGCATTGACGAGTCGTAAGCACGTGATGATTTGATGGCGTTGAGAAGATTCTGTTGGACGATGGCAGGATTGGTCACTTTGCCGGTTTGCCCGTTTTGGTTAGGTTTGGAACCAGAGGAGGAAGACTCAGCAGGTGGAAGCTGGGCCGGATCTGGTGTCGAGTCAATGAACCTTTGCATTTTCTCGTTCGCCTCATCATTGGCATCGAATCCGAGTCGCTTCGAAATATTTGAGAAAATCCCTCGACTCCTCCTCGTGTGCGAAGGATCCGGGGCAGGCGCCGACGCCGTATCAGGTTCTTCAGGGGAGTTGAAACTGCCAGGCATCTGTGGAGGCGGCGTTCTATTCTGCTCTCGCGCGGGCGCCGCAACTTCCGTTCGGTTAACTCGATTGAACTCTTGCTCACGTTCGGAAATTCGAGCCTGCTCTGCTTCTAGGGCACGTCGCCTTTCTTCTTCTGCAATCCTAGCTTCTGCCGCCTTTGCTCTCAGGATACGATCAACATTGTAACCACGTGCCCTCAAGTCCAGAAGCTCGAGCTTAAGGAACGGTTCAAAGAAGAAGTAAGCTTGCTGACTTGGTCGGGTCAGGATCAATTGACACAGAGCTTGTCCAACCTGATACATGTCAGGGCGCGAGGATTCTGCGGCGACATAGAGGACCCAACCCATGCGAGTCTGAGTGCTTGCAGCTGACCTCTTCTCAGTGTGAGACTTGCCAGATTTGCCAAGTGAGCGACGAAGGGCAACGGATCGTACGACCTCTACAGTCAAGTTCTTCTCGAGCCATTTGGCATCATGCTTAATGGCATCACGGAAGTATTTGGCATATTCATGTATGAATAATTTCGATCGCTCGAGGACATGCTTTCTGAGCCAAATCGCACCATCTTGCTTCTCGATGTGAGGACCGACCTTCAATTCTTCTTGAACTGCGGTAGAGAGCGTTGGGGCACCAAGGGCCAGGTAGAACGATTCCAGTATATCCTCTTCAGGGGCACAAACAAGATGTTCCTTGAATAGCCTATAGCTGATGTAGTCATCTAATATGACAATATTAGAAGGTGCTGCCAGCTGATATGCTTTGACTGCTTCTTCTTCCTCTTCGTGGTCGGCGGATTTCTCCTTCGAGTGGCCCGAGATCTCTTTAAAAGCCAAAAGGAAAGGGGACGTCTTCATCTTTTTCCACAACTCTTTCTCACGTCTAAGAACCGCCATATCCTCGGCCAAGTACCTGAGAAGGTTGAGATAAATCTCAGGGCTTTGCATCACGCTCAGCAGCCGTGCAGGCTCTCCCGCTGCCATCTGGGCAATCTCCAGTTTAGTAGGTTCGTTCTTGGAGCCGCAAGCGGTTAGGAATGCATTGGCAGTCGTTCCAAAATCGACAAAATCGAAGATTTCGCTATACATCGATGAACTCCCCAAGTAACAGTTCCGAGGGCTCAAGTGAGCGATGGGCCCTGTCTTGCCTTTGGAGTCCACATGGGATGAAATTCCTGACGCTCGGGTTCTTCGGACAACTGGCACAATTGGGAGCCCTCCAAGCTGAGCAGTAGCATCACCACTCAAGTCATTTAACCGGCTTGCGAAGTAACGGAACACTGGTTCTGCTTCTTGTTGAGAATTGGGAGGATTCTTGATGAGAACCTGGACACAGTCCCGGATCGGCGGATCTCTAGCCACGCCGAATTTCTGCGCATCCACGTGGAGTTCCTTCTTCAAGATATCGAAACCAAGAACGGCAGCAGCTTCGTTAACGAAACATTCAGATGGCGACACGAGCTTCTTTGGATTTTTCTGGAGGGGGAGGAACGCTCGAGTACAAGCTGCCATATGAAAGCTTGAGTACCCGTTGGTGTTGTAGTAAGTCACATAATACGACATCGAACATTCACGTAGGCTCTCGTCTGGGGAGGACATCATTTCTACCAGCTCCGGTGCTGATGGATGTACACGTAAACCAAGGGCGCTCAGGAATTTCCCCTCTGGGGAGAAACGATTCACAGTCCCGCCAGGCCACTGAAGCAGCTTTAGTTGAAGACCCCTTAGAAGCCGATTAGGCTCGAAGAGCTCAGACACTCTGTAAAGTTGAGAGCTTGCCCGAGTGGACTCCTTGCCAAAGGGTCCCGTCGCGGCAGGGCAAATGCGAGACTCCCTCAGCTTCTTGAGGTCTTCGCTTGGAATATCGTTCCGGACCGATGCCAAATACTTGATGAGCTCTACATGGCTCCATCTTGTCTGTTCGGAGCCTTCCTTTTCTGGTGGAGGGTTTAAAAGACGTTTGAAGATCGTATCGAGATCTAGCGTCTTTCTGACACCCAATGAGACCAAGAACTTTTCTTTCAGCTGCTGACACTCGATGATTGGGAGATCATCGAATAACTTTACAGACGGAAAGAATGATTCCTGTGGTTTCCTCATCCCAGCCTTAGTGGGCATTGTAGTGTGCGCTTGTAACATGACCGCAATCGTGTTTTTGTTATTTTGGCTTGTGTTTTCCCAGCCCTTCGACAGGACGGAAAGGATTTTGTTGGCAAATTCGGGTGAGGTGGTCATATCTTGATATCGTGATTCTATAAGAAATCGGATCCATGGCGAGAAGTCCAACTGCTCCCAGCCAAGCGCTCGTAAATCGGCGAGCGAGCAACTTTTGGTGTATTCAAACGGTATTGCCTCTGGAGGAATTGGGATGCCCAAAGGGTACTTCTGCGTGGTGACAAAATACCGAATGCTGCCGAGCGCAATGATGTCGCCCTGGTTCTGACCACCGCTCTTGTTGACTACAGCAACAGCGACGTCAAGGAGTCTGTCGCGAGTAGCCGGCTCTAGCTCACCCTCTCGCGCCTTTTTGCCCGCCCAGAGGATAAAATGCACCAGTTGAACTTCCGTCAGTGGTTTGCCTGATAGTTCTTGTCGGACATCATCCATGGTGATTTGCGACAATAAATCAAAGTCTGTCAATTTCCGCACAAAGCCAATTGTTTCCATCTCTGAAGGAATGACTGGAATATCATTAACAAACTTTGAGAGTTCTTCAGAGCCCAGCCGGACTTTGTTTGTTGGAAGCACACCACGTGTGCTATATATATCCACAAAGGGCAGTTTATAGCAAGTCCAAAAGGTCTCCTCGATGATTTGGGACACATGCCCGCTCGGTGTGGAATCGCCAAAGGTGAATGAGTTCAACACATGCAAAGCTTCAGGCATGAACTTGGCAGTCTCCTGGGCGGTGATTTTTGTTCCCTTCATATCTGCAGTCCTTTGTAGCTTTGCTTGAAGCTCTGCCATTTCCTGTGAAAAGGCGAGCCGCGATATGATGCCTGCAGCTCGGAGCATTTCCATGTTCCACGTCCTTATCCATCGGGCATTGAGATCGATAGCTTCGCGTTCCACGGTTGGAATAACAGACGGAGCCGAGATATGCATACCAGCACCTGTCGTTTGAGCAGTTGGAAACCCAATGAATACACGCCCGCCCTTCTTGCTGGGGAGAACAGATGCAAAGACATCGGCAGCTGATGTAACATTGCTGGAACTCTGTGACTGCTTGGAGGCTTCCGTGTCATCAAAGGTTGAGGTCAAAATGGAAAGCTTCGTGACCTTTGGGGGAGATTTCTTGGTGGCCCTTTCTAGCTCAGATGCAAACTGGCCAGTGACAGAGGTCTTAAGTGCAGCGGTCGTAACTCGAAGAAAGATGCTCGATGTCGCCAAGGCAGTGATATCCTCAGAGATGACTTCTTGGACAGCTCTCTCTTCTTTCACGACTTTGGTAGTCTTGGAAGATGTCGAGGTCAGCCTCGAGAAGAAACTACGCAGAGAGGGCATCTCTGTGGCGGCGAGGCCGTAGGTTTCCATCTTGGAGACAGCGACCTGGGGCTTCCAGCCCACAGCACTCATGAACGACGCGTCAATCTGGGCACTGGAGCGTTCCACGGATTGGACCTTCATCAACCGTTCCTTGGTAGTTGTCTCTATATCTCTGGATATGGCAACGTTTACACTTGGGCTAGCCTTCTTGTGCAATGTCAACACTCTGTAGTCGTCTATCCAAAACTCTATGTTCTCCAACGCAACGAATGTCAAACTTGTGGCCAAGAACTGGCTGACAGAGAGCAGATTTGGGAGAGTGGTGGTGGCGTTCCGGTAGTCGAGAACAAAGGTGGTATCAGGACTGCGCTGGTCTAGGGGCAGCTGGAGCTTCCGGGTGAAGAGGGCATTGCCTTTCCAGTAGAATGCCATCGCTTCGTTTCCGGAGCTGACGAAGGGCTCCTCGCAGTCGGCGAAAACACTGTAGAAGCCGACACCGAAAGCACCGATCTTAGTCTCGTCCGGGTTGCCCTCGGCGATTCTCTTCAGCCTGTGCCAGTCGGTCTTGGCGAAGGGCTGGCCGTTGTTCTGGACGACCAGCCGACGCAGCGTGTGGTGCGATATCGTGTGCTTCAGGATCTCGGATCTGTCGGTAGAGGAGGGGAGGGGAACGTTGGTAGAGGGTAAGGTTTCCCACTTGATTTTGACGGTGGTGGCTTGGGCGTCGGCGGCGTTCTGGATGAGCTCTCGAAGCGTAGTCCATTCTCCCGAGTATCGTGCGAGAACCTTGTCGATGAGGGCTCGAGTATCGACGGTGACTGCTTCTTCATCCTCGCCGTCCCGGAGAGCCGTGGCCCTTAGCTTTCCGTAGTCCATATCAGGTCGATGAAGGGTGGGTAGTCTGTGGGATCACAAAGTGCATGTCGGAAGATCAAGATGTGTAATGTGGATTGTATTGAATTAGGGTCGAAGTGGTTTTATGTAAGGGAAAACAGTCCAGGTACAGCAGGGAGTCAAGGCTAGGCAATCATTTATAAGGACGAGAGAGCAGTACCTGCGGAATGTAATGGACTCGAATAGAGTTGCCCCCAAGGCAAAGGCAGATGATTCTCCGCGGCAGATGCTCGCGGTTGGCGTCAGAAGTATAACAACAAAGACACACGTGCGCCCGGTTGGCGAGAAACTAGGAAAAGGAAAGCCTACTGTCAGCAACGTCCGAGTCACTGAGCATTGTAGGGGCTCGGTGAAGAAACAAAGCCTCTCTCTTGAATGATCGAAAGCTCACTGGTCTCAGCCCGAGGGTTGACGGTGACGAAATCGTATTAGATTACAGCATCAGTGTCTGACTCGTCTCAATGGGGCAAGGGTCTCCCCGTATTTCCAATCACGGCCACCACCTGGCATTTGCTTTATTGCCTATTTCGGTATAGTCTGCCGACGACGCTAGACCCGCCTCTCCAGGCAGCAAGTACATACTACAATTGCAGGTGATTTGCCACGGCAGGAACATATGATAACCCCGCTAACTCCGCTAGCCACTCCTCTACTGGTAATAGTTCATATATGACTTTCAGATGTTCTTGTGTGGAGGTATAGTCGTGTTCGATAAACAGTACTGCGTGCAGGTAGGTAGGTAGAATCTTCCAACGTCTGCACAGGGATTTCTGTCAGCTACAATTAGAGGGTGAGGACATGGACTTTTCTAGCGCGGTCGGGATGTAGACGAGAGGCAGGATACATCCCGTGTTTGGGCGCGAGGTGAGCCATCATGCGAAGAACGCGCTAATACGGGAATGCCTACATATAGGTATAGGTATCTACCTACTATTAGGACAACAATACATCGCTTTCTCATTGGGAATAAAATGATCCCAGACACCACTGATCTGGGCATCATGGCGAAGCATGGAGAAGAGCTCCCCACCCATCTTTGGACGGTGATGATCTTGAAGCGTGTACTGCATCATGGTAGATGATCAGAAGCGAGTCGTGATTTTCGTCGTGCCATAAAGATACAGCTACTATGGTCAGAACTACTCAGTTCCGTCCAGGGCTCCTCCTTCTCCGCCGGTCCGGGCTTCTGCTCCTTCTGCGATCTCTTGACCTTGATCGATGACCATCTATGTAACCCTGTCTACGATCGGATTTCTCTGCGCTGCGACTCATTCGTCTGTGACGTGACAGTCTATCATGTCTGTCGTCTTCATCATCCCTTGCCCTTCTGTGTCGATCAGGATGTCTCTCGTCTCGGGGCCTTGCGGACCTATCACGTCGTCTGGCCCGACCATGGTCCCGACCTCGATCGCGACCCCTATCTCTGCTTCTATCCCTATTTCGACTCCTGCTGCGATGCCTCTTTCTGTGTCTTCTGTCGGAATCTTCGTGGCGCTGAGGTCTTGTCGGGCGGGCCTCGCTCGACGCAGCAACGACTTCTGCGAAATCAGAGCCTTCTTGTGTCCCGACACGAGACATGCCGACCTCGACGGCGTTCGCTCCACTGACATTTCGAACGGGGACGGGCAGACCAAGTGCGCGGGCAATGGCATCCTCTTCAGCTTCTTTGATCTTCTGCAGCTCCTCTTTCCGTTTCCGGGCGGCCGTCTCTTCGGCGGTCTCATTGGCAGATTGTTCGTCGGCGTCGCCCTTCGCATACCAGTTGAGATCTCGACCTTGCTGCCAGCGGCCGACTGGAGCTTTGAGACTGTGGCCAAGGTAGTTTTCGCGGTGCGCAGAGGTTGTGACGTCTTCCCAGTTGAAATTGACTCCTCCACGCGATCCTGTCTTGCGAATGCTGGACACGAGATCCATCGTGCTCGTTCGCGCCCGCGCGTAATGATTGTACGATGTCTGCTGTAGTCTCCTTTATGTTCTGTAGACGCCTTGGAGATTTTACGTTCGAGGTCGAAGGAGACAAACGTGCGGGCGCAATAGTGGGAAATGGAGATTGAGAACGGATTCGTGAATATGACGTTTGTTGGGAGCGCTCTGTTTGGGCGGCACTGCAGCCTCAAACGGTAAAGTCCCAGGGCCCCCTGTTGTACCGTTTGTGACACTGTAGCCTGGCTGTCATAAGGCAGCGTCTGCTTGCGGAACCAAGCGGGGCAACTTGGAGAACACGTGCATCACGGCCGGCGCTGTACTGGAGGTAGAACATGGTGTCCAGATATCAACAACTCCAAACTTGAAGCACCTCGCTTCTCAAAATCAAATTCTACCTATACATTCACTAAGTACCTAGTCGAGATATTAAACAGGCACCTAGTGAAATGCTATCCACCCACTTAAGTACTGAGTTGGCGTTAGTGGTGTCGGATGGATGGGACAGTCCAACATGAGCACCTTCTGATGTTCCCACGTACAGACCTTACATTTGTGTCTTTACCCTGTGTTTGACTTTAAGCTGCCTAAAGACATGCGGATATAGCCAGCTTCCCAATGAACCTATTGTGTAGTAAGATGTTATGATGAACAATACGACATTTTATCGCTCCGAACCGTTGCATTCGGGACTGGTAAACTCGGTAGCATATTGGCATATTAGCATAGAAGCCGGTCTGAGTTAGACATCGGTCGCATGCAATGATGCGCCCAGCAGGATGGCAATCAAATTAGGTGGAAGCAATCAGCTGGCTGTAGGAATTGGAAGACAAGATGACCACGATGCCATTCGCCCAAAGAAATTTACTCCAGGCATCGTCCTGGTTTCACGAACGACAAGCCACAACCATGTCCTCATCCCATCCTCGCGAGAGGCGGATATCCTCAATCTTTTGTGCCGAGCTCGAGGCCAAACGACGGGAGATGCAAAGTTTTCAAGACTCAATTATGCGCAGCTTCGAGAACAAATGAGTTGTTCCATACTGTATGTCTTGCAGGTAAGAGCACGTGCTGTGGGGTAAAAAGCTGCTAAGCTGCCTGCCTACAGGTAATACAGTAAATGAGATCTCGCACACTGTCTTTTCAATGTATGCCCCGACATCACCAAGGGAAGTTGCTCCCACTACATACAATATCATCTTGCAGGCAGCGAGTGCGTAAATCCGTCATCTATTCGTTATTCGCGAAGTATCACGGAAGGAGGCCCTCAACGGCAATTTCGCTCTGCACGTTTGCGACCTGTAAGGGAGTCTTCAGACTGGATCCTGTCAATACGAAGTCTTATACATGACGTAGCAGTGCTGTAACACTCAGCAGCACCCAGTGGAAGGAACGAGATCTCGCCAAAGATGAAACGCAAAAATGCGATTCGCGTTACGATAGCTATAGCAGCGCGACACCATGGCTACGCATCTTGAGTTCCCGGCAATATTCCTGTTACCTACCCACTTCGACGATCATGAGCTACCAGAGCTCGAAAGCCAGATCCCAACCCTGACCTATGACATCAACGAAGCCAAAATCATACTAGGAAAAGTGAACAGGAGAATGCGCGCCATTCTGGAGCTCAAGTCCAGGAAGATTCTGACCGAAGAGATCGTCTTGGGGCCCGTCGATGCAAAAGCCGTCGACAGCCCAGACAGCTCAGAGCCTAGAGCAAAGCGCAGGAAGATTGAGGCAGAGACTCATCGCGCGCCTGGATCTGGCGATAGCACAGCTTCTGACACCGAATCCGAGGAAAAGCATGCTGCTGACAAGAGTTCGTCCCCGGCCCGTCCTCGCAACAATGATGATTCAATAGTCGAAGTGGTCAAACTCGCTTGGTTTACCGAAAGTCAAGAGCAGGGCAGAGTTCTTCCCGTTGAGGACTATTTGGTATATCGAGGCCGGAAGCAGTTGCCCGTCATCACGAAAGTGGTCAACAAGCCTAGGCCTGATCCCAAAAGCATACTGAAACGTGCCAGGGAGGAGATAGAAGGCGCTATAACTTCATCCCAAGATCGACCAAGTTCTGGGTATGCAGATGCCAAATTCCATCCCCGGTCGAGCCAGTCAAAACGTCCGCATCTTGTGCCGCAGACAACTTCGGAAGACGAGGAGGCCGCAAACTTGCCCCCTGTCCCTGAGTACCTCCATACGTCATACTCCTGTCAGCGACCTACACCTTTGAACTCACCGAACGACGCACTCATTGAGCAACTGAAGAAGGTGAGAACTCTCAGGCAATTGGAGGGCGATGAAGTGGGGGTAAGGGCATACTCTACGAGTATTGCGGCGGTGGCGGCCTACCCTTATTTACTCTCGTCTCCAATCGGTAAGTCTACTATTCGCGTCACATTACCACACCAATACTAACGCCGATACAGAAGTCGCAAGACTGCCCGGTTGTAGCTCTAAAATTGCAGCTCTATGGCAACAGTGGAAGTCCAATGGCTACCTTGAAGAAGTTCAAGAAGCTTCTTCCGACGAGCGATTGAAAGTCCTGTTGCTATTCTACGAAATATGGGGCGTGGCCGCGAAAACCGCCAACGAGTTTTATAACAAGGGCTGGAGGGATCTTGACGATATCGTCGAGAACGGCTGGGATACTATCACTCGTGTTCAGCAAATCGGTGTAAAGTACTATGACGACATCCAGGAAGGCATCTCCCGCGCCGAAGTTGAGGCCATCGGTGATGTTATCTTGAAACATGCTAGAAAGATTGCAGAGGGATTTCAAATGGTCATCGTAGGCGGCTATCGAAGAGGCAAATCGACGTCTGGTGATGTCGACGTGGTACTCAGCCATCCAGACCCGAAGGAGACCCAATTCTTCATCAACGCTATTGTGAGGAGCCTAGAAGGTAGTGGTCACATCACTCACATGCTTACACTGTCCGACAAGAACAGTGAACGGGGCCAAGATCCAGTAGCTTGGAAGGGAGAGGACAGGAAAGCCGGAGGTTTCGACACGTTAGACAAGGCACTGGTCATGTGGCAAGATCCAGTCTGGGACAAGAAATTGGCGACGAAAAATCCCAATAAACATCACCGCGTCGATATTATAATATCCCCATGGAAGACAGCAGGGTGTGCGGTATTAGGTTGGTCGGGCGCCACTACATTTGAGCGTGATCTTCGTCTTTATTGCAAACACGAGAAGCAAATCAAGTTCGATAGCAGTGGCGCTCGGAGTCGAACTGGGAACGGCGAGTGGATAGATCTTGAGAGTGATGAAAATGGAAATCCCGCGCCGGATATGCTGACTGCGGAGAAAAGAGTGTTTGAGAGGTTGGGGCTTGAATGGCGGCCTCCGGAGGAAAGATGCACTGGGTAGTGGCCATCCGCCTCGAGGATGGTCGGACTTTCTCAGTCTATAGGTAGCAGCACCCTTCCCGACTTATATCGCGTACGCGCATGTGAGTTGGAGAAACATTAATGGAAGTAACAACTTCAACTATCATCGGATTTTGGGTGTGGTGTCGTATCGTCCTTCCCAGTCTACTTGTCACTGCGGTGTAGGTAATGACGAGGTATCTAAAGCGTCAGGAATTCTGGTAAATGTAGTCTCACCAACAGTGGTCAGGAGAGTACTGTTACGAAATTGGCTCACGATTATACGAGCACTATTCTAACACCAAATACAACTTTCACTGCTGTTTCGATATCCACAACTCCCTTGGGGTGGCGAGCAGTTCTATGCTTCAATGCTTATTCATGATAGAAGCTAATCGACCATTCATTCGGCTCACGAAGTGTGTGTCCACAGTGACTGGCATCCGACCATTCGTTCGTCTGCACAAGCGTCTAAGAAGCAACCAAGGCCTTTGTTTATTCACGAGTAATCCCCATTGAGTATTCAAAATTCTGAACTTGATTTCCGACTTGCACCTTTGGCCATCGATAAATACACTCCATACCTCCGTCTTAGACCAGGGGCCTACGAATATCTTAATCAGTCGCCATTTCTTTTGTGCATCCACGTTGTTCTCTCTTTCGCACCCACAGCCAACTTCTTAACATGCCCCCATTTTGGGACTTTGATCTCATCCAACTTGCGGCCTTTTCGCTCTTCAACACGAACATCAGTGTGAGTTACTAAACCCGCTTTCTTTTATCATAATCGGGTATATGGTCTTGATCGAGTATTCGACAACTGCGGTGGCATACTTTCCATTCGTTTGACGTCTATATAATATTGACGTCCACATAATATCCAGGGATTTCCAACTCGGGTGTTGGCTCGCGAGATGGCGGCCGAGGCGGAAGCAGCCAGGGCCCGTGAGCAAGCTTCGTCATCTTCAGGTTCATCGGCTACTATTGCAATGCCCCAACAGGCGACGTATTACCAGAATCTGGCGTATTGGGAAAGACTATTTCAAACATCCTACACCAAAGCCAACCGCCAAGCCGACGGATCGGCCGAGACCTTGCCGCTGTTGTTGTCCGATGACTTGGGAACAAGTCAACTCCGTTGGAAATACGACTCTAAATTGGAACAGATCGAAACTCTCGGATTAAAGTTCGCGAGGACCACATATGCTCTCATGTCCCAAATCGACCAACAAGCCCAGGATGATAAAGGGAAGGGAAAAGAAGTACCACAAGATTCCGGGGCTGAACCATTGAGCGGGGAGCAGTTCAAAGCAATCAGGGACCACATTGTGGCGAATATGGTGCAAGCCGCAAAGAAGACATCGTGCTTGATGGCCTCTCTTGCACAACGAGAGAAAGGCGGATGTTATCCTAATCAGACGAATCTGCTCACCGAAGAGCTACAAAAGATGACTGCACCAGACATTCATGTTATACTTTCGAAAGCTCAACTTGAGGCCCTTCTGGCTCGGAAATTGCCGGCAAGAGAGCAGTGGCTCAAGCGTCAAAAATTGGCAGAGGACGTACTATCAGGGTGCGACAAAGCGTACGATACGTACAATCACCGCAGACATCAAGGAACGACAGAACACTACTTGAGGGCCACATTCGTATGGGGTGTACTCTGCGCTATCTTAGGAGTACTAGCTGGCGCTGGTTTCACGGGATTCCTTCAGATCTTCTTTCAGAAGAAGTCAGATGTCACACCCACACCTACACCTACACCTAACTTCATGTTCTAGAAAATAGCGACAGCATTCGGCGGACTCGCAACCCCCCCAGGGACATTGCACGGCTCACTACTACAGAAGAAACTCCATCGTCCCTCTTTCTTACACGTGTCAGCCAGTTTCTCCAGATCAAACAACTCCCCGATCGGACACCCCCAGCCTGCTAGAAGAACCTCATGCATAGCCCATTTTTCCTTTGACGGCCAAACCTCGAACGACGGCTGATCACCCGCAACAGCGGAGAAGTGGTCCCATATCCAGCGTAGGACTTCCTCGGACTGCTGGACACCGCCAAAAGGGTGCGGGACTACGTCTTGGTGGTTCCATATTTGTTCTGAGGACTTGGTTGCGAGTGCTGCCATGAAGCCTGTGATTGTTGGTTATTTTTCTTTCAATTTTCTTACGATAAATCAGCGTAGATGGAGGGTGATTGATTTTACGCAGCAGACCGTACTGCAGAATGAATAGTGTGGGCTTAGATACTCACCAGAGCGAATAAACAAGATATCACCAAACTTGAGCTCCGTGTCTTGTGCCTTAAGACATGCCTCTAGATCCTCGAGCGGTATCGAGACAGTCTCGAACGCATCGTAATTCTCAACTTTTGACTGGGCTCGTCCCTCTGGTGAAGTCCGCCAACTGTGGTAGTCGATTAGGACACCGCGGCCCATTATGCCTTCTTCTGACCACGCTTGATGTTGTTAGCCTTTTCTATTATCTCCACTGCTCCCTTCCTCTTTCCCCTTTCTTCACGCCGCTCTCATCACCCACAACATTCTACCTCCAACACTCACCTTCCAACACTCACCTTCCAACACTCACCTTCCAACACTCACCTTCCAACACTCACCTTCCAACACTCACCCCATTAACCCCCGCTCCCCAAAAGCAGAAAGTAAAAACTCACAATGGATCCCCAAAACCTCACTCCTCTCGCCCCCCTCCCCCCGTGAGTGAATATCCCTCTGCGTAACCCCGCCATAAAACACCTTTTCGTCCTGATACCCAAAGTGTCTCAATCCATCCCACTGGCTCGAGACCTGTGTGTTGAAGCTCCACGTATCGTCGTTTACTGTCCTGGGCGCCTTGTTGATGACTTCCTGATGGAAGACTGCGCGCCCGAAGAACGCGCGGTGCGGTTGTGCCGTCATTGGCCAGTTTAGGGAGACGCTAGAAGGGGGAAGGTCAGTGAGAGATAATGTTGGGGAAACGGGGGGGGGGGGGGGGTCAAAGGGGCTTCAGGAGAGAGTGGTAGGAAGGGGGAATAGGAGAGGTGAAGATTCTGAGGTTTTGAACTGATGAGCATGATGTGAGGGAGGAAGAAAGAGAAATAGGGGGTTCAACGAGCGAGGCATGAGAGGGGTGGTCCTAAGGGTACGGTGTCTAAAAAGGGGGTAGGGAGCGAAGAGCGAGTGGTGCCAACCAGTCCATTCACTGGGCATCTCAACGTTGGCCTCCTCGCGTGATATCGGGCAACACAACCATCCCTCAGCGTATTACATACCGTTTGCCAGTTTTGATCTCTTCTCTCGCCGCAGCGGCAACTCGCTCATCCGTCAGTCTGTTCAAGAAGCCAAGCTGGTCATCATCCCCGTACAAGCCCCAAGCAGCCAAGCGAGGCGCATCTTTGCGAAGCGGTAGGTCCTCGAAGTTGGGCACGCCGTTCTTGTTCAAATTGAATCCGGAGACTGGTGGCGCCATGTCAACTATGGTCTCCTGGGTCCTTAGGCAGCTTATTTCGAAGTGTTTTCGCGAGTTGAAGGGCTACCTAGTCTGGGTTGAGACGTCGAGTAGATTTCTTGAAGCTCTTCACTCGCTCATAAGTCTGAATGGTGGTAAGTGTTTTATTGCAAATTTGCGTTCAGTCATACGACTCAACTACCGGGGATTGTTTGCCAAGAATATTTGGGATAGCAACATGTAACGAAAACTCAGCAATCCCATTCTAGATCACAAGCTATTAAATAAAACATTCGTCGCGATCGGCTACACAACGTTTGTCCCCTCCTCCACCATCAGTATAGTAACGGCGAACATCCCCGCATCTGCCTGCACCCGGAAGAAGTGGAGTGTGGAGACGGGGAAGCTTGATCACTACGATGGATGTCGTCCAAATCATGTATGCGGCGAGATCTATGAGATGATTTATAAATCGGACGTCTTCCCGTAATGGGCTGAAGGGGCGCGAGGCGCTGCACTGCGGGGTTGGCCAGTCTCCGTCCACTTATCGACATGCACGTCGGGAGTAACCCTCACAGACCATTAACTCGAATCATAGGTAGGTTGTGTGTTTCATGTCACTTTTTCTGGTTCTCACATCCTTCCAACAGGACTTAGAATAATACTCCTTACACGGAATGCTGAAATTCGGACTCATGTACCAAAGCCCATCACCAACCATTCGCATCAATGTGTGCAGGCCTTGAGGATGTGAATTCCAGACCGTGCCCTTCTCTCGATGAAGACAGGTACCTATCGTTTAAACATTGTTTGTCTGTCCATTTGCACCTGGATGAACACACCCATCGGTGGGGTAGCCATTAATCCCGTTTTCAAAGTCTCTTCCGGTTGTTCATACCGTTGTAGTAGCAGAGTGCATCTTGTATCGAACCACAATAACGCCAAAGCCTCAGGGTCATAAGACTCATTCATCATCACTGCGCAGTAGAAGAATCATCCCATCCGAAAGGTGGTATAAGTGGTATAGGCTCAGGTCTAATCCATTATAAATTCGTCGATTGGCGCTTCAAGCTAGTATACAATGTCGACACTGAGCTCACGATCGCTTACGATCCCTAAAAAAAAAGGTCAATTTGAGTTTGGTTGGTCTGGATCAAGTGTCAAGACTTACGTGCTAAGTCTCCGGGAAAGTGACTGAAGTTTGGTATCATTCTCGGCCTCTCGAGACGCTTGCTCCAGTGCCTGTTGACGCTCCTCCTGCTGTGTTTTGACAACCTCATCGTGGCTTGGTGGCAGCCGCTCGTTCTGCAGATCGACTTTTCTGGCATCTTCAAAATTGGTGATTGCGTTCTTGATACCCTCAGCACCAAGCATCAGTGTACCTGCAGGCAATCGGCCTCCAGATACGGTCTTGAGCTCCGTGACTCTTTCGGACTCTTCTCGCAGGACGTTGAAGACACGTGACATGCGTCCGATCGCCAAGATCTTGTTCTTGACGGCGCGCTTTCGAGCCTCCAATGAGGCGTCTGCCGGGCTGGCGATGGGAGGGGAGTGGGGGCCTGCCGTAGACGAGGGTGTGTCTTGCTGAAGCTCTTCCTCGGAGCACGTGCTCAAGATGGCGATAAGCATGTCGGTGATCTTCTCTCCGACGAAGGGCAAGGACCAGGTGAAGACATCCATGAAGTTGGGAAGCCAGTAGGGGTGTGGGGTGCAGTTAAACTGTCGAATGTTCATAACATTGTTCTCATACTTCAATACTGCTGCCTTATTGTTATAGACATCAAGATAGTTGGGCGCTGAGAAGATGGTCATAACACTTGGGAAGCCAGTCGTCCGTGTCTTGCGATACATCCGGTAGCCTGCGTCTTGAGCCTCGTGAGCGCGGATGATGGACAAGAGGTTGTTCTTCTCCAAGAAGTTGCAGGCGGCATGGTACGAGAAGAAATAGGAGCAACCTCGTACGTGGTTGTGCATGAAGTACTCGTTTGTTTTCTCCTGTCCGAAATCTTCGAGCGGATCTGCCCAAAGAATGTCACACATCAGGCCCTGGGTGGGCGGCTCTCGGAAACGGTCGATCTGTGATGGTGTTAGCCAACAAGAAGGCTACAACACGTGTGTGGTGTTTGCTCACATTGCGCAAGTCGTCAAGGGTGTGCAGCTCGGGGCTCAGCCCACCGTGTATGCACAGGAACTGTTTGTTCATAACGGCGGCTAGCGGGAGACTGCAGAAGGACTCCATGCAGGCATCGTAGATGACTTCAGAGTACTTATGCTTGCATTCCAGCTTGAAGGTGAAATAGTCGGTCAAGTGGCGACATTCATGGTTGCCGCGCAGCAGCCATAAGGTCTTGGGATAGTGTATTTTCAACGACCACAGGTAAAGCACACATTCAATACTAAAATAGCCTCTGTCGACGTAGTCGCCTAAGAAGAGATATCTGGTCTCGGCTGGGTCACCCCCGACCTCGAACAGTTTCATGAGATCGTAGTACTGGCCGTGTACGTCACCACAGACGGTTATGGGAGCGTCCATCTCGAGGAGGTTGGGCTCCTGGCGCAGCAGGTCGGTACCAGTCTTAATGATCCATAAGGCTTGCTCTTCGGTCAGGCGACCCTCGCGATAGAAATGCTGCTTCAGGAAGGTAATGTTGGGCTTAGTGTGGGACTCGTCCTGGAAGAACTGCTCGTCGGAGGGCTTGAACATGGCCGGGGCCTGGACATCTAAGCACATATAGTACATCAGTGCCGTGATCGCACAGGCGGGGGGCGGCGAGAGTATTTGAGATGGGAGAGTGGAGGATTGTACCTTTGCAGACTCGCTCAGTGGTGTTAACCTGAGTTCCGTCTTCCATGGTGTGGATAGTGAAGTCGATCTCGGGCAGAGGTTTCTTGTGGCGGATGGCGCGAATGGCATTGTCGACATGGGTGTTGCGCTGGTCGTCGCCAGGCTGCTGAGGGGAATGCTCGCCTTCAGCGTCCATGTTGGCGGTGGGCTGCGCCGTGGCAGATCGTCAGACTTGTTGGCGTGTGGCTCTGGGGTTTGATGACGGGAGAGGGGGGCGCTATCGGGCGATAATAATAAAGGACTACGATGGACGCGGATGGTCCCGACGGGAGGTAGTGGCCGCGAAAGGTACGGGCGAAGAAACTGGGATGTCGCTGGTAGAATTGAAGCGGAAGGCTCCAAAAGCAAAAGGTTCGAGAGTCCAGTCCCAAATGCCAGGTGATGATGGGTCGAGGAGGTGTCTTGCGCCTCAGACTTGGGCGGCGAAAGAGAGAAGCACTTTACCTACTGCACTGCAGGGTGGGCGGTCGCCGTCTAGCCTAGCCCGGGGTGCTCTGCTTCAGGATTGGAATCACGGCTACGGGTTATACTTCGTGACAAGGTATCTTCACCGCTTGCTCAGGACTGATACGGTGAGATACGATAGGCTACAGAGCATCTCGGGTACATCACCTTCTGGTCTCGCTGCCCCTCTCTTCTCCCCTCTGTGCACGCTTGTGTGTGGGGTATCGTCGATTTTCAGGAGGGCAGGCAAGATACCCGATAGCAGGTAGGACCTTCAAAGGCCCGGCCCATGGCTGGAATGCTCTGCTGAGATCTGACGTATCTGACCACGACCTCTCTCACTCATTGCTTCCGAAGGATGTCATATAATGGTAATGAGTGAAGTCCCTCCTATGCAGCCTTGCAGGATTGTTCTTGGGGAGCATCAGATTTCGCACTTTGCGAACGCGTGGCTTCAGCTGTTGGCCAAGGGGAGGCCGCCGCCGCCGCCAACCTCGAACCTCGCATGTGCTACGTGAGGCGACCGACGTTCTCTTCAGTTCCCCGTGGCGTCCTGTCGTTTCATTTCAGCTGACCATTGCTGCCTGGAATCATCTGTCGTGTTTTAGGGATCATCACTCAAAGTGTAATTCTGTTAAATTCTGGATGCAATTGCCAATGCCTGCCCTAAGGTATGTATTGGCAATGACTTCATAGCACAGGCCAATTGAAACCGAATCGGAGCTAAATTCGACCCCAGAGGCGTTGAAGACGAAGTCAGATGTTTACCACGTGAAATTTCCACGTGAAGCTTCAACGTTAGGGCTCATCAGGACAAGCCATGCTCAATACATTGCGTGCTATCCTCAGTATCATCGGTATTGGGACTTTCTTATCATCCCTCAGAAACAGTGCCCTTAACCCCCAGTCGGGATGAGCGACCGTTGGGCTGCTAGGAATAATTGATCAAGATGCCGCTATGGATGATACACTTTGGCTTTCTTTAGTATACACATCGTAGTCATCGAGTTAACTCCACGAGAATACGTCGTCTGAACACACAGTCGGACCGGCTGATTCGTCAATCTCGTTCAATCGAAGTACCTTCGGACTTGAATCGCGTTGGGTTTATACGTTTCCTTAGGCATAGATTCGAAAGGCTTTGCCCATATCAACTCTGACTAGGTTGGTACTCAACATGCTCTTAGCGGCGGTTGCGAAGCGTAGTCATTGCTCTGCCGATTATCAAAGGTGTATTACTCAGTCGAAACCACTCTTAGGCGCACACAATACCACCATTCCATTCATGATCGAATGCGGAAGCACGGTTTGGCATACCGTTCAACATAATCTCAGGACCGACACCTTTCCCATGGCGTAATGCAGGCTTCCAAACCCTCTCGACGAATGACCCTCCAGCCAGCTATCCAATTACTTGTTTCAAAATATCGTCTCGTTTGAAGTTGGTGTTTCTCCATCGCGAAATGTAGTCGTCGCGATTGACTTAGAAGATGTTAGCTGAGCCTCAGTGTCCCCATGATTTGACGAGTAATGAAACATGAACTCACTGTAAGCACCACAGATCCGTCTGACACCAGTGAAAGCACTCCTACCATGCATGACACGCCAGTTGTCAAAAACTGCATCAAAGTGTCAGCATATACCTCTCATCATCTCGTGGCAAACACTCACTTAGTACATTACCCGGCTTCAACTGAAACCAATACTCAATCTCCTTACGCGTCAAGATTTCGTTCCACTTGCGCGCGGCTCTATACCAGTCTGCGGGTGTATATTTCGCCCCAAAAGGCACAACGCCGCGATCATCATTATTCCATCTAATACGATGCATCGCTTGCTTTTCAGAGTCGTACTCAAGCACGGGATAAAGCTTGTCCGGAGATATCGTGATGCCTTCGTTCCCGCTAGCATGCCAGGGGAGCTTTACCGACGCTAAGATATCGAAGGACTCTGGGTCTTCCTTTTTCAGTATATTAGCTGCATGGAAACCATCGACCAGCAATGACTGGCCGCCAAGAGACTTCTCAGAGCCTTTCTCAGTGCTTGTGTTCGTGTGTGAGAGCAGGTGAAATGCCTGCAGCCCAGAGGGATCAGTGAAGTAAGTGGTGTCTGTATGGGCGGCTAACGCTATATTCGTGTACGCCGTATCGGCGAGGGCGAGGTCCGGTATGAAATCATAGAATCCTCCGTAGTGGGTTTCTCTGATGAATGCAATCTTCTCTAATACGTCCTTTGTAGTCTCTGCTGGTTCTGTGGGCACTTCGGTCACGAAAACGAATCCGTTTCGTTTCTGTGTATTTACATGAGCAAGATACTGAAAGCGGATTTGAGGAAGAATTCCATACGATCATGTCTGTTAGGCGGCCTACTGATTCCGTTTCGTTGTTGCCGAGATCACTGTAGGAGACTTTCGAGCCCTGACATCCTTCGGCTCCAAAGTGTTCGATGCTTTACACATATCAATACACTCGAACTACCCAACACATAGTGGTGAGGTACTCACCGGGTGGACTCAGGTTTTGGTCTATTTCCTTTTATGTAAGACTCCAGAAAATCCCAAGTGTACACACTCTCGTGCGAGCCGTGCGACCCTAAGGCCGTAAGTCAATATCTCATCAGTTCGGAGTTCAAGAATTGTATTACAACTGATCTGGATCCCATCTTCTAATACTTGAAGACTCGACGGGTGGATACCCTCGGGTATCTGGTATAACTTGGTCAGTACAAACATTCGACCTCCCTGGAGGCGCACAAGGAATGGCTACCGCAAATGTGTCAAAATTCCGCTGTCTAGTGTTTTGATGGATGCACGTGTTACAGCGACAATTGTCTCTAGATGAAAATGAGTATGACGCGACCGGCTGCCTAGTAGGGGCACACCACAACGAACCGTAGCCATATGTAAGGGCTTCAAGAGCAGTCAGTATTGAAGATTTTCATCAAGGTAATGAGCACTGTCGCTCGTATTCAGCTTCCAGAACTCACACTTTGCTATTGATAGGGTTCACGTTCGCGTCTTCGTAGTTAAACGCGACATGCCCGTTTGTACGGTCCCAGTTCGAGACGGACAATTTGGGTCTCGCTGATCCATGAAATCTCCTCTGGAAGACAGGTAGTCGTCTTGGTTGAGCGAATCTACTGCCGGGTTGGCTTCGAGCAACATCAATAAAACAGAACCTCTAGCTTTCACACTGTGACTTACCATATAGAACGAATGCCGCCTTTCGTCAGTTTGGGTAGATACATTGTGACGCTCAGTACCGGACCGCGTTAATGCCTGTAAATGTCAGATGACACGAGAGTGATGAAGGGCTATGATAGCTCATACAGTGAGGGCAAGAGAATAGAGTATCTCGAGTTTGATATCACTATTGTCAATGAGTATCGGATGAGAAAACAAGCGTCGCGTAGGTGTTCTTGGTAAGTTGGAGTGAGATGCCCTCATTCAACCCCTCGGCGGCTACCTACATCCCAACGCCCTGGAACCCCGCCCGGCAGCGGGACTCCACGTCAAACCTTCAGCCTTCAACATAAAAACCATGGCGTTTGTCATGTACAGGTGTCAAGATGAAGTGTAGATGAGAGTCAAATCATTGATATCTCTGTTCTGTTCTCATCAGACTCACATATTCTTATGTTTGCCAATACATCTGCCAGAATAAAGCAATGGCTCTCCAGCCACCTTATAATGGGTAGTAATACTACAGAAGACGAGTTCATGGAGTTGATACCAGTATGACGCGTCATAAACTGCGTCTTCATGCTAACAAAGATATTCTCGCGTGCTCGAATGAACTTTAGAGTATCTTCCTACCGAATGTTCCTGTCGCTACGACGATTGGGCTCCCAATTATTTTCTTGCCTCATCAGCGTCAACCGTCGCGGGTAATCGACTCGACGTTTCCACACAAGAGACAACTTCTTTCATGTTCTCGCTCAAGTCTCAAATGATATTTTGAAAGGAAAGGGCTATTGTCTAGCCGTCCCTGAGCCATGATGTAAAACATGTTGAAATTAGGTAGAGAACATTATTAGGTATCAGAAGACATCTCACGACTTTGTACAGCCCTCTCCGATGCAAGAAGACCAGACAAACGTCAATCTTCTAGAAATGCCTAAAGTCATTTCAAACTTTTCAGAATGAGGGCATGTGCATGGAAAAGTCAAGAAGACCGACGTTGCTGATAACAGGTCAATAAGAACAGACCCATGTTCAAGTATCACAAACGCCGCGTACCTGTTGTCGCATATTCTTAGAAAAATTCGACACTAGCAAGGCTTTCAGAAACCACACATACCGTGGATCATGTTTACTAGAGTCTTATGCATGTCTCTCAAGTATGTTATGCAGAGGAGCTTACTGAAAGACGGGTTCGCCCCCTTGTGATATCTAGAAGTGTAGGAGACGGTTCCATCAGCTCGATACCGTACTCAGAACATGCCCAACCTTTCGCATTGTACCTACTGATTTGACTCACTCCTTATATGCGATTGACACAGCACAAGACGGCGAATTCTGGGATGAATGCCAACACAAATTTCAACAGCAATGTATTTTCAATCTTCAACCGGACTATTTCAAAATGGCATTTTGGTCGAGCTTTCGCCAAAGTAAAACTCATTCAAACAGGGCTAAAGAGAGTACGAAAGACTCGCGCATGATACATCATATTCGCGACATCACTTATAAAATAATACCTTTCTTTTTCTTCGTCCTCGTCGTGTTCTCAACCGGCGCCATCCTCGCCGCAACAATCTATGTGAACAAGGTTTTGCCACAGCAAGGGACGATCGTGATTGCCATCTTACTTCTGTCTCTTTTCATCTTGTTCTGCTTCGGACATTTCTATCTATACGGCAGGAAGAAGCACATGGACGATATCGAGCTCGAGCGGAGATTGAGCCGAAGTGAGAGGGGTCCGGCTCAGAGGCTTCAGCAATTATTCAACAGACATGATTCCAACTCCCAGCAGAGGCAACATGTCGAACCAGGTCAAACCGACCAACTTAACAGCCCAGCGCCCAGTCCAAGGACTTACAACCGATATCGATCTACTAGATCGGGTGCACCCGAATCCCCTAGGACGCCAGCTGAAGTTGGTACCACAACCGAAGCAAATGTTGAGAGGATGCTACCACGACCAGATCCTACGCAAGACAACCGAAGATCAGCAGTACAAGCTTTGCCTCAGACTCCTTGTCCTATAACTACGTCTTCGAACCTTCGCCAACATAATCTCCAACCAGAGGGACTAGACATGCCCGCATCACCACCAAAAACATACCAAACGACAAACACCGGCCGGGATATAGATAGAGGAACCAACAGCCTCACAAATGTTCCCTCGCAGCTAAGAGCGCATTTTGCCTCTTCGACTAGAACGCCATTGACAGTCCCTCATCAAGGCACAAGCCGTCCCACGGCAATAACCTCACATGATACAAATATCTTCACGCATAGCAACCCAAGAACAAAAACAGCTGATCATCAAAGATCACCGTCACAACACAATTCCCAGGGGAACACCATGCCCTCCACCACCCCAAACATCCCATCAACCGTCCTCCCACCCCAAGATCCGGACACAAACCCAACACCAAAACCCCTACGCATCCTCCGTCCCGCATCACTCATAGTAGGCACCAGCTCCCACCAACCCACCACTACCCAGCCCCTTCCCTCCGGAACCAAGAGACCGAAAGAACAACGTCTACCCGTCTCACCACGAAAACCCCAAGGCCCCCGACCTTTCCCCTCGTCAGCCATCCCATTACGAAGTAGCAGTAGGACGTTCCCACCGAAGCCCTACACCTCTAAGGCGGCGCAGACACAACGGCCGGGCTTCATGTGATAAGAAGCTCCGTGCAAAGGTCTCCCGCAGGGAGCGCGAAAACGTTCCCAATGTATCTGATGAGTTGAGATATCAATTCGACGATAGGGAAAATAAAGTGTTCATCTTCACGAACCCCATATCCGCCGTCCCACGATTGATTCACCCCTTACTCCAACATTCCGACACACGACCAAATCTTTCCCTGTATCTGTCTCGGCAAACTGACAGCGCTATGTGCGTCTATCATCCTAAACTCTGCGACAATTTAAGCCTCATCACACAAACCTAGTGCCAAACAACATGGCAAATCACGAAAAAGTGCACTGGAGGAAAGGTAGCCCCAAGTGATGCGCATATGGGGGCAATGGTTGTAGATAGGGTATTGAGTACCAATTCCAAGACAGTACATAATATATACATTACCACCTATCCTACAGACCACTTCCAATGTAGTCCCTTATCGCTTTTGTGCGCTATTATGATTGCTTACACAGGCAAGGCTCGAATGATGGTGACATCGGCTCTCGATCCACACAAGCAACAATGACCGACCTCACTACGGCTTGCCGCCCAATAATTAAGCAAGCGCACTAACAATTGTGTGGCTCGTGTCCATAGAGGGTTTTCCCCTCTTGTCCATATTCCGCTTTTCGATTATAACAAGGCTTCGAGTTCCACCGGTAAGGCCCATGATCGAATGATGATAAACGGGCAGCTGCTCCAGATGTGCAACTGGGCGATGGAACACCGTTTTAACCATATCCGTTACTAGGATACGGCCGTACACAAGTGGCAAATGGTGGTGACGACTCCGCGACGTTGGCAAAGTCAGCATGTCGCGGATTGAGGATTGATCAACACTGGGCAGGAAGATCAATATGCCCTGCCCAGTGATACCTCGTCAATATGTCGGCGCCACCTAGGTGCAATGAACAAAATCCCAAAGGGCGTTAAGTTTGGACGACGTTTTTCACTGTGCTGGAAATGGAGGTTCCTGTTCGGATGGCACATCTTGGTCCGGAGGCGGTACTACATGACCACCGTCAACTACTACCTGTTTGTCGATGCGCGTCTCCGTATCGCCATATTCGAGTCGTTTGTAGGTTGTTATGCGTGCGGTATTCATGTCGATGTCGAAAAATCGAATTCGTCGAATGTACCCATCGTAACCGCCATAGCCGCCAAACCCACTGCCGCCGCCGTAGCACATCCAAATCTGGGGTCGGCTCTGTTCTTGGTCGAGCGAGAGCATACAATAATCATTGGCATGGTCACTGCGAGAAGTTAGCGTTATGCTTCATACACACCGAGGGTGGACTCCACTGACTGTCCGCAGCTGACCATGACCACGCCCTCCTCGACTAAGGCATCGTGGAAACCTGAGTTGAATACTGGAGCTGTCACGCCTTCCAGAGGTGCTCCAATGAAGGGATTCCCTGGAACGACATATTCGGGCAAGGGAATATGAATGAAAGCCAGATCCATATGAATATGAGTATACTCTTTGTGATTTTGCTTGAGACTTGCTGCTGTCTGCTTGAACCAGTCAATCTGAGTTTTCTTGATCCAGTCGTAGCCAGGCCACTTTCGCTCATCAGGCGAATAAGAATGGGTATCAAGCATGTATAATGTCAGGGCGGAATGCTTCGAGTTGCCCTGCGCGAGGACTTCGAGGTAATAGTTGCCCACGCCGGCAATATCTTCAGGACCGGCCCTAGAGAGTGAGTACGGCAACTGTTCAATAAGTGCCATCTGTCCCGCCCGAGACATGGAGCCTTCGTCGTCGTGATTCCCAAATATCGACACGTAGGGTATTTTATGCCGGATAAGGATCTGCGCATACTTGAAGATAGCCTATCACCAGAGCGAACATTAGCAGCCGAGATACACAGGAACGCAGTCACAAACGTCGTGGGTTCATACAGTTTGTGCGTCTGGAGCGGTCTCGCCATTAACTTGATCGCCGCTCAACACGACCAAGTCGGGCTTCTCTTCCTCAATCATCTTGACGACAAAGTCAAGCGTTCGGGGATCTGCCTCACATGGACCACCATCGTATTCGTCTGGAACGGGGTCACGACAATGGCCCAGTCCAGTGCTGAGATGCAGATCAGCCAGCTGCATGATCTTGAACCTGCCATTGTCCCTGATGCGGGGCTGTGGCTTCAGGGGCTCATCATAGCCGCCGCGCCTGATCGTAAGATGCGCCGAGGGCATGTCCGCGCTGAGATCGAGCAACAGCGGGGTTCCCTGTATATGCCAACCTGGCCGAACCTCGACACTATCGTCGCCGAAAAGCACATCGACGGAGATGATGGCGTCCTTGGAGTCGCTGGCATGAGGTTTGGCAGAGCGCAGGATCCAGACTCCACCGGGTCGAGACTCCCACTTGACGTTGGCCTGGTCCTTGGGGACGGTGTCCGGGACTCTGCCGCCGACTTTGACGTCGATAACAACCCTGTCGTTGGCCGTCAGGTCTTCCTCCTTCTTCCGCTGGACGTGGACATAAGCACTAGAGACCCAGGCTTTGTTCAGGTAGAGATTCTTGTCTACGCGGTGCCACAGTTCGGGGTCCAGCTTGCAGGAGGAGAAGAGATTGACCTTGGAGCACTTGGTAATGGTGACATCGGTGACGACAAGTCCATTGTGGTGCTGGGGCATGTACTCATGAACGGCATTGGGCAGAAGGCGGAAATTACGGTCGAGTAGGAATATGACGACGAAGGCGAAAAAGGCGGCGGCAGCGAGCTGTGTGATGGTACGCACCTGTTCCAGGCCAACACGATTAGCGATCAGGTAATGGTTACGGCTGATGCCGACGCATAAGCAGTCGGTAGGCAACGGCACACATTCAGGAGGGAGTGGGCCATACGATACGTCGCGTCATGATGGAGGAAGGTCGCCGACTTAACGGCTACTTCACGTAGGGGGCGCGCCGGTGGTTACGCTGGTGAGGGCACAGGAGCAGGAATGTACAGGTAGCAATAGGGGCGGCTGCAGCGTGCTACGAGTCATTTTCAACGTCCTAAATCATGCTATGCGTTGTCATGTAGCGGCGCACAGACGAGCAGTGATGCCTGCGTATGTCGCTGCGCCGTCGTGGTGATGAATTACGATGTGGGAGCGACACAGCGGGTGACAATTGGTGATCGACGATTGCAACTTGGCCTGCAGATTACGTGTAGATTCGCGACTGCCATTGTCGGCGGCAGCTTTTTGGGAGGGACGGGACGGTATCGATTTCCACGATAGAGGCTTGGCATGATTCTTCGGACGGATAAGGTAGGGACCAGTCGCCAGGTGGAGCCCTGCAGCCGGCATTGCTATCGCAACAAATGCCACATTTTACCCAGTGCCAGATGACTAAGAGTAATCTGGGCCAGAGCTGGGCGTCGCCGACACACCTCGGCGCCGAACCGTGAACACGAGCAAGACGCCTCTATTCAGACTCGGCACGTCCGTGCAGACTGTGGCGGTCGCCGTGCTACTGGGGCACCTCAGCCGCATCATCTTCAGAAATGAGCCCACCACTCGAAACAATGCTGGTGTTCTTAGAGAGCTTATGTACAGTTGCGCTGCATCTATCCGCAAGTGCTCCTAGGGAGATACCTACCTACCTAGGTACTGTTATTAGTCCAAGCGGTGGCAGCCGGGTAGCCGGGCAGCCGGAAACTCGATCTATTTTGGGTATCAGGTACCAGCCTGCAGGATGCGAGCAGGGAAACTGCTGTGGATGCATCCTTGCCGCATGGTGTATTCACTCTTCTGAACTCGAGCATACCTCGGCATGTTGAATTGTCGGACCACCTTGAAGTTCCAGAAGGACGGATTACAATTGTTCTACGATCCTGGGGCTGTTACGATTATCTCAAGATCGATTCTCCACCAAGATCGTCGGCTTGTGAAAGATCGCCATCACACATCAAGTGCACATATGATCTCATCATCTGGAAGCTGCCAAAACTTAGACTATCGCATTATACAGGTCGCCAGGATCTGGGACTAATTCTGTGGAATCACTCCACCACACTTGACCTGTTTTTGCCCTGCTGCTCGTCAATCCGTACTTTACCACCCAAATATACCCTGGATATACATGACTATGAGCTCCAGCTAAATCTATTGATTGTTGCTCAACACCATCGTCGCCTCCCCAGTACGTACGAAGAATAGGCACTCAGTAAGGCCTAATTGCTATGGGCTATATGTATGTGAGGCCTGTTGAGCCCTCTGTATAAGGCCTGATCAGGGCTGTATATGGAGCCTGGAACGAGATCTTGAAGGCCTGATAGGGGCTATTGCGTGGGATAGGCTGGAATACTAACTATACGGCGTCACGAAGGTGTGAATAGCTTCAGTTTCGTCACACATTAATTGAATGAACGAAGAACATTTGTCCCAGATGTCACTCTCTGGCCAATTTGTATGGAAAAGGACGAAAAGTGACTGATTTTCAAAGTGTATCTTGTTCAGGTTAGGTGTGGTGGAGTGTTTCCACAGAATTAGTCCCAGATCCTGGCGACCTGTATGAAAATGCAGTACCCGAGTACCGCTGTTTCGAGTCATGATAGTTTGGTTGCTTGATGTCAGGGCACACAGCCTGACTCAGAATTCTGGGGAAGGGCGGAAGTGTCACGTTTTGCTTTTTTGCCTTGGGGTTGATCATTCAGACGCCTCTTCAACCGACAACCGAGCTTTGGGGAATGTCAACATTATTTCGATCCTCGCACGTGTAATTTCCCAGACCTCTGGAAAGGTACCCAAGGCTAGCGACGCAAGCGAGGACAAGACTTCCTTTAGCTTCAGCACTTCGGCAGATATTCCGTTCTGCTGTTTACCGCCTCGCTTAACTATCGAGGATCTGGAGCTCGAAGGGTCGTGGTGAATGTGGTGAACGTGGCTATCAGCTGTGCGGAGCCCTGCAGACTAGCAGTAATAATTCAAGCGATATAGGGAACAAGCTGACGCTCGCCCTCACTCCGTAAGGGTTAGGAGATATTCGGATACGTAAGTAAATAAATATATAAATAAGCAAGTATATATATAGTATATAGTAATAGGCAAATGTTTATATATATAATATAATATTTAAGCAATAATAAAAAAAAAGCGGTAAATATTAAATAAAAAAGGTCGTAATTATTTAAATAATTAAAAATAGGTTTTTAAAAAAATTAAATTAATTAAATTGCGTAATATTTAACGGCTATATTTATATTATTAATTTTATAGATTTATTATTATAAAACTTTTTTTTCCGCTTTTACCCGAATTTTTATTCGTTTTAATATATATAACTTTTTATGCGTTTATTTTTAATACTAATTATTTATTTTATTAAAATCGCGGTTTAATTTTAAATCGAATAGTATTAATTTTATTTTAATTAGTTTAATATATATCGTACGTTTAATAACGGCTAAATATTCGTTTTAAGCCTGTTTTTTATTTTATTATAATATTTTATTATATTATATTTAATTTTATATATAACGAAATTATTTTTAATTTTATATATTAATTTAAAGCTAAAAAGCATTAATTTCGATTTATTTTAAATATTATTCGCTTTTATTTATATAATAGCTTTATTAATAATTTATATAAAATAAAAATCTTATTATTATTTATTTTTTATTTTAACTAAAACCTTTTATACGTATTTAAAGCTTTTTTGCTTATAATATTTTTTATAATTATTTTTTACTATTTAATATTAAACGATTTTAAATATAACGGCTATTTTTAAAAAATATCGGTAAAATAAAAATAATACGTTTTATTAAAGGTTAAAAAGTGCGTTTAATTAAATTAAATTTATTAACGGGTAAATTTCGTTAATTAAAACTAAATTATAGTTTAACGAAAACGAATTAAAACTTTTAATTTTTATAAAAACGCGTTTTAAATTTATCGTTTTTTTTAAACTTTTTATTATAAATCTATTTAGCTAAACGTATAAAGCCGTTAGTAATTAATTTATTATTTTTTATAATATTTTAAAAGCTTTTAATAATAACGTTATTAAACTTTTTATTTTATAATTATTTTTAAATATAAATAATAATATTGCCAATTTTATAATATAGTTTGCTATAAAATAAGCTTTATTTATTTTTAAAGCTTTTAAATATAAATTAATTTTAACCGATTAATATATTTCGGTTATTAATAATAATATATTTTAAACTATAAATAATTTTAAAACCTAGTTTTTAATTTTATTTAGGCTTAATTTAATTAATATTAATACGTTAATATTAAATTAATTTATAACGTTTATAATTAATTATTAACGTAAACGTTTTAAATTAAATACGTTTATTATAAATATTATAGCCTTTATTATAAACGTATTAATAAATAATTTAGTTTCGATTTATATTAATAATACGTTTAATTAAATTCGTTTATAAAAAACAAATAATACGTTTATTAATATTTACGACTATAAATAAAACGCGTTAATTAATCGTTTGTTTTTAATATTATATAATAAAAAAATAATATTTAACCGTTTATAATCGAAAACTATTTTTAACGATTTAATAAAAACGTAAATAAATAATTAAAAACTAAACGCTATCGTTTATTACGTTATTATAATAATAATAACCGTTTATATTAAAAAATATTTCGTAAATTATATAATACGTAGCGAATTTAGCTCGTTTAAGCCGTTCGTTAATATAAATTTATAACAATATTTTATTTATAATAAATAAAGCTTACGTTTTTAATAAAAACTTTTTTAATAGTTTATAAATATTAAAAACTATATATTAACCGAAAAATTAATCGCTTTTAAATTATTTTTATATATAAACGCTATAAATAAACTACGTTCGATATATATTTTAAATCGTATATTAATTATTATAATAGCCGTATATATTATAATAATAAATAACGTTATATTCGGAAAAACGGCGTACGTAAAATATTAACGTAAAAACAAACTTTTTCGATTTTACGTCGTTATATAAAACGTTTTAATTAATAATTATAATAATTGCTATTATAATAATAACAGTTTATATTATTTTTTTTAATTATTAAAAAAAACGTAAATTATTAAACCGATTATATTAAATAATAATAATAATAATACCGTATAAAAAACTAAAAAAACTATTATAAACGTAAAAAAATTTTAATAACGTCGTTTAGTTTAATATTAATAATAAAATTATCGCTAACAATTATAGCCGCTTTATTAATTATTCCGTTATTAATTAAATTTACGCGCTGATTTTTTACCGACTTTTTTGCTTACCGAACGTTTTCGATTTTTTTTAAAACGGCGTTTATTTTTTTTATAATTACGTTTATTTTATTCGTAATTACGCCTATTTGTTTTAAAACCGCGCCCGTTAATATTAGTTATAACCGCCGTTATTATAAATATATTAAAATTTTTTAAATTTATAAATATTTGTTTTTATACGGAATTAGTTTTTTAAACGTTAAAGGTATTTATTAAATTACGTTTATACGTAAATAATATTATATTTATTAATAATTTTAAAAGTTAAATTAACCCGTTTAATTTTTTTAAATTTAATTTAATATAATAATAAATATTCGTTTTTTTTTATAACGTATTATAATATATTTTAATAAATAGTAAATATTATTTAATAAATAATCGATAACGTTCGGTAGTTTTTTTTTAATATAAATATAAACGTAAGTTTATTTTTATAACAAATTGCCGCTATTTATTACGGTTTTTTATAAATAATACGATTATATATATTTTTCGCTGTTTTATTTTAGTTTAATTTAAATATATATATATAAAATACTTTTATTTTTTATTTTTTTCGGCGAAATAAAAAAAAAACGTATTTATATATTTATATTTTTATAAACGTTCGGCGTTTATTAAGTTTTAAAATAACGAAAAATATACGTTTTTATAAATTTTCGAAATAGTTTATTGCAATAAGTTTTAAAATTTAAGTTATTAAAAGGTTATAAATAATAATTTATAAAATATAAAAAACGAAAATATAAAAAAAAAAAAATACCGATCGTAGTATTAATAATAAATTCCGATAATTATAAATAAATAATGAAACTAATTAATAATAGAAAAAATTTAATTTTTAATTTTATAAAAAAAAAACTTTTTACGTTATTAAAAAATATAATTTTATAATAAACGTAAATAAAAATAATATAACGTATTATTATTAATTATTTATTTATAAACTAATTGTTTTAATATTTTAATATATATTATATTTTTTACTAAACGATTTTTAATATTTAGCGAAATTAATACTTTTAACTTTTTAAAGCTCTGTATTTTTAATAACGTAATATATAATTAATTATATAAAAATATTAAAATTTAAAAATTAACCTCGATTGTTTTAAACGATTATTTTTATAATTTATTAATAATTATTGCAAAATATAAAATAACCGAAAATTGCCGTTTTAATTAAAAATATAAATAGTTTTCGTTATTATATACGATTTTGATTTTAAAAATAATTTTAATTTATTAATTAAATATATTATTAAAGATTTTAGCTTTTATATTATATTTACGTAGCCGTACGACTATTAATTAAATACCGTTATAAAAGCTTTAATCCGGATTTATATTTTATAATAATATAATAAAAATACCGATTTTTAATAAAAAAGTAAATAATAACGTATTATTTAGCCGTATAAACCGTAAAACCTTAATTAAAAATTTATCGCCGTCGTTTATTACTGATTTTATATATTCGTTATACGAAATATATTTTTTTTAACGCTTTAATAGTTTTTAAAGCAAATTATTATTAATTAATTATATAATAACGTTATACGTTAATAAAACGGCTTTTATAATAAAAACAAACCGGTTTAAAATAGCCGAACGTATTATATTATTTAAAAATATATATTTATATATATTTTTAAAATTATAAACGTTAAAAATTAATTATAACAATTTAAAACTTTAGTTTATAAACTTTTTATTATTAATATTTTAAAACTATTATATAAAATCGCGATTTAAAAAATTTGTTTATTAAATTTATATATTTTTAATTAAAAACAATTTTTAAAACCGATTTTAAATAAAAAAATACTAAAAATAAATTATTATTATTTAAAATCGAAAACTTTTTTATATTATTAGTAAAATTTAAACGAAATTGTTTTTAAAAAATACTAGTAAGCTTTTAAAAAACGTATTATTTTTTTTAATATTATAAAATATGCGGTAAATAATTTCGAAAATATATTTATATTATATTATAATTTTATTTTAAATAATTAAAACAGTTTAATAAAATAGTTCGGCCGTAGTTTTATTATAATTAACGTTATAAATTAATTATACGTTTAGTTTAATTAAAATTTTAAACCGTAAATATACCGTTTAATTTTTAAATAGTAATAACGCCGTTATTTTAAACGAAATAATATATAATATAATTTTATTTTATAAACGGAAATAATAATATAACGTAATATAAAAAAACGTTTTTTCGGTTTTAATAAGCTTTTAAAGATAAAAATAAACTTTTAAAAACTTAGTTTTAATAGATTAAATAATAATATTATACGTTAATCGCTATTTAATATTTAATTTTTAAAAAAATTTATCGCGTTTTAAGGCCTTTTATTTATAATCGTATTTTAATTTATTAAATATAAGCTAATTATTTACGATTATAGCTTAATCGGCGATTAAACAAAATAGCCCGGTTTTTTTTTAAACCCGTTATAGCGTTATTAAATTTATTAAAAAAAATAAACCGTAATTAATATATAAATCGTTAAACTACGTTAATTAATTATAAAATAGTTTAATTATTTATAAAAAATCGTTATATATTTATAATAAAAACGCTTTTTAAATATTAATAAAGTTTTAAACGTTTAAATTTTATAACGTATAAACGAAATTAATTTTTAATTAATTATTAAAAAAAAAATAACTATTTCGGTAAAAAAGTTATATTAATATTAATTATTTTATAATAGTTTTTTCGTTCGGTATAATTTTTAAAAAATAAAATATCGAACGTTTTTAAAAATTAAAAAGTTATTTTAACCGGTAGTATTAAGGATAAAAATAAGTAATATTTATAAAAAAAAACGCTTGTTTTTTTTTAAATAAACAAAAAATACGCAGTTAATTTTTTTACGGCACCGTTTTTTATAAAAATATTATAATTTACGATTTTCGTTTTATATATAAAAAAATAAAAAATTTTAATATAATATATTTTAATTATTATTATTTATATTATTATAATTTATTTAAGCTTTTAAAATAAAACGTTTTTATTTTAAAACTATTATTATTAAAATTTTATTATTTAAGTTAAAACGTACCGAATTTTTTTTTAATAAATATATATATAGTTTTAAAACCGCTAACGTTTAATTTTACGTAAAGTTTTTAAAAAGCTTTTACGCGGTTTTATAAAAACTTAAATATCGATTTTATAAATAATTTTTAATTTTATTTTATTTAATTTAATTATTATTACCGATTATAAACTATTAGATTTATATAATAATACGGTCGTTTTTTTTATATATATATTTATAAATATATTTAATAAACCGGATATTTATATATATTTTAATATTTATATAAGTTTTATATTTTTAAAACAAATAAAAGTTATATAAAATTATTTAATAGTTATTTAATATAATAAACGAAAGTTTATTAAAACTTTAGTATTAAATATAATAACAATAGTTTAAATATTTATCGGTAATTATAATAGTTTTAATAATAAAAAGCTTTAAAAACTACTTAATATATATATCGCCGGCTATATATAAAGCGTTCGGATTTATACGTTTATAAAAACCGTAATATATAAATTTTGCAATTATTATAATTAGCCGGCCGTTAAGATTTTTTATTAACGACGGTATTTTAATACGTATTAGTTTATTTACGTTATTTAATAAAAAAAAACGATTTTAATCGTTTAAAGCTAAAAATATTAATAAATATATATATAAAAAGCTTTGTTTTTAATATTTAATAATTTAATACGTATTTATATATTTATTAAAAATATAATTTTTTTTTACGTTTTTAAAAAAAGCTTTTCGTTTTAAATTAAATATTTAAATATCGATATTAAACCGATTTTATATAATTTAATTTAATAAAAGTTTATTTTTTATTTTTTTTTAATTCGAATTTATAATAAAAATAATAAATAACGATAATAATTTAAGTTTTTATATAATAATTATTAAATTTTAATAATAACGTTTTATATAATATTTATTATTAATATAAAACGTTAGTAAATAATTAACGCGTTTAATTATATATAAATTAATATTATTAATTTAAATAATATTATTTAATTTATTTTAAAAAGTTTATTAAAAATCGGCTTAATACGTATAAATATATCGTAAGTTTTTTTATTTAATTAACGTTTATGCGTTAATTAAATACTATTAAAAAAGCTAATTATAATTAAACGGCATAATCGTATTATTTCGCCGAAAATAAAACTTATTTCGAAAATATTAACGGAAAATTAATTATTAAATAAACTTTTAGCCTAGCTATTTTATAACGTTTTTTTTTTCGTAGTTTTTTTTTTATAAAGCTATATTAATATATAATATAATAATAAATAAAACAGATATTTTATTAAAATACGTTTATATTTATAACCGTTTATATTTAACGGCTTTTTTTTAATTAATACGATTTTTTTCCAACGTTTATAATTATTTAATAAGTTATTAAAAAAAACGGCAATTATATTATTTAAAATAAAAAGGTTTTTTTAATATAAATCGGCTTTTTTTTTATAATTAAGTTTAATTACGGGTTTAAAACTATTTAAATTGTTTTTTCGTTTAAACTAACGCTTTATAAAACAGCGATTTTATTCGTTAATTTTTTATAAGCTATTACGTACGTATATATATACGTATTATTTAAATATATTCTTTTTAATAATTAAGTAATAATTTCGAAATTTAGTTTATTATTTAATTTTAAACGGAAATATATAACGTTAAACGGGTTATAAATATATAATTAAGCGTATTTAAAGATTTTTTTCGAAATAATATTTATTAGCTTAGTTTAATAATATAAAACATTTTAAATATAAAAGCAGTTTAAGCTCGCTCGATTAAATACGCGATTAATCGGCGTAGTTATAAAAAAAATAAACGTAAATATATTATTATATCGCCGAATATAATATCGAAATTTTTTTAAATATAAATTATTCGAAATTAATAAATCGCGTAAAAAAACTAGCGGTTTTATTAGTTTTAAAAAATAAATAGTATTTTTTTTATAATAGTTTTTAAAGTTTTCGATTTTTTTCGATTTTATATTCGAACGTTTGTTTTTTTTAGTAAAAAATATTATAATAATTATATTAATTTATTATATTACCGATATTATACGGTAATATTAAATAAATATTGTTTAAAAATAATTACGTTATATACTTTTTTATAACGTTTATAATAATTAATATAAAGCGAATAATAAATATAATAAATAATATAATATTAAAAATAAAACGTATTTACGTAAACGCGTTAGTATTTTTTTAAAAACGTTTAATAAACCGTTAAATATTAACGTTAATTTTTTTAAATAAACGTTTTAGATTTAACGTATAATAAAGTTTATAAATTTAATAAAGTTTATTATTTTAAAAATTTATAAATATTTTTATAATAAACCGAATATATTTATATTTTATATATATTAAACTAAATCGAATTAAAATATTTAAAAAAAACGGTAATAATTATATTAAAAACGCGTAAAACGTATAAATAAATATATATATTAAAAAATATATTAATATTTTAATATATTAAACGTAATAAAATAAAAAACTAATTTTAAAACTTTTATTTTTAATTATTAATAATATTATTAAAAAAATTTTACATATAAAAAAACGTATTAATTAAAAGTAATTATTTTTAAAAAGTATAAATATTTAATTAACGATTATAATAATAAGTAAAAATACGTATTATAAAAAAATAACTACGTTAAATTAAATAGCCGGTATAATATAATATTAAAAAATTATAAAATAATAAACTTTTAATTAATTAAATTATTAAAAATATTTATAAAAATATTAAAAAAGTCGTTATTATTTTTATTTAATATAATTATAATAAAAACAATTGTTATTAAGTTTAAATTTAACCGCTTTATAATTTTTAATTTCGTTATTTTTTTTTTAATTATAATTTTATTATTAATAATAACCGGGTTTATTTTAATATTATTATAAAAAATAAACGGCGTATAAATATATATAAAAAAAAAAAAAGTTTATATAATTAGCAGCGTTATTTAATAAGCGGGTTATTTTAAATAAAAGTTATTATTAATAAATTATTATTAATTAACTATATATAAACTATATTATTATTTTAAAAAAATCGTTATTAAATATTATTAATTTATTATTATAAATTATTAATATAAAATAAATTTTATAAAATATTAATAACGTTAAATAAAAACTAACGGTATTTATAAGTTTTAATTTAATTTAGTTTTAATTTAAATTAAATAAATATTTATATTTAAAAAAATATTATAAAAGCTTTTAAAATCGAAAATAATTAATTATTATAACGGAATTAAATTTCGGCTTTTATAATATTATTACGTTATTTTTTTTTATATACGGTATAAAACGGAGTATTAATTAAATTAAAAAATTAAAACGTATACGATTTAATCTATTTATATTATAAATAAAGCTTATTAGGTTTAAAAAAAAATATATATATATTAAAATTAAATTTTAAAGTTTTTTATTTTTTAAAAACTATAAACGTTTAAAAACAATTAAGTTATATTTTTTTATATAATTAATAAAAAATAATAATATAAATAAAAAAACATTTTATAATAAAGTATTAAATATTTATTTTAATTTTTTTTAATTATTAAAGTTTATATTTAAGCCGTTTAATATAATAAAAACAATAAATAAATATATTATAATAAAAAAAAATAAAAAACGGAAAAAAAAAATAATAAATAATTAAAAAAAAAACGAAATTAAATAAATAATATTAAAAAACGTTTATAAAAACAAATTTTTTATAAAAATTATATAAAATTATATACAATCGTTTACGTTATAAATAAAATTATTTTATTTTTTAATTTATTTTTTAATTTATTTTTTAAAAAAAAATTTTAAAATAAATAACGTTTAAAATTTTAACTTTTAATATTTAATAAAACTAAACGCTTTTAATATTAAAACATTAATTTTAAAATAATTACTTTTTTTTATAATAAAAAACTAAAACGTACGACCGAAAAATTTTATCGAAAACTATTTATATATAATAATAATTATTTTAAATTATTAATAATTTAAATATTTTAATAAATCGCGTTTTATATAAACTTTTATTACCGGTATATATTAAATCCGATCGGTAACTTTTACGCGATAAAAAAAAAAACGAAAATAATAAGGCGAACGTAGCCATTTAATTAGTTAGATCGCAATTATAGCAGTATAAATGTTTTAGTTAGATGTTAGATACTCGTGATCGGCGACACCTAGGCGGAGGCTACCAAGGGCATCACTACGTGGCACTTGGAATTTCTCTGTCACACCAAGGAGCGGTCAAATCTTCAAATTGTGTGAGGTCCTTGAAAAGTCTTCATCGTGGTCACCGCACAGGTCGCCGTCTTGAGGGTTACATCGCTACCACACCAAATGGCAACCGTCAAATGAGAGTCGTTGAATGGGTTCTGTCCGGTTCGTCACGACGACGTAGGCCCACGCAATATGTGTGCGTACTAAGTATGTAAGGCACGGTCTCCCCGAGAGCTCAGAGGCCCGAGTTTTCCATGCATTGTCCCTGAAGGGACACGCTACATTTATACGAGGGAGGGCAGTCAGACGAAGAATAGGCCCGAAACTCGGATGAGCGCTGTCGAGCTGTGGACATTTTGGCTGGATGCTTTGCAGATGATTTCGAGTTCCCCAACTCTCACTGGCGCACTGGCAAAACCGACGGCGCAATGGACCCGGCGAGTATCTGCCGGACCCTTCGGACTTCCAATAGCCGGCCACGTAGAAAGTAGTGGGCGTGGTGGATCGTCGTCAACCTCCACTCCCCATCAGCCATCATCGCTGTCGAGCTGCGTAGGGCAGTGCCACGCCTAGGGAGCCCGGTGTTCGAGTTTGGCTCATGGCATTGAGGGGGCGGAAGGAGACTGGCCTGGCGAGCCTGGTCCAGCGACGGGAAACGGCGCGGACGGGAGACTCGCCCACTAGTTACCTAGCCGCCAGAAAGGACCACTGAGAGCCGCAATCGGGTCTCAGAAGGATGAGGTCTACATCCTTACCTGTATTCTGTACGCGTACTCAGTAGGTAAGTACGAGTACATGACGAGGTCTCGTCGAGGTGGGTCGTATCGCTAAATTTGGAATCAGAGACTCTGAGACGTGTAGGAAGATCACCATCTCGATGAAATGGGTCGGCGGGCCATTAACGCGGGATACAACCTAACCCACGTGTTGCACCCTGTCCTGCCGAGCCTGCTACGCGTTTCACGATATTTTCTTCTTGAGTCCTTCTCGAAGCTCCGGCTATCTCCAGTGCCAGATATGCGAGCTTGTTGGAAAGATGGCATTAGCTCGCGGTGCGTCATCTGCACGCTTGAATAGGGAGTCCTGTCAAACACGCTCGTGTTGATGCTTATAGACTGCAGAACGGTGTCTTGCAGCCCCCAAGGCCCTACTCCATTGATTGAAGCTTGAAATTCACTGCCCATCACCAGTCTCGCCCAGTCTATGGTCCAGAAGCGGTGTAGGCTATCTTTCTATCAACACTTCGCTGAGCGCTCGTCAGAGACTAGTCCAGCAGGGCGCCTCGTGTTAGGCCACACGCATATATCCTCCATTCTATACTCTATTTCGAACCTACATGTTCTCGTGTTTACAATTGTGCCATTGGTGTTTACTTTGATTACACTTATCGTGGTTGGTCTATCTAGTCGACGGATCGGGGTGCATCCGCCTCCCCCCATCTATCCACAAGGCAGTAAGTGTATACGTATGTAGCCAATGACTAAGATCCGGAAACATTGGCTGCCTGTGCTAGAGAATCTGTTCGTCTGGGTGAAGCATCGTGTCTGACCTTGTTCCTGGCATATCGAATCGCTAGCCAGGGCTGTCAGAACCAGCTCGCCAGGATTAGATGGACACGCCGATCGCCGCCGGCTCCGGGTATCCACGATTTCCTCCGTAGCTGGGTTAGCCGCATCAGCTGCAAATCACAGACTCACCTTTTGTTGGGCTTGCGAGGGACTGGTACTCGCACTCACTGCTATGACACCGCCTTTAATAGTGATTGTGCGACAATGAGCAGTGTGTTGCTGCTTTGGGCACAAGAGCGGATATTCGGTAATTGGCTGAGAAGAATATCCCATCTCGCGATAAACTTCCGAGAAGGGCAAGTACTTGACTGATAAACTGTACAAACCCAAATACATATCTGCAAACTGAGGTTTCAAGTTCACAAATTGCGCTTGGGAAGGGTGGGGGGTCACAAAGCGGTTAGGTATGGGTTGCTATCTAACTTCAACTTGGTTAGTTGCTGAAGACCACAGCTGGAAACTATCCGTTCCAGGCCACATCCGCTCTCCTCAGGTGGATGGATACATCCTGATTCCTGAGCCAAATCAGACTAGATGACGGCAGTGGCAGAGTCGACCAATTTGCACTACAACTGGGATCACCTTGATGTTTGACATCTTCCTCATCAACCTTAGCTAATCCAAGTTCATATGATCAATGCGGAAACAAACCATGTTTGCGGTACGTACAATGTTTTAGTCCTTGTGTCCTTGTCCTGACCCTTGCCCTCCATTCATTTTCTAAAGAGCATCCATGATAGATCGCCAAGACGTCTGTTACAACCCCGGTTCGTGGTACATTATGACAAGACCAGGGGCATAGTAGAGGGGACGTCATGCTTAAATAAAAGCAACCGTTTCCCGGTCGTTAAGGCCGTTGATCACATTGTCTGGCACATCAATATCCAAATAATCAAGTGTTATTGGACCCTTACCGTTTCACATATCGTTATACTGAAATTCCCATCGGATGACAATATCCAAGTTTCAGTCACGAGTCGTCCAACAACTGGTGTATAACAAAAGGAACATTTGAAACGTCGCCAGAGCTATAATGTCGACGACAGTCAAGGACAACGATGGGGCGGGCATACGCTTCTGCAAACTATGTAGCAAGCCGATAATGAGCGGTAAGTTAGCCCATGGCTTGTTGTGCCTCCTGCTTGCATGTACTCACTCTATGGTTGTTGCTAGAAAGCGCTTACAAACGCCACGTGAACTATTGTCGGCGCACATTGACCAAGCCCAAGAAACGCAAGCGTTCCTGCAAAAGCTGTCATATTGCTAAAGCCAAGTGCTCCTTTGAGAATCCATGTACTCGCTGCGTGTCGAAATGCCTGTTCTGCGAATATGAGAAGCCGCAAGCATCAACACCAGGTAACGAGTCGTCCAGCGAGAATCATGACGCGACCATGTCAGAAGGCTCGGAGGGCAGCGGCGTGGGAATCAGTGTAGATGAGTATCTCGTCGAAGCAAGACAAATCTTACCGTCACTATACACTCCTACCATACAACCACCAAGAACAGCAGTGGAGCTGCGCGAAGACCTGACTCAACAAGCCAGCATTACAATCATACTTGAAGTCATGCGGGGGCTTCCTTTGACGATGACCAGCATGGAGACATTGCCTCGATTCTTCCACAGACAGAGCATGGAAACGAACTTACCCGGACCCGTCAGCACCTGCATGCAAATATCACGGCTATTTCTGCACCGTAATACGAGTCCGCATGATCGAGCAACGTACCTATCAGCCTTGAACGAGGAGCTAGCACGTCTCATTCACACACGTCCGACTGCGTCTCAAACAGACCTCATGGCCGGACTCCAAGTAATACAGATCTACGCTACGATGACGGCACTCGATAGCGAGGCCTTGCGGACAAATCAAGCTCCAGAGCTGGGGGATGAATACCCTTACTACCTGATGGTAAATCTCCTACGACGCCGCTGCTTTCGTGACATATGCTTATACAATGAGCAGCTCTACAACCGTCAACTTTTCACATACGACAGCTACCGTGCTTTCGACATCGATAGTATCGGCCAGGATAACGAGACCTGGGAAGAATTCATATATGCAGAAACGCGACGAAGGTGAGCCTTTCTGTCCTTTATTACTCTGCAAAGCTCAACACTCATATATCTACAGGGCTGGACTATTTTGGTTTCTTCAGAGCCGAGTTCTAAACATCCATGGGGGATTTGTTACCCCTCCCATAATGGGATATCGTGGCCTAGCCCTCCCTGCACCAGACGCTCTTTGGCTGGCAAGGACAAGGGAGGAATGGCACGCTGCGCGCGCACGAATACGGGCGCGAGGAATACAACACGGACCTTACGGGACAAGCATGCGAACAATAGGAGATCTTATCGACGCGCAAAATGCACCGTTCGATTCGTATTACGCGGAACAGAGGCGGCAGTGGCTGGCGAATTCGGGGAAAGAAGAAGTCCTCCTCTTGATTGGAGCGAGCATGATCTGACGACTGAATTGATGGTCGTACCATTTTGAGGTTGGCGTCAGGCGGCTAAGGGCCTTCCACCCGCTATTCTGCAGGGCGACCATGTCGTCGCGTGGTTTAACGTCTTGGCGTCACTGACCTGAAATCGCAATCAAAAGGGATATTGCTGATAACACAGCCCAGCACGGTGATGAAAGGCAAAGTGGCATGAACTCGCTTCATTTCTCTATGAGAAGAAGGGACAACTACTCGGTCAGAACTTATCAATACGTTCGACATCTCACTATCAAACAGCAAGTGAACGATCCCGGAAAACACACATCGTGGCCCCTTGCTATTACATCCCTACTGCCCTAATTTTGCCTTTCACACCCTGCTGGACTGTAGGAACAGGGAATCGACGCAGGGGAAGAGCACAACGTGACACATTTACGTGATTCGTGTGCGATTCGAAACCCCACTGCCGATACCACACAACGATTCTGATGATTCTTCGAAATGTCCTAAGCGGCGACTCTGATGCTGAGTATAAGGGTGCGATACTTAGCCCTTCACTCGCTAAACCACGGAAAGACGTTCGTCGGTCCCGTAACATCTGGTCACGCCTAAAGAGGATATCCCTCGGTCCCGTAGCATGAAGAAAGTGGCAACATTCGGGAAGGTCGCATTCTAGGTCGCACTTCTACAAGCCATCTGACAAAGCTTCTCTCTCCTTACGGTGATGGGCACAGTGGGAATAGGATTCACAGAGCGATCTGTTCGGCCGATCCTGTCGGCAATGCAATGCCTGAAAGCCAAGGCCACTATCGCAAATGCACTGGGAGCTGGTCCTTACACACTTACTAAGTACCGTGTACGGAATACGTGCCTTATGTAGTCTCATAGTTATTCCACAGCAAGTCCTGGCAATTGCAACAACTTCGTAGAGACATACGAGACATAGACTATTCAATGTTAGGATTTTAAACCCTTGTGCTGGTCTCTCCACTAACTGCAAGTAACGTCGATCAAACACGTTTGATAGCGGCCGAGAGCGGAGTATACCATGAGGGTCAGAAGTAATCACGCAACTCTTAATGATCGGTAATCAGGCAAAGGTCAATACTACTCGACAGACACTAATCAACAGGGTTCGAACCTGTCGAGGCGAGTCGGGAATTAGTGAATTTATAGGTGGGCACCAATGTTTTACTTCGTGGGCACCGAACAGGTGGCTGTTATTTAAAATTAACCGTCGGTTTTGCTAAGTAGCCCCCTTACTAAACTATGCCCGTATTAAGCTCGTTAGTTTTAAACCTTAAATATTAAATAAATTGTTACTTTATAACTTATTTTTGTTATATAATTATTTATTTTTAAAGCTTAAAAGCCGCGTTTTTGCTAGTATTACTATTTTTTGCGTATATTTTTTTATTAATATATTATTTTCGATTTTTAATCTATTAGAAAAAGGCTTTAACGGCGGTCTATTTTTATTAACGATAAAGCAGCTTTTTGCCACGTTATAAAACTACGTTCGAATTAACGGTTTTGCTATTTTACAATGTTACGCCTGTAGTAAACTTAAAAAAATTAAGTATATTACGTATACCGTATACTATTAATCCGGTAAAAATCGTAAAGCTTGCGGTTACGGCTTTCGAGCAAAAACTTTCGTTAAAAAAGGATACTTATAAAATAATATAATAGTTATTTATAAAAAAACAGTTTAGTATTAGGTTTTTAAACTTAATAAAAGCGGTTAAAGGTATAATTACGCCGTTATCCCTTTTTATAATACGTATATAATATACCGTTATTTTAATAAAAGGCATTATAACTATATTAAAAGGTTATATTTTTGCTAAATTAAGCTTAGCGTTATTTTGCGATCTTTTTAAAAAACGTTCTTTAACGACTTAATTAAACCGCGAAATATATATAACGAGTTATAAAGACTTTATAACGAAGGTTTAAGCGACCTTATAGCGATTTAGGCCTTTGTAAAATATTTAATAAACGCAGACATTTTTTATATTATTTAGTACGAAAAAAAGAACCGATTTAAAAGCGTTATTTAAATTTATCCTAAGTTATTAAAAATATAAAAACGCTTTTTTAAAGTTATAACTATTAATAATACGTATAAAACAAACCGATATAATATGCTTTTTATTAATTTTACGAGCTATATAAACGTTAGGCCTAATACGTTATTTAATATCGCGTTTAGCTTTATAGTTAATAAAACGAAGGAGTTTTTTTTATAAATGCTGCGATTTATAAAATTAATAATTAATAATATATATAATAAGTTCGACGGCATTATGTTTTTTAGGCTATTTAATATATTAATAATTAATTACTATAAAAAGTTAAAATTAATTGCTATAAATATGCCTTTTTTTATATATTTATAGCAATAAATCTGCGTTTTTTACTTTAATAAAAACGTGCTTTTATAGTTAGTAAAAAAATAGCAAAAAACGCTAAAAGTAGCTTTTTAAAAGCAGTTAAGTTAGCTAATTAACGTTATTTTAAATACCGAGTTAGCGGATTTAAGTAATAACGAGTTTTTTAATATCGACGGTAATTTTAAACGCCGTTTAAATAATTTTATAACAACGGTTATTATCAACGCCAGCAAGCTTTTTAGCAATGTTTTTTATATATAAAAAGGCTTTTTTATTTATTAGTTTTTTATAATATACGCTAATATTAAAAAAACGATAATAAAGGTTTAGAATCGTTTATTAACGCTTTTTTTAATTAATTAAAAACGCGTTGTTATATATTTCGAAATAACTTAAATATTGCTATAGTATTAATAAACTTATTATTATATTTCCTACTATTATAACTACGGCGAAAAGATAACGTCGCTAATAGAAGCGAACTATCGTTTAATTAAGTTATATTTTTAGAATAGTAAGGAAGACTTTTATTAGATTTAACGGTGTATTTATAAGTATATAAAGTCGACGATTTATATATATAAATAAGCTATCGAGACTAGCCGTTAAACGGTATATATAACTTATTATAAAATAAAATAGCTCGATAACTTAAAGTACCGGTATATATATATAGTTTTAAATTTTATATATAAACAGTATAAACGCGTTAAAAGTTATTTTTTAACGCTAAATAATTTTATTTTTAAAAATATTTAGTTTTACGTTTATATAATATAAATATAGTACGGGCTTTTTTGCTTTTGCGAAATATATAAAAACTTTAGCGACTTTTCGGTTATTCCGTTAATAGTAAACAACGTCGACTTTTTTTAGTACGCTTAGTTATATTAATATTAGCTTTTTAACGACGATTTTATCTTATATATATAAAAGCTATATATTTATAAGACCTATAGGAAGCTTTGTAATATAGCTATAACGCTAAGAGGCATTTTAAGGCTTTAAGGATTTAAAATCTATTGCCGGCGTAAAGTAGTAAAAGATTATCGCGGCTTTTTAAAGAATATACGGCGTAAAGCATTATAATAAAAACTTATTAAGAACTTTTTAAGGGCATTACGGAAAGAAAAAGGCGTTAGCGGTAGTACCCGCTAGGCTTCGAAAATTATAAAAAATAACTTAACTAGGGCTATTATTGTAAACTTTATTTTAAAGGCGGTTACGTAGTTTAGAGTATAGTAGAAAACGTTGCGAAATATAGCGACGGCGTTTATCGTATTATTTAAAAACGACAATAGTAACGATAGCTTTTTTACTATCGGAGATTTAATAAACCGTTACGGCGATTTTAACGATAACGATAACGAGGTTAATTTTTTTAATAAGTTTACCGGAAGCTTTAGAAACCTTTTGTATTAGGCCTTAAATAGCGATAATAACGACGAGGTTAATTTTTTATGCTTTGATTTTTTTGATTTTAATTATTATTTTGATTTATAGTTGCAGGAATGGATTGAATATAATAATAACCGCGAGAATAGGTTATAGTAAAGTTTCGAGGCGGTGTTAAAAAATAACGAGATATTCTGTCGAGTTGCTTTTACGGCAGATCGAATAGAAAGTTTTTACTATTAGGTAAAATTACGTAAATATAACGGGAAACGTATTTTTAGGCAAAAAGCCGTATCGACGTTTATTTATTAAGACAGGAACCGATGGATATTTTAGGTAAAAATCGAACTTTTTATTTAGCCGTTATTAACGAAGTATGTTATTATTAAACTAAAAAGCTTAGCTAATTATTAAGTAACGTTAGTTAATAATTTATTATATATAGTTATATAACATTAATAAAATCGCTTATTTTTAATATTTAGTAATAACTTTATATATAGTAATAACTTTATATATAAAATAGCGGGGATATTAAATGTTAAAAAGTTATTAATATTTAAGGTTTAAAATTAACGAGCTTAATACGGGTATAGTTTAGCAGGGGGGCTATTTGGCAAAGCCGACGGTTAATTTTAGATAATAGCCACCTGTTCGGTGCCCACGAAGTAAAGTAGTGGTGCCTACCTATAAATTCACGGGAATTAACTGGCACCGTAAAACCGCAGTAACTTTCTACGTGCCTTTTAACACCACCTTTTCAATTATGCACATATAAGGCCACGCTTTTTAAATCAACATTAAAATACAGCCATATATTAAGAAATGGCTAAAAAGATACCATTCGATTTTGTTTCATTTTTAAACCTGCATGCGGTATATTTTCGTTAATCAATCAAGAGACATAAGTTTAGCGGTGCCAGTTAATTCCCGACTCGCCTCGCCTGTAAGATACGCCAGGCATGTGATCCTGGCTTCTGGAAAACGTCACTCCGGACGGCAATGAATCAAATCATCAGTCCAGTCCATCCAATCCCCGCACAGAATCGCCCCGGCTATGTAAAGCGCGCCTATGTATGTACATACATACATAAGCGAATAGCTTTGAAACTAAGTAGCCTGGCTACCTATGGCCATGCTCAACCAATGTTTGACGCATGCAAATAAGCCATGAGTGTTTTCAAAAGATCTCGACTCTCTCGCACATCTTCGCATAGAGTACAGTTTACTTCCAAGTGCTCGTTTGGTACAGTTTACAGGCATCCAAAGAACCTTGTTTGCACGAATAGTAATTTCCTTGCGCGTATACCCTACAAGCATTTGGCAAAACTACGAACGGCGAAGAGTTACATTGAGACATGTTTCATATTTATAAGTCTGCCGATGAGGAATCAACTTCGTCTTCCTTGCGAGTAGAATACAAGGAGCTTCGGAAAAGTCTCGGAATGAAGCCTTGCGTGTAATGGTTAATAGGCCAATCCGAAGAAGACGTGCTTGGTTGTCAGACCGTAGACCCGTGTGGCTTTCAAGCGGTCAGAACCTAATAACGACCTTTTGCATAAAAATAGGCATGGCACTTTGAGAACACCACAACCTTCGGCGTTAAGTAGTAGGTGTGGTCAAGCCGTGGAACTCCGGAGCAAGCTCCGGATACCCAATGGCGTCGTACTACATACCCTACTACAAAGTAATATATACTTCAGAATTGCTTATTACTACTTGATAACATCGGGCTTAGCTACGCGGAAGCTACATCGCTTTCAACTTCGTCAGTCATTGCAGCTGGGCTTAGACAAGTATGACGATTGACAAGACTGGCTTCATTAATTTCCACATCAAGTCAACATATACGCTGTGCTTATCAAGATTCAACACAGCCAGCAATCAGTGATGCAATAGGGGATATCCGCCAGGGCTTGATAATCATCTAACTCTCATCCTACGTTGAAGCCCCGCCTGTCAACGAAACCAATGCTGGTAAATCCTCAAACGCCATCCCATATGTGATCACTGATACCCTTTCGTCTTCAACGAGAACAAGCATTATACGACCCTAGCAGCTCTGCTCCGTCTTCTGGCCCTGTGTTCTGGCTGTGCAATGCCATGCAGCAGCGACGGCAAGTCCTAATGCGACTCTACATAAGGCCCTCGGGACCGACATCGACGGTCTCTGGGGGCCTTTGTGCCAACCTCGACAGACTTGTAAGCGCATTGCACATGCATACCTTATCAATGCGGAACAAGCGATTCGCTATGACAGTTCAAGTGACAAAGTAACGTGTACATGCTGATTAACATCAACTTGAATATCACCACCCCATGGTCCCAACTCCTATGACATGCCTTTCCCTTCACATGCTTAGCTCATCAAACTCAAGCAACTCCAACTCCATACCGGCAAAAAGAGGGTACCAGCCCTTCTTTTACCTACCTTACGCACCTTGCATATATGTGCATTTTGTACGCCATACCCTATCGAGGCTACAGTACACTGCGAATTCCCCGCCAAGAAACAACCTCACACGTAAAAACCCTCTTCGGTCCCTCGGGTACCTATCCAGTTTCAGTCCCACTGTAAATGCCGACCTAGAGCTCAAACAATACACACTAATACCTTTCATTCCATTCTTAGAATCTAGAATCCCGCACCCTGTTCTCGAGAGTCGACGCTGACTAACCATTCCATGTCTCGGCCGGGCAACTCCTTGTAAATCGTTCCTCGATTCTCGAGCTCTCCCTGTTAGCCCCCTCACTCCAAAACAACTCCCAACTCCTTCAGCCCGCTACTTCCAACTCCCAAACCTCCGCGTCTAGCAAACCCCGGATAGTCAGCCCACTCAAGCCACTGGCAGATACACCATCACCCCACAACTTCGGCCGCCCTGATCCCAAGCTCCAAACATCCAATCCCACAAACTACTTACACTAAGCCCTTCAACTACTGTAAGATGCTTACCTACTTATGTATATGCCGGCCTCATATTCGCTCCTCCTCTGACTTCTAGTTGACTTGGCATGCAACGTCCTTTTCAGCCAAGGGTTAACAAGCTACGAATGTGACAATCTGATTCCGCTAACAAGCTTAGACTCGCGGCTATTAACTGATGCAGCTAGCTAGGTAGTGCCCGTCACCTCCATCACCTCAGCCCATATCTCAAGGCTACTCACACAGTGACTACACTACATACGTTCGTGCATGATAGGTAGCCTCAAACACGTGCATTCGAACGATCGCGCAGCCTCGGCCGCTCCCTTCCATCAGGTAATCGATAAAATATCGACGTCTCTCACACGTGGGAATCAATTCATTGCAAGTAGGTTACTAGGCAATTGCCAGCACCGTCGTGACCCAAAACTCAGCATCTCCAAAGCCACTCAACCGTACGCCGGAACTGTAACAAGCCTGCAACTACCTAACCTGACTCTCATCTTCGTCCAAACACTCAACACTAAAAACGCGAAACCCCATCATTCCTCTAGGCGTTCGCGATCCCCCTCAATCCTTCATAGGTCATAACCAGTAGTCACTCCCCTCAACCCCAACCATCACTCCATTGTATCGCACTGCCATGCAATATCATTCGAAACCTCTATCACTATGCCACTTGATCTTACGCTCGACAGATGTACCAGTCCATGAATTCAAACATGAAGTAATCGTAATGGATTCTCGCAAACCAGGAACCTCGCATACTATACCCAAAGTAACCCAAAATGCAACACTCAAACATACGATTATACTCATTCTTTCTTCAATCCAGTTAGAGTCCGCAAGTATAACCAAATCCAATTATAATCAGTGTGACATGCCTGTCATCTGTAAAACAATCTGATTAACAGAATCGCAAATATCTCCTCTCTCACAATCTGCAAAAACGCAACTACACTCCAATACATTATCTCTACATTGTCAGTCTCTCATCATTTATCATAACCAGTAGGTCTCTATTCTCATAACCTCATAACGCCTTCCTCTGCGAAATACCTCTACCATGCATACGCCCATGCCTCTAGACTACCTATGAGGATACTCTCATCATCCCAACCTCCCAGCGACCTGCAACCACCTCATAACAATACAATACACAACTCACCTATCTACCGTATCTGAATCTGCATCCACTCTCCTCCTCATCGCCATCCCATAGCCTCATCAAAACCAAAATCATCATCAAAAACCGCACCATCCCAACTACCATCCGGTCCCAGTCCCGGGCGCGCAATCTGCCTCTCTTTCCCCTTCCCTTTCCTCTCAATATCATACCTAATCCTATCTCTCACCGTTTCCCCAGTCTCCGTATGCACTGAACCCCCATCTTCAGACTCAATCTCGCCACTCTTCCCCGTAAACCTCATAAGAACCTTGCACCGTCGTTCCGCACTCTCAGCCCGTTTACGCCACATAGCACACTCCCGTTTCGCCTCTCGTAGCTGCTCGCTCAACGTCCCAATATCCATCTGACTCTGCGTCTCCAGCTGTCGTCTCAGCTGCGAGACCTCCTCGTTCCGGAACTCCACTAGCCGCTGCAGGGCACGGATTTGCGCATAGAGACCGGTGCCCGTAGAGTTCCCGCTTATCTGTCTTGTGCTGACCTCAGCATGGTCCATAGCGTCAGCACGCCCGTATCTATAGTTCTGGCTTGTAGAAATGGCTGAGCTCGGCCGCATGAATTGTCCGACCGGAGGCTCTTCCTGGTGCGGCACCATTGTCCCCAGGCTCGGCAGCCCGGCGCTACTCTCGTCAGCACTCTGCATTTGCAAATGTCCCTGCGGCTCCTTCTTCAAAGCTGTGACATTCTTCACGGGCCGTAAGGAATCACGCAGAGATTGTATCGAGCTCGGTTTCGGTCTCGCATCTTGTTGTTTCTTTGTCGTTGACAAGGGATGGAGAGCTCTTGATGGGCCGGCCGAGGGTGTGGTCGCTCCCCTGGTAGTAGATGATGATGCCTGTCCCATGAGCCGGTGATCGCCTGTCGTTCCAGGGGGTTGGTCCGACAGGTTGGTACCTGTTCTAGAAGACGAACGCTGCGTAATCTGGTGATCGCGGGCCAATTGCGCGGCATGGGGAGACCCTGACACCGACGTACTTTTTCTGGGAGACCCATGTTGTGCTGACATGCGCCGACGTTGTGCGTCATCTACATTCTTAGACGGCTCGTTTGGCACAAAAGGACATTTCTGTTGAACGTGCTTGGATGGTGACTCGTCAACATCGTACTTTGCAGAGCGATCCAGTGTGCTCCTGCGATTTCTTCCAGTGAGCGTGGGGGTTTGATACACCGGCGATGTCTTTACAGCATGGTCAAACAAAGCTGCCATGGCCTTGATAGCGCCTGGCATGGGCTTGGAGCCGTTTCTCTTCGATATAATGGGTCCCCCGCTGCGCCCCTTGATCGCCGAAGTGTCATCTCTCGTACGAGTCGGACTTGAATCTCGGTTCCGTTCGCTTGACCCTGGCATGTTTCCCACTCTATCTCTACTTCCTGGAAGCTTTGGAAGCTTCGATTTCTCTTCCCCTTTTTTCTTGATCAATTGCCGTTTCCATTGTGGAGTCTCTGGTCTTGATCCTGCCTCCGTCGGCGATTCCCGAGTAAGACTGGAGGACATGCTGCCACCTGTGAGGGTTCCATGCTTTGCTTCCCTTGATTTGAGTCGGGACTGCTGATCCGCTTCATTTGAGACTTTCATACTTTTCGATCTATTAGAATATTTTTGTCGCGGAGTTCGCTCTACATCGTTGGTGGAAAGTTCGAATGACAACTGGGGAGAAAAGTCATACCTCGAGGTTATCTGGCTGGCTGTTGTAGGAGTGTCTCTAGTTTTGACATGATACAATGATCTTGGTGCTTTCAGATCGTCTAGCGGTCGAGGATCCAATTCACGGTCAAATTCTATACGAGAGTCTCCTGGAGTGCGCGATGACTGTTCGCCTCCGCGCTCTACCGTGAAACTCCCGCGCCCAGGGGTAGATTGAGGAGCCCACTTGCGTATATCATCCGCATTAGCAGCGCGTGTAGGTTCATGCCTTACCGCTAATGCTTTCCGCGGTGTCATGCAGACGATATCAGATGCTTCACTCGCCGGTACCAGTTGAGAGGACTAGTCGCATACTGGAGACTTGCTGCCTTGAATTCCTTGATGAAAAGCTTCAGAAGATCGAAGCCCGGATGGTGGCCGATCTATACGCTCCAGATGCTCCAGATCACGAGGCTCGAGGTCGCTGCTGAATCTAGGAGCCCATTCGCACTCTTGTGCCTTTTTCGCTTGACTTTCTTTTGAAAGCCGATCCGTTGAGTATGTCGCTTTAAGCAACGATGGATCCTTCACCTCGGATGATTCCCGCTCCCGGTTACCGTGAGGTTTCCATTCGCATTCCTGAGCCTTCTTCGCTTTTGGCATTCTCGAAGACCGTTGTCTCGACCGCGTAGCTACCTGCAGTGTTGGACATTCTATCTCAGGAGAGTCCCGCTCCTGAGCTTGAGGGTCGAAGTCGCATCCTTTACTTGGTTGTACTTGGGTTCTTTCTGGTATTGGACATTGTATATCGTAAGGTTCCTCTTCCTGAGGATCTTGAGCAGTCCAGCCACACTCTGCCATGTTATCAAGACGGGGTACTACCAAAAACTCCGGTCTCACACTCATAAGAGGCTGCGTCGAAGCCTCTGCTCTCCGACGTTCTGATGAACTATCCGGGGCCATCTTCTTACTCGCGGTTGTCGGCTCTGTCATATACATGATTGGAGCCATGGGAGGTGGTACACCGGGTAATGAAATGTCACTCTCGAGACGCTCGTGTAAGCTCTCCGCTTGTCGTCCAGACTTCACTGACCCCAAACTCCGCATCTGCCTCACCACTTCTCTCCAGTTAACAATGAGCATTTCCGTGATGGCATTCGCGACATGAATCTTGTCCAACGCCGTACTAGGTTGCTCGCAAGCAATTTCGTCATGGCGATTTGCATGTGGGTGATTTTGGTGTGCATGTTTCTGTCTGTGCTTTTGCCTGTGCCTTTCTTTATGTTCTTTGCGTCTTTGCTGATGCCTCTCTTTCCTTGACATCGGCCGCGCGATAGGCAGCAGGACCAGCCCCGTCGAGAAAGTAGCCATCTTCATGACATAAGTGTCAATCAAGTCACCTATGAGGAGCGGTCCGAAAGTGATACCCAAGGCATGGTAACCCATCAGTTGCGTAGTAGGCAGTGGGTGCCCCTTTTCATCCTCACGAGCCGCCGTCTCTGCAATTCGACCCACCAGACATAATAATCCGAATACGCTACATATGAGCTCTCGTTGATATTGTGACTTAACTGTACCAATAGCCAGAGCGATGAGACGAGCCCTCAACTTCGTTTCTTTTGTGCGGTATAATTCTGGACCCATTTGCAACCGACCGTACACCGCAACAAGGGCATCGAATACCGATAATGAACCCAAGATGCCACCGGGTAGTCCAGCTAGTAATCGTTTAAAAGTGGATGCAATATCGTGAGGGTTGCATTTGATGTGTCCTGGAACAGCCGGGCACATCGTGGTGCTAGATACGCCTCTGGTCTTGCTTCCGGCGCTGTAATATTCATACAGTGAATTCGAAACCCGCATCGAGCCGGGCACGCGGAAGATACCTTTGGTGTCCGCTGTTTGCTTGTTATTAGATATGTCGCTATGTAGTAGAAGGTCGTTCTAAGGTGACTCACCATGTTGAACAAGCTCCTGAGCTAGAGCCCGAAAGCAAGTAGGCAAAACCAATGAGCAAGGCGCATAATCTGGAGGCAAGTAGAAAGTGCTCTTCCCACAAAGACGAATGAGCTCCCTTAAGCCTCGATCCTTCAGGGCATCTCGTTTATGATTATTGTTAACAAGTATCAGAGCCACGTCGCTTAGGCTCCGCTGGTGTCCTCCCGGATACCGGCTATCTTGGGCTGATTGTTCTGAGGCATGGCGCAGCACTTGAGATAGCCAGCTTGATTGCCTCGTCTCCCGAGCTTGGGTGTCTGGAAAGTCTCCCGGAATGATTGAACGCAGTCCATTCTGGTGGGCTAACCGATTATAAGCTTCGATGAATCTATCTCGATCATCTGCTGCATCATCGTCCGAATGATCTCCCGGGCTGACGCTTGAGGATGTCCACGTGTTGCTGGTGGAATCAAAGGGCACATCACGGCCAGGATTGCTCTGGCTTAAATGGGGTAGCACTGAACCGGATAGTTCTCTGCCTTTCCCTTTCATAGGCAGTGGCGAAGAGTGGTGACGTCGAACGTTATGCGGATTGTCTTCATGCCGTTCAGGATGGGTATCGTGATGGAGATGGATAGACGACGTCAGTTCCCCTGCCGCTGACGGCACTCTCTCCGGCTCGTTTTTTGAAGATGCGTCGTGAGGCTCAGAGTGCATAAGATGGGACGGCATTTTATCGGGTACTGAGAAGACAGGCGATGGCCGGGAGGATCTGGATAAATTTTGAAGCCAAAAGAAAAAAAGAATATGATAATGCCAGAGGTGAAACTGTTCATTACATAAGATGCTCGTTAGAGGACTGTGCAAGACAAAAAGTGGTGGGATATAGGATGGGGGATATTCAGACGAGCATCCCTCTTCACTGGTGGTGGAAGGCGAAGCAGGCCTTTCCTGACATCGACGACGCACTTCGCCTTCCTCTCTGTTCCGATCGTACTGAGGTATACTTCCACGACCACGTGAGTGCACTTAACTCGACGGGCACACCTGCCTGGTGGACATCATTTCGTGATTTTCAGAGTGTCCATTGCAGGAAATATCGTCGGAGGGGATACCGTTCCTTGGTGGACAGAAGGGTAGATATCATAAGCACTGCTACAAACCTAAAGAGCAACGACACAGTATAACCTTGGACTCAAATGATAAAACACATTCGTAATATCATTGATAGATCAGCGACGAGAATATTCTATTCTCGGATAATAACTTGAGCGGCCAGCAATAATATCTAGCAACGAGATTTTCTTCATGTCCAGCAAGCCACGTTACTGGCACCTTCATCGTAGTTTGGTACTATAGTACTTATTCTGTCCACGGCCAGTAGCATTGATGCTCTCGCAGTTTGGGTCTAAAACCTCAGCATTGGACTTTGCGGGACTGTACTCATCTCCTGAGAGGGTGATAGAAACACCATATGTAGTCTCTTCATTCTGAATGCTGCCTGAAATCGGGTCCAAGATTAGGAGTAGGAGAAAGTCTAGTGAAACCCCGCATCCCGTATGCAACCTTGCCTATGTCTTGTTGAAACGCCTTACACCTGTGCAATGCCCTCGCCCAAGACTCCGTTAGTCAGACTACCCGCCCTCCTAATTCCACCATATTATCCACGTAACCTCTTTTAAGTCATGAATGGGCGTCATTAAAGTCATATTATCACGTCGTTGGAGGGAAGTATTCGCCCTCATCGCCGTGGAACAGGACATACTTGAGTAAGTCCGACAATGAGATGACTCCCTTCAGATGCCAATGGTCGTCAATGACTACCAATCTGTGTACTCGTGATTGTCGTAACGTCGTGAATATCGAGTCTAATCGGTCGTCTTCCTGGCATGTGTAGATCCCACCAAAGTCGTCTCCTCTCTTGGACATGGCCTCGCCGACGGTCGTTTCCAATTCCTCCACCACTCCGTTCTTCAGGATTGGTATTACGTCGACAGCCTCGAATACGTTAAGGACCACATTGTTCTTGTCGACAATGGGAACAGCCGAAATGTTGCAGGTTACCATGGTGTTGATAACCTCTAGGACCGATTGATTCATGGCGCATGTCTTCAAGTTTTTGTAGGTTCCCAAGTTGATTTCTCGAACCGTCTTCTTCAAGAGGGCCGTATGAAGTTCGGTGTTCACGGCGATGAATTTGAGGATACGATACTGCGTGATGACGCTGACGACCGTCTCCCTGCCCGTTTCTTCATCGATATCGACCAAAGGAATGCGGCGCGCCCGGCTGTTAAGCATGCGTTTCAACGCTTCGTACAAAGGTTGCGATGGATGGACGGAGACGGTTTCGATGGGAAGGACGCCAATGGCTTTTTCGATGTCTGCGATGCATGCTTGGTTAGCTTACCAGCGCGCGCCCAAGCGGCGCTACCCCGCATTATCGTCGAGTGGGTGCAACGGTACCTCGAAGACTGCTGAGGCGGAACTTATCGACATTATCGATGTGCTCTGGGAATTGGCAGTAATATTGGATCAAGTTGATGTAATCTGTGGCGGTCAAGAGTCCGGCGAATCTGGAATGATGAGAGTCCCAAAGAGGTGCGGACACAATGCCTGTTACGCCGTTCGGTCAGACACGCTTTCGCCCATTGTCGAGGGAAAGTAGCACCATACCGTTCTGGCTCAGGATGGCCAGGCTCTTCTTGATGAGCAAGTTGTTGTCGAGGATGACGAGGCGGAAGGAGAGTGGCAAAACATCGTAGCTGGTTCGGAGGCGGAGAAAGTCGCGAACGCCTCTCTAGACACGACGAGCAGAACAGTCAGCTTGGAGAAGCTCAATGCATGACACCGTGGTAGAGCCCCTCTCCCTCTATCTCCATCTTCGACCCCGACCCCGACCCAGCGTCGCGGTGCTTGAAGCTAGGAAAGAGCACGCAAGATGATGTCTTTTCTTTTTTCTGAGGAGGTTGGAGAGAGGGATGTAGGGATATACGGAGTATTATCGGATAGTCACTCACCAGGCCTTGCATCTGCTCTTCGTCGATGGGACTCATCGGGGACGGTAGGGAGGGAACTGTGCGACTGTTGGAAGGTCGCAGGTACGAGGATGGCTGTACGAAAGGCAGCTCGTGACCGGTCCTGGTGAGCGGCGGGATGGTGCCTATAGAGCCTAATGTGCCCGACGAGGACTTGGCTACTCCTGGAGGAGCTGAGCCAACGGGGGGCGCAGGCGCAGTAGCGGGAGCAGGACCATCGTGTGGCTCGTCAGTAGTAGCGGGCACCTGTTCGGCGCCCGTGGCCGCGGTGGTGTTCCCGCTGCTGTCGGCCTCTTCCATGTCCATCGTGGCCTCGGCTCGGCTGCTGCTTGGACTGGGACAGCATACAGCACCCAATGCGGCGGCAGCAAGCTGTCTGGTGGCGAGCTGCGCTGTGGCCCAGTTGCCGCCCAGTGGCCCGTTCTGGTCACCGAGGCGTGTGCTAGGTGTGAAAGATGGCTGGAGGGCCTGGAGGGCGTGAGTGCGTCGGGTGACGTGAGGTGTGCGCGCTGTAAAAAGTGACACTCGGTGACGGCTTCAGACCCCTTTCCTGGCAAGACGCACGAGGTCACGTTGTCACAGGGGCACGAGAGGCTTCACTGGGTGCGCTCGGGATTGGATACACAGTATTTGTGGATGGAGCTCGCCGGATGGGATTGGGGGGAAGAGGGGAGGGGGGCATTTGGTGATATTGCAGGGAGGGGTGGGTGATCCGGGGTGTCTCAACCGAAAATGGCCTGTCGTCGCTAAAATAGACGTAAGGCAGTCGAGGCAGTCTTCCTTTTCTTCCCACTTCGACTTCCTGCAGGGCGCCAACCGCCATCCCAAAAATTGGCACAATATGATTCGTTCAACATTTCAATCATTTGTAGTTTTCTGGGTCCAAGTCATCGACTATCTAGATAGCATCTGACAGCTAGTGAAGCAAAGGGCAAGGGGCAAGGCACATGGAGCGGATGGAACGGCAGAACTGTCATTGGAGACATCATCGATATCTTCAGTGCTGGGTCACAGAGCTTAGGTACCTAAAGATGCTCTAGTAAAGCTTCTAGACAGTTGTCAATGGTCATCGTATGTTATTGATGCTTTCTCAGTTCAATCGTACGATAAGAGACGACCCTTATGCTCAGTGTTTGACAGCTGATCTGCAAGGACGTTAATAACCTCGAGTATGGAACAAATGACGTCGCCAATTGACGCCTTCGGTAGTGACCCCACTGGGTCTAGATTCTCGAAGAGGTACCTTAGGTACCTTAGGCTGTCGGGTACCGATCTACGGCATCCTGTCCAGAAGACATCTACGAAATGGATGCCACTACAGTTTACGGTGCCTCTTGTCCGATCTCCTAGCTCTGCCCGACCAACAACATAAGCGAGGCTCGCGAAACTATTCTTTCCGACTATTTTGTAAACGAGGTAAGGTTTATATCTCCACATGGACAGGTCGCAAAGCGTCAGTGTCATTGAAAGCAATCGAAACTACCTAAGGTAAGAATAGCTTCAGCTAAGCTACTTCGCTAATTGAGGTATGAACCAAGACGTGTCTCAAAGCTACCACCACACTAACCAGTGCATGATACCGAGGATAACATTGAATTTTCTCTAAGGCCGCTCAATTGTTCATCTCCCTTCTACACGAGTCCCTTCGCCCGAAAGCTTCGAGCAGCCAGCAAGTAATCGAGAGACCGCTCAGCCCGCGAGACCAACGGCGAGCACAGTGAACCCCAAATTATAGCATTTGTTCTTATCAAGGTTATGATACGAGGCCTCATGGTAGTGGGCGTTGTGGGTGCAGTAAGGCCTTTCGAAGAACGTGATCGTACCGGCAGGCGAGGCCCACTTGTGAAGCACTTTGATGGACTTGTAGCCTACTTTGACGTTGCTGTCACAGGTTCCTGAGAGCACTTGGGTTTCAGCTTGATTCGCTACGGGGGTCACGCAGTCTTCGTCCTGGAATACGGCCAGCACGTAGGTGGCCTGGGCGCTCGAGGCTAGCAGCAGGGACGTAGTGAGGGCGACGAAGATGTTGGTGAGGTGCATGATGACTTGTTTGTATATCTTTTGTTCGGTTGGATATTGGCACTGAGGAGTAGAGAGGAGATGGTCGAGTATGTTGAGGTGGTGATGTTGGTGAAAACATCTCGTAGCACATACTTGTAGACTTTATTCCATAAGGTGAAGGAGTCATATCTCTGTTTCATATATCGAGAATCTTGACTTGAAATTCCGTGAAGATTTGTGATTCAGGAACCACGCTTCCGTGCGTGAACCTCGCGTAGGGGGCTCGTCTGAAGTACACAACATTGACGATGTTTCGTGTGAAGTCCATTTGCGCGCTCCTCCACTCATCCCATTTTCATCGTATCTTTGTCGCTGAGACCAATGAATACACAGGTGAGTCATCGAAGCCGCCAGGCGCGGATTTCATAGATATAATGCAGAGATGCCAATTGAGTAAACTTGAATCAGAAAAGCAAGGTGTCACAGCTGTGCATCAGTGCGGTACCTGATCACTTGAAGACTACAGTACCTAGGTTGCTTATATGGTATTTCATCCCCGACGTTGGCGATGCAACATTCGAAGAGAAAGCAACGCCATCTCTTCTCTGTATATTATACAAGGAGTGCCGCTGTCGAGTCCCGGTTCTTCGTGATAAAGTGAAAGCAGCAAACATGGCCAAAGAATCTCATTTCGTCTCATACGGCGTGAAGAGCACCCAGCTAAGATAATTCTCTCGCGGCTGAGTGGTCAGATTCGAAGCATAAGGTATTGTTTTCAGCGAAGCAATCAATCAAATAGCTGTATTGGTCTCTAACGAAGCTCATTTCAATCATCTTGAATAAGGTACAATAGAATCATCGCCATACTAGATCACAACATTCGATACGATACCTACTTGGGTGCCTCATGGGTACAGTGGTCTAACGATCCAGATCCCTTAATTACCCCAGATGGACTTCTTTCCTACGACTTGATGACAATCATAATTCGCGTTCGCCTAGATCTTATAATGTACTGGATCGCCTCGATAAAGGCCCCAAATGCTGATGTAGGAGTCTTAGAGTTCAAATTGTCTTCTTGAGAGACTCTAGTATACATGTTAGACAGCGCACTCAAGATCCTCTTACGCACCTAGCTCTAGGTGATCCAACAAGAAATTCACCTGCTCGCCTAATATGCTGTTCAATTCGGTCAAATTCAATCGATGAAACTCTGAAGTCGCAACGAATAACAGCCTGATATTAGGTAACGGCATCGACCGCAAATATCCGAACTCAGCATTCCCATTCGGCTCACTCCAGCAAGATAAATTCCCTACTCAGCTCGTTAACTCGAAACAACCTCTCACTTCTTCCTACACAGGATCTCCCCATTCCCAATGACGATAAACGCACCCTCCTTCTCTCCCCACTCTTTCCACGTCTCACTAATCCCATCCAAATCCTCCTGCGTACAAATCCCCTTCTCCAAGCTCGTATCAGCAAAGCTACTCTTCAGCGTCCTCTCCGTCCAATTCCTACTCCAAACAACTGCCTCCTCATCCTGGTAATTCCAGCAGTCCCACGAAAAAGTCACATCGTCTTTCTCAAACCCAGCCTCCCTCGCCCAAGCCCCAACATATCTCCCGGCATTTGGTTCCCCGCCATTAGCCTTAGCAACCTCCTGATACACCCTGCCCCAGGTCTCTAAGCCAGGTAGCTCAGGATACCAAGCGAAACTCTTATAATCCGCCTCCCTCGCCGCCACAATCCCGCCCTTCTTACACACCCTCCTCATCTCCGTCAACACCCCAACGGGGTCCCTAACATGCTGCAACACCTGGTGGCAAACCACGATATCGAACTCCCCATCCCCAAAGGGCAGCTCATTCGCATCATGTGCTCGAAACGCAACATTGCTCAAACCACGTTCGGACGCGAGACTGCGAGCGGACGAGAGAACGGCGGACACGGAGTCGATGCCTAGGACCGAGCCCTGTGGCACGAGAGCCGCGTAGTCTACCGTTATGCTGCCCGGTCCACACCCGATGTCTAGGATGTGGTCCGTGGGCTTGATGTGTGGGAGCAGGTACGCGGAGGAATTCGCTGCTGTGCGGCGCCCGTGGGAGCGCACTACTGAGGCGTGGTGGCCGTGCGTGTAGACTGCTTGCTCTGGCATGGTGTGGGTTGATCCCGTGGTTGTTGGATGGGTGGGGATAAGATGATGCGTGGATGTGGTAACTGGGTGAAGCACCTTTACTCAAGGAGATATTGTTTTTAATGGTCAATTAGGAGATAGATTGCGGTATAAATACCGAGGCTGGACTTTCGGTGGTGCATGTGGTACTTGACGTTGAGGTTGAGGTTCACCGAGCCGATGTCGGAGTCGGAGCTCAGATCAACGTCGACTTGGCCTCTGTTTATTGCTCAGACCTATTGGTTCAAGAAGTAATAAAGTATTGATTCTAGAAAATTTTCCAAGCTAAATGTTGTTCGATGGCTTAGTTGCCGTCTGATGGTGATCCAATGATGTTAGACGCTCGTCTCTATTCATCTCGCAGAGGCGAGAGGATCGCGCTGTGAGCTTCGGCTGACTTCATGTACCTAGTATGAATGCGACCGTCATTTGACACGTGTGAGTAAGAGGTCGTATGTAGGGGTGAGATGGCTATTGTAAAGAAGGATGAGCTGTCAGGCGTGTCCAATAGATGTTTACCTGTATTCTCACGCACCAAAAAGATTATTAAGCGCAGTAAAAACTTCGAATCGAAATTCGAACTTTTTTTTTTTTTTACTTCGAACGGGATTCGAACAGGTACTTCAAAGATACATTCTAGTATTGAAACACGCCATTCGACCAACCATTCTAACCCACTACGGGTTGTGAGTGGCCGGATTATCAGGGATTATGAGGCCTTTGGTTTCTGGGCTGGCATCTTGGGAAACCGAGTGGTTACCGTGGTGCCGCTAGATTTACGAGTGTGAGCGGGACGACCTGGTCGCTGGGGCGTCACGGAAGTCAACGCATAAGACATCTCATTGCGATTGCACCTCAAGGAAATATTTCATGCCCACGCGTGCGTGGACGGTCAAGCTTGAGGTCATGTTTAGTCCAAGGTAGGTAGAGCCAATGTATCATGTAAACTCATCAAAGCCGCTTCGACTCACGGATATACTATCCATAGCACATGCGAAACTCTATCTACATATGGTCCATAACTTCATCATCATCCATCCATCCACATCATGACCGCACTCGCCAACATCACATGATAGCGCCATCAACGCAATGCTGCCAATCGAGGTCGAACTTCCCCCAACCACCGTCAGGCATCTCACTCATCTGTAGGCCATGCACGATCATGTCATAAGATCCCTCTCGCGGCTGTTTTCCCTGACAGACATTTCCTCCCATCGCAATATTCAGCAATATAGTCCAGTCCTCGATCGAACGGGTTCCAGCGGGCATCAGATTCTTCATCACAGGTCTCTCATCAATGTACCACATAAGTCTGCCACCGCCCGCCGACTTCCCATCTGTTTGGACACCGGCACGGCTGCACTGCCACACGAAATCGAACCGGATAGTTCGAGTTGGCATGTCGGGTATGTGGGTTCCCCGCACAAGGTGCTTACGGGCATCTTCTCCGTTATAAAATCCCCAATGCAGACAAGAGTGGTTCTGACAATCGCCATTCCAGCTTTCCGCTATGTCTACCTCGCCCTCATGCGGCCAGACGAAGGGCTCGCGCGGCAGCAGCCAGAAGGCTGGCCATATACCTTCAGCGCAGGGCAGGGTGAGCCACGCAGTTAGGCAGCCATCGCGTTTGCCCAGTGTAGCTCGGCTCACAAGCCTCGCAGACGTGAACCGAGCTTCTCCGTTTGGATGATTAGGCGCGGAAATCGCCTTTAGTACTAGCTTTCCGTCAGGTGTGTGAAAACTATTCCCGATGTCGGATGAGTAGTTTTGCAGCTCATTATTGCCCCAGCCCCATGGGTCGCCGTGCCCTTGCTTGTGCTCAAACTCGTGCGATACCGGGATATCCGGAGTGAAGTGCGGCTTCCAGTAGATACTCGGATTGTTGTAATTAAAAGATGTAGCGCGGCTTGGGGGCTTGGAGTGCAAGGGAATAGGAGGAGGCATCGGCTCGGATGATGGATGAGAGTTGTAATCAGCTTGCACTTCTGGTTGCGGGCCGTTATATCCTTGTCCAGGCAGTGGTGGCGATATTGCTTGTGGCGGTGATAGCGGCTGGGACGGTCCTTGATGTGGTGACGACAGTGGGTGTTGTCCTGGCCCTGGTAGAGGTGGTGAGAGTGGATGTTGTTGCGGCCCATGTAGCGGCGGCGATACCGGCTGTTGATATCCAGGTAGTGGTGGTGATGAAAAGGGTTGTTGATGGTCAGATAGAGCTTCTTGCTGGATAGGAAATGACTGCGGCGGGGATTGTGGCTCTAGATGTGGAGGTCTTTGCTGCTGCCACGCTGGTCCATGGTCATGATATTCCTGCCACTGTGCCGCAGCCGACTGATCCCACGGCGCTTGAGCCGGATGAGGAGCACCTTGCGCCGGATGATAACCCGGACCCAACGGACCGGGAGCATACGGTTGATAAGGCTGGCCGTACATGGGCTGCTGTTGATACGGAGGGCCATGTCCTTGATGCGGCCGGCCGGGCCCGAGTAACTCGTCGGCCGTCATCTTTAGTCTGTTCAAAGTGTCGCGGAAGGACATGTTAACCGGCAATCTTGTGACCGTTGCGACTAGGGGACGGCGCTGTATGAACTACACGGGATCTACTGCATGTAGACAGCTATCGTTCCCGCGGGTGCATTCAAGGAGTATTAGAGATAGGATAAAGATGTCTCATAGGCATTACGTTCGTAGAGGTCGTGGGTCTGACGTGAAGAGCACTACGCAGAATCGAGGTCCTCATTCATGAGCATTGGACTTGTTGGGAGATCAAGATAAAATGCGCAAATCCTGGCCGGATGGCAATGTGCTATCTACGGTACACTCAGCTTTCCCTCTTGCTCATAATCCGTAATAAGCACGGAGACCGGAGCTGGGTCAGAGCTGGGTGATCTGTGTAACGTATATACAGTCTGGAATACAGTATGAGGAACTGCCCTAGGCTATGTCATCAACCCACTTGGAATGGAGTATTGCAAATCGAGCCCTGAACACAGAACACTGAACAGTCTCCCGCCCAGAGCGCCTTCAAGTGCTGTCACGCAAGGACAAGACAAGTTGGATGAATATAAGACGAGGGAGCAACTTGTCAACTCTTGAATGATTTTCCAGCGGCAATCTCTCTAGCACACAAAATACAGAATATTTGAGATAGCCGACGGTGACGACGACGCCGCCCACCTCGTATACTTAGATGGTGGGCATTGGCAACAACATAGTGGCAATATGTACGATGCTGAAACTAGTATTGAAGAAAGTCGATTGCAGACAACCATTACAGCCGCCAAATCGGAAGCACACGCGCACGTAGACATCGACCTTGCTCGCTTATCGGTCTCCTCAAATGTCGACAATTCGAAGAGGCGGGTAAGGGCTGAGAACGCCTCAAGATGTGGCGAGCAATCTTCCGAATGGGCTGCATCGTATCAGCAACATGATATTCAGCAGCTGTGCCGCTCGAACTTGGGAAGCACAAAAGGGGACAATTGTTCATGATGCGATCCAGTTTCTTCTTGTCGGCAAAGGGCTTCATTTATGACTGTATTCAAAATCAGTAGTCATACCTGTCCGTCACTGGCTGAGTCGATGCCACACAGAGCCGACACTGGCGCGCTCGGCTGTTGGTCCCGTGGTGGGTCGGCTCGGTTGGGAGTCGATGTCATCTGATACGTCAATCTGGAAAGGGTAGGTAGGATTAGTGGTCTGGTGAGATGTCGAGTCAGACCTCAAGGCAGCAACTCGAGACTGATTATATCCATTGTCTTCCCCCGGGCAGTGTCTCCTGGTTCTCACACAAAGAAAAAACTGAACATGAAACCGATCAACAGGAAGTGCAGGTAGGGGATGCATGTTGCCATGCATGATTACGGAATGAGGGTCTAGATCTACCGTCGTACTGCACGGCAACGCAACTCCATGAGGATCTTTGGAGATAGCATCATTGGCGGTGGGTCACTTCTGTATATTGGTGTCGAAACAAGGCTTCGCACATGAGATATGATTTCCAATCTACTGATACTGACTTTATTGTATTGGGCTGTGTTTTCAGAGTAATTAGGTAGCTAAGCTCATGATGAATCATGGAACGGGCTGGGAGGTCTCCGTGCCTAAAGTACGTTTGCCGGTGTCAACGCCATGGCAGAGGCATGAAATTCTAGACGGGAGTCATCACGGTTGGCAACCATGTGGCTTTGGAAAGTGGCTGGATTTGAGTGTCCTGACCTCTGATGGTCGGGTTTGGAGCTTTGATTAGCAAAGTGCACATCGAAGGCGAATCAGAGCCCATTGGACGGATAACATGAATAGCTTCAATTACCCCACCATCAAGTCCCGAGCTGTCTGCGTCGCTTGTGGCTTATGTCCAATAGGTGCTGCACCTGATGCAGAATAGGGGTGACTGGCCTCTTGTATTGTCTTGGAGCTACGATGGTGAACCTGCAAAGGGTCGTTGTGTCGTGTAATCCCGATTCATGTTTTGCCTGAGATGTGTTGATCAGTCTAGAAGCTCACTGGAACAGAAGGAACTCTGTTCGTTAGAAGAACAAATAAGCTACCTAAGCTTTCTGTCAGAAGACGGAAAAGATAATGGCTGCAGTCTTCCAATTGTCTTTAACGCCAAAAACAATAACGAACAGCTAGTACTCGGTTAATAAGGTGTTGTTGCTATCTGAGCGCGATGTGGGCAACAGTCGGTTTACATGAGAGGCGAGAGAGCTCGAGAGGCTCCTTCCGCGCTGACATTTCGGCGATCAGTATGTCCTCGGTACAGCCCAAATGGTCTGTAAAAGCAACTGATGCGAGGTATCTAGACTCTTTGCGACGGGACCTTGTCTGGATCACCACTGCATCACATTGGGTAGTCAGTCCCCTGGTCGACGGCAGCCACACTGGACAAGGTTCTTACGAAGTGCTTGACCTCTTGCAGCGCCCGCCTCGCTACCTCCACACAGACCCTTCATTCGATAGTGCCCGCCCGCAGAAGCCCGGCCGAACCTGCCTCTCGTCTGGCGAACTCCTGTAGTCTTATCCGTATGTACATTCGAGATATTGCTGTACTGTAGATGGGAAGCATTATATCAGTAGACGCCACTGCATTCGCTCATCTGTGATGATTTAATGAGTTTCTTATGCTTGATACTTCAACTTGACTATTCCTCCACTCTTTTTTCTTCCGTGACGGGGTCTGGACGTTTGGGTGGGTTTTGCATTGGCGTGAAGCGCGACAGATACCCACACGACATCCATCCCATTTACAGTTTACGAGGGCTTGCTTGCGCTTGTGCTGCAAGGACCTCCTCCACTGTGCCTACCCGACTTTGCCCAGCGAAACCTGCCGTCCCGTCGACGTCAACAGATTCATTCCAACTGCAATCCGCACGCCGACCACCTTCCCTCCCTCTCTCTCTCTCATCGCCATACCCGTAGCCCTCTGCTACTCTCGGCCTGTCCGTCTTCTGTCGAACCCAAACAGTAGAACCAAATCCCAACAGCCACTCATTCGACAGTGTCATTCCTTACCCGACTCTAGCTCTACACCCGCCCAGTCACAGTCACCGGCGATACCCACCGAAGCTTCACTTCCTCCCCCTCGAGTCCGCAAAGCCCATCGCCCGTTATCTGACACAGTCGCCGACTGCGATCGAGCATCCAGCCCATCGCGATGGGTGTCTGCCAGTCATCATGCTGCGGAGGTACGGATCCGTACCTATTGTCTTACCGCCTCCAAGGTCCGGACACTAAAGTGCACCAGGCAAATCCCGCGATGGCATCTATGAGCCTGTCCTTGCCGATAGCGAGAGAGAAGCTGTCGCCGATCTGCTACAGTACTTGGAGAACGTGAGGAACCTTCACACCACGAGTACTGCAGAATCGATATGCATCTAATATTCGTGCAATACAGCGTGGCGAGACCGATTTCTTCTCCGGCGAACCCCTTCGTGCCCTCAGTACGCTCGTCTTTTCAGACAACATCGATCTGCAGCGTAGTGCTAGTTTGACTTTCGCCGAGATAACGGAAAGAGGTACGAGCGCCCTCGGATTTCCAGCAAGACAGCGAAAGCCATGCGCCAGCCTTGAATCTGGACGCCCCTTTATTCGAACCCAGTGCTAATATCATTAAGATGTGCGCGAGGTCGACCGAGACACCCTTGAACCGATCCTGTTCCTCCTGCAGAGCCCCGACATTGAAGTCCAACGGGCTGCCAGTGCTGCACTAGGGAACTTGGCTGTTGACAGTATGTATAATCCACTGCAGTCCACCGACTTTTGTATTGACCAATCCGTCACAGCCAAGAACAAGGTTCTGATCGTCCAGCTCGGAGGACTGACCCCTCTGATCCGCCAGATGGTCTCTACGAACGTCGAGGTACAGTGCAACGCTGTAGGATGCATTACCAACTTGGCGACACACGAGGACAACAAAGCCAAGATTGCACGATCTGGAGCCCTTGGTCCTCTCACACGACTGGCCAAATCGCGCGATATGAGGGTTCAGCGTAACGCTACCGGCGCGTTGCTCAATATGACCCATTCAGGTGAGATATCGCATATAGATCCCATCAAGAACTGCTTGCTGACGCGCCCGTAGATGAGAATCGCATACAGCTCGTCAACGCTGGAGCCATCCCTGTACTTGTACAGCTCCTATCGTCCCCTGATGTTGATGTCCAATACTATTGTACGACGGCCCTTAGTAATATCGCTGTTGATGCGAACAACCGCAGAAAATTGGCGTCATCCGAGTCCAAACTTGTACAGTCTCTGGTCAACCTGATGGGTTCGTCATCTCCCAAAGTCCAGTGTCAAGCCGCTCTAGCTCTTCGGAACCTGGCATCCGACGAGAAGTATCAGCTCGATATAGTTCGTGCCCAAGGGCTCAGCCCTCTCCTCCGCCTTCTCCAATCGTCATATCTGCCACTTATCCTCTCCGCTGTCGCTTGCATCCGCAACATTTCCATCCATCCTATGAACGAGTCTCCTATCATTGAGGCTGGATTCTTGAAGCCGCTGGTGGATCTGTTGGGTTCGTCAGAACACGAAGAGATTCAATGCCATGCCATATCCACACTTAGAAACCTAGCGGCCAGCTCAGACCGAAACAAGGCTCTAGTGCTTGAAGCCGGTGCGGTGCAGAAATGCAAGCAACTCGTCTTGGACGTACCGGTTACCGTCCAGTCCGAAATGACAGCAGCCATCGCCGTGTTAGCACTGTCTGATGATCTCAAGCAGCACTTGTTGAATCTGGGGGTATTCGATGTATTGATACCCCTCACTCATTCGCCAAGCATAGAAGTTCAAGGTAACAGCGCTGCTGCTCTTGGAAACTTGTCCTCTAAAGGTAAGTTGATTAGTTTCACATCGCTCCCGGGCAATCTAGTACTACAGGAGACACTAACGGGAACTACAGTCGGCGATTATTCCATCTTCATCCAAAGCTGGCTTGAGCCCAACGGGGGCATTCATGGCTATCTGAGCCGATTCCTGGCAAGCGGCGATGCGACATTCCAGCACATCGCCATATGGACACTTTTGCAGCTGCTTGAGTCAGAGGACAAGACTTTGATCGGCCACATTGGCAAGTCGGAAGAAGTCGTTGATATGATCAAGCAGATTTCGAATCGGCAGGTCGAGTCAGAGAATGAGTTTGAAGAAGACGACGAGGGTGAGGTTGTCAACCTTGCGCAACGCTGCCTGGAGCTGCTCGGCCAGAGCACGTCCAAGGCACACATCGAAGGATGAATGATTACTACTATTCAAGTTGTGTAGCATCGTATAGTCTTTTGCGGTTCATCGGGTTGCGGGCATCATCTTTAGGTTACTACAGCATCCCAAGCGGACAGGGCTGGCGAAGGAGGAGTTTAGGGCGAATTTTATATTAGCCAGCGTGTGTATTCTTTGGACAATGGCTACATTGGTTCCCGCTGGGGAGCCCACACAGTCTTTGATACCTTTCTCACACGGCTGCATACATGCATTGGAAGGTCCGGATCTTGGCCAAGGCGTTTCTTCTTATTTTCCAAGGCATCAAAGCCGCGAAGATGTTTCCTTGCACGGAACGCTGCACAGACAGTCACTCGATATCCAGTCTAGCTTGTGTCTAGAACGGACTAGTCGTCAGATAGCAGGTGTTGTTTTGTTTTCAAGTATTCGAATACATACTTGTGTAATTAGATCTGCTGTGTGCCACGGAATACTTAATAATCGATCAATATTCCATTACGACTGTTATATGTGATGTGACCGCCAATGGTTGAATGATGTTGCACCTAGGGTGTTGATTAAGTTGAGCGGCAGCAAATGTGCACTGCATGCTGTGTGGTGTTCTTTCTGGCATGATTATAGAATCATTTGATATAATCTAAAGGGTGGATGGGGGTCCCACCACATCTTCCATCTCGTCACCGTTGGCTGTGCTGGTGAGACAGACTCGAAATCTCACTGCTCCTCTTTCGCGTTCGTCAGAGTGGACCTGTACTCTTGTGAGCTGCATGGTGGGTGGCATGGTGCAGTGGTCCTCTATGTATATATGTCATGATAGTAAAAGCACCTCGCGTGTGTTTGAGGGCGGATTCGCAAACAATTGGGTATTCGTACGCAACAGCACAGCTTTTCTGTTCTACAGAGGCCTGAATTGCCAGCTAGCGTCGCCTGATCGGTGACGAGCAGAGCCTTTTCCACCTATTGACTATCTTCGCCAATGATATTGCTGCTTATGTTACCTATAGAGCAGTTTGATCGTGACTAGTTAGCATCTTGAATTGGATAGAAATCACGTTGATACCATACTGTGCTACTGTTCATAACCGTGTTCTTCGTTGATTGAGTGTTTGATGTCTTTTTACGTGGGAATTCTACGAACTTCACATTCTAGTTCGGCAGAAGTTGTACTTGAAGCTTATAATTATTAGTCCGTTTAGATAAGCTGGAATAGAACGCCTATGACAACCGGTGTGTGACAGCTAGCCTATATCATGATATCACTGTGTTAAGACGGTAATATGTCCCTGATTTCGTGGGTGATATATCAGTCACTGGCTCGGACCTAGTGGGAGAGTACATGTACTAGTTCAATTGCAAGCTACATCGCCCACGGGCAAATACATTCATTACACCTTTGGCTCAATCAGTTAGGGGTTATAGCCGGGGAACGATTAAGCCGAAATGGACAACGCTAAGAAACTCTATACCGAATAAGCTAATGAACGGCTATATAAAGTTATATACCGATATCGAATTATTGAAGATATACCGTTCGAGCCCGGCTTAAGCTTCGAGCGCTTTTTCTAACAGTTTAACAGTCGTAATGCAGGACGCGGAGTCCGATAGTAGCGTGAAGTAAGGGAGTAAGTAGGATAGATTGTGGTGGTAGGGGGTTACGAGGTTATTGTATAGGTTTTTTAGCTCGGCTTAAAACATAAGGGCATTTTGGCGGAATGGTGGGAGAGTATATGTACTAGTTTAATTGTAAGCTATATCGCCTACGGGCAAATACATTCATTACACCTTTAGCTTAATCAGACCCCTTTTCCTCACACTTATATTGTTACGGAAAAGGAATGGAGCGCTATACAGTTACACCACTTATGCAAAACTAAAACGTTGTCAAGCCGGCACTTGACTGTCTCCAGCCACTTACATACGTACCATGACAGTAATCGTAGTTCGTTGACCTAGATCCTGATAACCCACTCCTTTACGAAGCAACCCTTTATATTGTCATCGGCCTTCAGTATGGATTGCCAACCTGTCTCGCAGTTGTCGGTGGCTTCGGTACCGAGTAAACTAGGTACGGTGGTTTTGGTGGCTTATCTCTCTCCTACTGTGGGATGCGCGATAAGTCACAGTTATTCTCATCACAGCTTCTAGTGAACATCTTGAAACTATCATCTGAGTAGTCTTCTGTGATGCTCAACCAACTTCGATAGCAAAAATGGGAACATGTATGTATATAGACTGGCACGTACACCGTGGCTTGCTAAATAGCGTAGAACTACTAGCCATTACACTCTAAATTACGGTCTACTCGACTTTTTAAAACTTTATATCTTTATACCGACGACCGCGACGTTTGCATTAAAGCGTATAATTTTATTTTTTTGGTAAAAAAAGATTGTCCGTTATTCCGTCCGTTTTGTTCTACCGAAGGTCTTTTCACGAGAAAAATTAACGCTATATACGTAAAAACTTTACTATTGTATTGGAAATGTTGAATCTTTATCGCATTATCATTTCTATACCTAGCTCGCCTGGTCTAGGCAAACAATCCTAAAGGATTTTGGCTCGTTAATAGACTTTCTATTACGGTTCGTCTGGTTGAAACAGTGGGAGCTCTTATCTACATCAGTTATTAGCGTTGTCTTGAGTGTCTGGGGGGACAGGTATGTATCTCAGCGACTGTCTATGAGATGTAACAGAGGCCTAATGTGATGGTTCATTTGACTTACATCAACGCTTATACCGCAACGCTCCTTACAATCATCGTCGTCGCAAACCTGTGCACATCCGTAACTGCCACTACGATCATCAATACTGTTCGCGGTGGATACTCTGGAGAGAGTAGCTCCTCCACTGACTGCGCGCAAGAAATCATCGAGCCATACGACCGGCGTGGGACTTGTGGTACTTGCCCATGCTGCTTGAGCCTGACATGGGCAGGTGACGGTGCTTACCGCAGCGGCGGCGACGGCGAGATATTCTACTTGATGTATGATACCGGGCAATCGAGTGCTGTATCGAAGTGTTGTGAGAGGATGGTCGGAACATCTTTTTCCAGGGGAGGTAGTGTCTCGATGTTCTGCGAGAAAGGGGGAAAGGAAGCAAACGCATGTAAGTCGAATCTCAGTCTCGTGTGTTGTGGTTTTCATGCATAGGAACATAATCATGAGTTGATACGCCACTCGATTGTCATCGCTTGAAGTCAGAGTTAGTATTTCACTGCTTTCGCACCGGATATCGGGTGCTTAGACCTAGTCTTACGAAGTTGTAACTTTCATTCGAGTGAGTGCCGGCAGCCAGCAATATCACAGTCACTATACGCTCGATATGGGCTTCATTACATGTATATATGAAGCTTGTTTCGACTTAAAAATACTATACTGAGCATCACCAGATACGATCTCGAGTTTGACTAGCCAGTACGATAGGCTGACATGATTACAGCCGGGTACGGGTATGAGAAGGGCACATCTTCCAATTCGAGCAGACCATATATAGTATGTCTAGGATAATACATCGCAATGAGCGCTCATCAAGATTGATAGGTACATATGCCAGTTTCATATTTGGACTAACCCATCTCCTGTCCCTTTGATTGCGAACTCAGTAACAGACTATAGTACGTACACGGTAAACTCGTGGAGATATTTCAACATTATACCTCGAGTGGACAAATCTAGCCGTAGCGACGGTCCAAAGCTTTGGCAGCAGTACTAGATCGAATCACGGTGCAGCTGTTGCTTGGCGAGACGTAATGACATTTAAGTCAACCCGGTACGGACTGGTGCTGACTTCGCAATCGAAGGGATACGTCAACGTACTTTTGACACTGCAGACAAAGTCCTAATGAGCCTTGCGCACCATACAAATTACAAGGCGAGGCATACGATGTGCCACACAACGCCATTTCGTGATCGCACAACTGATACCCTATTTTGTGAGTGCCTTGCCGCTTGGATCTGTGGACATACATATACAGATAGATCGCGAACGAATTATTGCTACGATCATCACATAAGATGGTAAATCCCGATACAATTCCCTCTCCACACGGGTTGATCCGGCGTGGAGTGGTGATCACCATGCGTGAGCTCGGCACTAGTGGTCTCGGATGCGCAGGCTGCCGGCGGCCCTCTCCGGCACACAATTCGTCCGGTGGGTGGCGCTGAAGCATTCTCGGCATTCTTCATCATTTTGTCTAGACATCCCGAATGCCCAACGCTTCCTTTAGTTGGCTTTCCTACTTCGGTAATTACTGGACACATTCCATCACGATGGCGACATGCTGCATTAGTCGTCGAGCAACAGTCTGGGGTAATCTAGCCTCACTTAGTGTTAGTCTGTAGACTCCAGCTGGTCGATGTGTCAAAGAAACATCTCCGTCTGAGTCGTTGGCTTCGTCCGCATGTCCGCACACAACCCAATATGGAGTGGTTTGAATCGTAAGTGGAAATTGCACCTCCATCGTAGCCCCTTTTGTCCTTGTGCGTCGGTACTGAGTTCGGATCCCCAGATTCCACATATCCACAACAAAACCGATTGATAATACTCTACGGACTTCCAGCCAGAGCTTTCCGCATTCTGGGCAGAGAATCGCAGCTACTATGTAATGCGATGATCCATCATCTTGGGTGAATCTTAGTCTTCGGAGTGGTGTATATCCGGAGACAGACTCGACAGATCACACAGATAATCTCAGGCTCCAAGCAAACTGCAGAAATGCCATCGTCATATTACGGCATGCTCTTTATCCCTCAGCATACCATTGGTAGCTTTGCAATAATTCCATACTAGCTTTGGAGGGTGGACGCGCTATCGATGCTCTCGAGCGTTCTCGTCATTTCCCGATGTTATAGCGCTTCTTGCGTGCCGCCACCCATGGGGATAGCCTAAGAGGAGTCAAACTTGATGAATTCAGAGGAAGGGATGTTAGTACATAATAAACAACGGCCGCCCCAAATTGCGGACTTTGATCCTTTGAAGCTGTCCTGAATCTGAATCATAGATCAACACTCCAGACCATCTTAATCACGCGCCAACATTCCCACCATGCGTCAGTCTACACTCATCGCCGCGCTTTCGGGCGCTGCTTCGACCCTCGCTGTACCACTGGAGAAGCGGGCGGATTTCGCTGCCCCTTCCGGCGGTGATACCACCATCCTCAACTATGCTTTGACGCTGGAGTACCTTGAGCGGAAGTTCTATCAAGAGGGTGTAGCGAACTACACTGAAGCTGAGTTCTGCGACGCCGGTCTCCCTAAGGTAAGTCAATACACGCTGCATTGGCATGCCTACGCAGCTCGCAAAGTAGCCCGCCTTGGTCTATACAAGAACCACAAGCTCATACATACATGTGATAACAGGACGTTTACGCCAACCTAAAGACAATCTACTACGACGAACAGCAACACGTCTCTTTCCTGGCCACCGCATTGGGCAGTGCAGCAGTGCATGAGGCAACATACAGCTTCCCTTCAACAACCGCCTCTCAATTCTTGGCCTTGGCCGCAGTCCTAGAGGGTGTCGGTGTCTCTGCCTATCTCGGCGCAGCGGCAGCTATCGCCAACAAAGCTTACGTGCCCGTCGCTGGCTCCATCCTAACCACGGAGGCGCGCCACTCCGCCTACATCCGCCACGCCCTAGGCCAGAAGTTTGCACCCAAGCCTTACGATACACCCCTGGACTTCAACCAAGTCTACAGCTTGGCCGCCCAGTTCATCACCGGCTTCGCCCCTGGTGACCCAGCACTCCCCTTCAAAGCATTCCCGGCCCTGACGGTCGTACCGAGCTCGCCGGTCGTCCAACAGGGTAAATCCTCGATCGTGTTCAAGGGTGCTGCTAAGAGTGCCGGTCTCAAGGCTGGTACCAAGGTTTATGCTGTTTTCTACTCTGGCTTGGATACCTACTATGCTCCTGTGACCAAGAGCGGTGATGATGTGAGTTTGAATACTTCTTATTTGTCTAGAATGGATACTGATTGGGAACATTAGTACACACTTGCCAAGGTTCCTGGTGCGAACTTCGCCTCTGCGGGCCAACTTGCTCCTACTGGACAGGTTTATGTCGTGCTTAGCACCGCTGATGGCAGCGCCACCAAGGCGAATGATGAGAATACTATCTCTGGTGTTGGGATTGTAGCGTTCCAGTCTTAGCTGGATCTCGGGAAATAGGGCGTGTGGACTGTCGAAACATGTTAACAACAGTCTCTATCTAATTCTGTGGCTACTTACTGGCTCCACTCAAATACTTGACTCTAATCTTAATGTAAATACCATCATCATATATGCACCGGTATTTTTATGCTGCTTCATCCTATGTCGCTCAATTGGCGTGCCGGGATTATGGTGTTGTGACGCCAGATTATAAGGTTGACGGTGATTCACAGCTATCATACAACATCTTACAACACATGTTCATACACTTGCAAGACACACAAATGCACGTTCCATCGTTCTGCTTTGGTCATTACGCCCTAGCCGGCTTCTGTAGCCCGTTTTCAATCTTATTGAACCAACCCATGGGGTTCCAACCCTCGAGACAGATCTTCGCTGTCACCTTTCCTTTGATGAGAGCTAGGGGTATGGGCCCGTAGTCTCGGCTATCGCGCGACCAGGGGAGGTTGTCTCCCACGACGTAACAATGGCCTTTCGGCACCTGGGGTGTTGTTAGGTATTGTTCCAAGGGAGAGAGCAGACTTGTGTGAGAGATGGGGGGGACCGACTTGTATCATATTTTCTCTTCCGACTCCTCGGCCTACACGATCTACCGCTACCACCTCCCCTCCTGTATGGAAAGTCTCCCTGACGGTCGAGGGCGGTGAGTTTAGTAGAACGTAGTCCCCCGGCATCCCAATCACGCGTTTAAGTCCTTCATGGCTTGGTTCCACGGGGATAGTGAATGTGATGCAGTCTCCGACGCGGACATCTTTGCCCCGGCGGTAGCTGGGTTGGGGGAGTCAGTAATTGCTCTTTTCAGCGACTTCATAATTTCAAGCGAGAGGATTCGGTAGGACCTCAGTCCACATGTGACTGAATAATGACAGTGTATAGAAGAGTGAAATTAGAATTCACGCACCGCTTATCAGTGACGAACCAGTCGTTCATTGTGAGGAAGGTTGGCATCATGGATGGACCGTAGCCGGGCGCCACGCTAACGCCCCGAGACCAGAGGACGTGGAGGAGGGCGAATCCCTGGGCTGTCGCGAGAAGCACCCGGAATGGGTGGCCAAGAAGTGGCATTATGAGGTCGAGAGGGTCGAAGCTAAGGAAAGGCGGATGTGAGTGGGATGACGGTTGAAGGCTCGATGGGAGAGACGAGTTTTATGAAGTATCCATTATGGCATCAGGTAAGGAAACATAATGCGATCCTATCCAGATCGAACTGCCCTTCAGATGCGCTCCAAGACTTGCCTATATCCTTAACGCCAATGCGAGTTGAAGTTTGTGCAGATGTACGCCGTGCGGTCGAGACATGCATCGGGTTGAACTCTTGGCGTGCGTCAAAGCTCAAGCTATACCCGCTCGCCTCTGATTGGTGCAGAAGCTCAACCTCAAAAGCTCTAAACAGCACTCCCGTCCTGCGTCCGCGACTTTCCCGATTTCAACGTTACCAACCACATACAACAGCTACATGCAACAGCGTCGCGATTCCCACGCCAGCCGGCACCTCTCTCACTATTCGACGCCATGATGCACTCCGCCCACCTCCTTACGCCCGCGCGGGCTCTCCACCGAGTCATCCTCCTCGAACTCGGCGCCAGCATCACCACAGCCCGCGTCTCCGCGAAAGCCGCAGCCAATCTCAGATTTCAACCTGCGGCGCGCACACGTCTGTTCGCCACGACCGTACCACGCCACCGCATATATATGAAGAAAACCAAAGTCACCGTTCGGACCTTCCTCGACGACTCCTGGATAAAAAACGCCGCGATCCCCTACCCATACGTTCGCATTCGCGACGAAGAAGACGGCACCCTCTCCGAGCCCCAGCTCACGACTCTCGTTCTAACCCGTCTAAAAAAGGGCTATTCCCTCGTCATGATAACGGCGCCCAGGCCGGAAGACCCGAAGAGTCACCCCGAACCAATCTGCAAGATCTTCAATGTCGCAGCAGAAAAAGCTAAAATCGCCGAGGCCCATGCCGAGGCTAAGAGATTGGAGAAGGGCACGAAGACGCTGGAGCTGAATTGGGCCATCGCCCCGGGCGATCTGGGTCATAAGATGAAAAGGATGAAGGAGTTTCTCGACAAGGGGTATAAAGTGGAGATTATGCTTGCGAGGAAGAAGGGCACGAGGAAGGCGACGCGTGAAGAGGTTCAAGGACTGGTCGAGACTGTGAGGGAGACTGCGGAGAGTGTCACAGGCACGACGGAGGTCAAGCAGGCGGAGGGTACCGCGGGTGTTCAGCTGAAGATGATTTGGCAGGGACCTAAGAAGAAAGAGAAGGCGACGGTATAATGAGATGAGGCAACAGCCTTCAACCTCCCGGGAAATACCTACCTACTCACCTAGGAAGTGACGAACAATGGCAGCGCCCAAACTCAAATTACCTGGGTAGATGGGCGCCTAGCAGACGTCGGCTAACCCGCCAACACTATAGTATCTGTCGATTTCTTCAATTAGTCGACGGTTTGTCCGGAATTCAAAGATTTCATGTCATATCTCTACAAATTCTGACCAAAGCGGTCTTGCATTTCCAATTATCCGTCCCAACGGTATCGTCGCACACAGACATCGTCAATCAGGGCCCGAATCGAGATCTGTCATCACCGATAGCAAAATTCGCCTTGGCGGCCAGACACATCACCAACATGACGGACCCTTTCAGCGGTCTGCCCTCCGAGCTCCAATTGGAAATCCTTTTCCAACTTGACTCTACGGAAGATTGCGAAGCGTTGAGTCGGGCATCTTCTGTGATGTGGTTACAAATACGTCACTCGCGCCACATTCTTGATAAGGTATTTCTCTGTCAAGACTTCAGCCCACGGCTCTTGCACGTCGCTACGGCGATTGTTCGTTTTCCCAAATACGACGAGACAAAGATTTGGCGTCGTCTTGAACAAATCGACCAATATCTCAAATCATGGGCCGCCGGTAGTCTGCCAGATCCTTTTGCAAAGGAAAATGATGAAAGCCTTGCCCAGATAATACAGCTTTGGCGACGTATACGCGTACTCGCCCAAGACTACCTCATGAAAGCCACCTCAAAGTCGCAAGTTTACCCTTATCGACTTCCAGACTCAGACGCCACAGAGATAACCGGAGTCTTCGATATGAGAGAACTAAAATCCACCGAGAAGGAGCGCCTGTTCAGTGCTTTCCTGCGATATGAACTTCTTTGCCGGATCTATCAGCCAGAGTCGAAGCACTATGATTATAGGAGTCATGCGCATTACCCTAGGGGCGTTCCTTTTCTACTGCATGAGTGGTATTGGGGCGTTTTGGACAGTTACGAAGATTGCGTAAGCGCCCCTTGGGAAAGAGAAGCACTCCTTTGCGTCCACGAATATATGTGCTCTCTATATATCGCCATGGTTCCGAGTTACATGAGCACACAGGCCTGCCAACCTCCCGTCTGTCTCGGGAAGTGCTCATCCTGGCTGGAATGCACGATACCGCATCCCGAGTTGGCATCTTCTGGAGACGGACAAACCGCTCCAACCATCGACTTGAAACGTGGTTGTCCCGCTCTTCGCTTATATGCCAATGGTTTACATCGGCCTGATGCCATTACCGCCTTGGCCGTGAGTGGCTTACGGAGATTGTACAAATCGTTTGCTGGCGTACGAGAAGGAAAAAGGTTAAATTTCAAGACTTTGGCTAAGAAGCGTTTCGACGTATATCCTATGCATGTTGCAGAGATGAATGCCGCTGTAGTGACCTTGGCCGTAAGCGAGGAGGATTGGGCACATGGACCAAGTGCCTGGCGAGACTACCACTCGGAGTTTTCATACGAAAAGGCTAGATACAGTGCAAGCAAGAGACTGTGCTTAGGTATACTTCGGCAACGCGCATGGGTTATTTTTGAGGACGGTCGCCTGTACGCCAATAACTGTTTTGGACGACTTCCAAGCAAGGAAGATATGAATGGACTGCAGACAAGAAGTTATCCAACGGAGATGAAGGGGCTACAAACGAGGTGTACAACTGTGGATTGCTTTTACTGTCGATTCCCGGAAGAGACTGAAGACTACACATACTTTCCGAACTCGGACATCAAGAAGCTGCGTTCGTGCTTTTGGTCAATTCCTCCAGAAGACAGATTCTTTTATGACTGAAGTACACGGTACTGTCACGAGCTCGGTAAAGTGGTCAAGGAGTAAGAGAGAATAGAAGTTCTTGTTACACAAGACAAATGCATATAACTCATATACTAACAAGATAATAAGATTATGATCCGGGTATTCTGCCATATCGCATTCGATCCCTTGAACATTCATATTCAACTTGCCCTCTAGTCTTGATATCAACTCTTACGGAGGCCAGACCTCGTTGATGCTAGAAGCTTTAAGAGGTCTGTAAATCCTTATAGAGAAGGGTAAAAGGGAATGAAATTCCAGCTAACTATCGGATTAAGTGGCGATCACGTGACATTACCAACAACGTCCGGTCAAGCGGGTGTTGTAAGACTTACAAATCCGTTTATCACTTGTTTTCGGTATTCCAGACCCGTGGGTTCTCGCTCACTCTCGCGCGGTTCCCTCGATTAGAGCAAGCTAGATTACTGCTACTATCCCGCCGCTTCCAGAGTGTTCTCGCAATGCATTGACTTATGCAGGCTTGGCGTGGTACATTGTGAGATCGGACACTGGGAATTGGTGCGCAGAAAGACCTCATATAGGAGGCGGCGCAGAACGGTTGACCGCAATGCTTGGAGAACCAGTTCCGAGAATAAAGTGATGCCTCTTATTGGGCAACAGAGTGATGCCTCTTATTGGGCGGCACATGGTTGGAACTTACCTGTTTGCTGTGCAGTGTGCACACTACAGACACTTTTGCGATGTCGTCTACTACATGATGTCTAAGCAGTATTCAATATCATCAACAATATCGACCATGACAAATTGACCCTCACGTATACGGCACCGTCCGAGTTCCCTGGGTAGAAATCCGGATGAGTGAGCCAGTCGGTGATATCAATCTATTCATGTTGTTCTCATTTACACATATAAAGAAGACTCTAGCTGTCAAAGCTATCCAACACCGGAACGCCGAGGTGCATCCATTATGCATGCAATTATATCCCATCATTTCCAATCATACCCGTTACCTGAAATCCCCATTCTACTCCCTCATCACGAAGACGCTGCCACCAACCACACCCAGCAGCGCAGCCGTGGTGATGAAGCCAGCAGCCACACGTTGCGTTAACGTTATCGGCGGCAACACCGGTATTTTCGACTCGTCCGCGGCGCCGGCATTCACATTACCCACGGACGTCCCGCCGGTATTCGCACTAACAGGCCCCTTGAACGTATCCACCTTCTTGACCAGCGAATACTGCAGCGCAGACAGCGCACTCATCTGCTCCCCCACACCCGCCAGGCCGTCGAACCCCGTAGTATTCGCCCACTTGAACCCGCACGCCGTCCCGGCATCACCCTTATACTGGTCCGCAGGCGGGGACCCGGAGCACTGCGTCGCCGCCGCCACGGCACTGCTCTGCACAAGCGGCATGAGCGTATCGAACGTAAAACTAGCAACCTGCGACGCAGCCGTGAACCACCGCATCAGGTACCCCTTGAAGCTCTGCTGATCGTTATTACACTGACTAGACGGCTCGCAAGCCTGCTCGTAGACCACACCATCCTGGAAGAACAGCTCCGTGGCGCGGGTCGCGAGACCCTGAGTCCGCTGTTTCCACACGTCGCTCCCGTTCGTGAAGTTGTACAGCACCGCGGCGCCGTGGAGGAATATGCCCGTGTTGTACGTCCACTGCTCTGGACTCTGGACCGTGCAGTTCTGCTCCACGCCCGCGCCGTCGACGACGTTGAACGCGGCGTCGATGAACTGGACCTCCTCCATCCAGTCCCATATCTTCTCCGCCCAGTCCGCGTACGTCTGGTTCCCCGTGTACCGTGCGAGCCGTGAGGCGATGTTGAAGAAGCAGCCGTTGGATATCGAGTTCTTGTAGTTGAAGCCGTTGTTGAACGTGAAGATCTGCCAGCGGACTCCACCGCCGCACGTTTCGGGATCCCAGCGACTGACGTATTCGTTGAACACCGCTTGTGCGAGAGCTAGCCACTGCGGCTGGTCGGATGGCGGATTGGGGAAGTTGTTCTCTGCTGCTGACATGGCAGCCATTGCCCAGAAGCCTTGGTCGTCGTTTCCTTCCGTCTTGGTTTGGTTCGTCGGCATGAAGTCTGCGTCGTCGCCTGCTTGGTGGAGCATCGCTTGGATTGTTATGTCGTTGTATGTGTCGTCGCCTGTGTAGAACCAGTAGTCGATCAACGTCCCGAACATTGCTCCGGCTTCCCACCCTAGACATTCTGTGAGCTATGGGTCCGTGTAGATTGTTGGATATTTACGTACAGAAATACGGATCTGGTAAGTTGCCCGGTGTGTCGCCGGTAACATTTCCTGAGTAGTATTTTAGTAGGCCGTACGCAACGGTGCTGGCTGTTTGTTTTATTGAGTCTAAGTGGTGTTAGCGCATGTCGATGAATGTTGGCCCGCATCACTCACCATCATTACTGATGTCCAGTTGTAACCCATGTACTGCACTGGTCAGTAGGCCTAAAGTGCCTACTGTATATATTACTCGTCGCATGGGAAGAATGAGATGGGATGGGTCGCATAAGCGAATGGAGCGTTGGACAGACGTTCGCTGTATCAATACATGTCTGTTGTGGGGGTTTCAATTGTTCGATTTGCCGTCGAGGCGTTCTGCCAGTACTAGCAAGATTAATCCAGGCTCGTTGTTCGCGATCCTCGAGTCGATAGTATGAATACTGTAAAGAACGAGCTTTCGAGTTAAACAGTCACCGGGACGAAGAATGCACAAGTACCACAAAGAGACTCAGCCAGGAGTAAGGAATGGAAACAAAGGAACGTGGATAGAAAAGAAGTAGCCTGTAGCGACAAGGAAGAAACGAAGAAACGAAGCCTCGCTCTAGAGGCAATAGTAAGAAAGAAAGAGAGAGAGGACCCAAAGACAGGTGAAGATCTGGAAACATCGGTACGGGTTTTGGTAGTATGGCTACAGCTCATCATCTCGTCTCATCTCACACGACCCGCCAGCCGCCCTGTGTTCTGCAGCAATACTACTGTGCATGGCCCTTAAGAGCGACCGCGGCCAGCATTTTGAATGCATCGTTTGAGCTTGGCACTCGAAGCACGGGGTACCAATACTGAGACTGCGAGCTGTGTTGTTCCGAGGTGAATGTGAAACTTGTGAGGTTGCAGACCGGGATGTGACATTACCCGAGTTTAGAGTGTGGGTTTTCCGCCACCCCCCCGACCTAGAGCTGAGATGAAGTAAGCACCTCACCACGTGCTCTCCATTTTGGGAGTAACTTGATCTGATAATCATTGCGAGATTAGACATAGAATTGCAAATACCGGTTCTTTGCGAAAATTTAAATACGGGCAATGCGACCAGCGCCTCGGACTGTTTGTGCGTAGCTCCTCGGTAGGAATGACGGGTGAGCCGTAAAGGGTGAAAATGCAGGGGACGTAATCCGTACAAGCCGTATAATTAGATTGGATTGGATTGGATTTATTAATCGTTTACTTTAGGTTAAAAGGCTAATTTATAGCGGTCCCGGCGCCAAAGTGGTCTTAGCGCCTAACCGGCCCTTTTTTTTTACGTAACTTCGACGAGATTTATATTTAAATAAACGGCAAAAATTCCGTAATCGCTAACAAAAAAAAACGTCCCCTCTTTATTACCGACCTTTATTTTTATTAATCCTTCCGCCCTTTATTTTATTCTATATCGTTTTTTTTAAAAGTTAAAATAACTTCCTTTAGTTTCGAAGCCGAGTAATTTTTTGCGAATATTTAACTCGAAAAGGTTTTTTATCCGTACTAAAAAAAAACCTTTACGGTATTAATATATTAAAATATGTTTTTAATCGTTTTTTTGCCCGTAAACGTATTTCGTAATTCGGTTTTTAAAATGCTTAAAACGTTTATAATATAAAGCAAAATAGCCGTATTTAAAACGTTCCGTTAAAAAATTATAAAACGCTTTTTATTTTAAACCAAATTTTAAAAGGTTTTTTATTAACCTAAATTATTTTAAACTTTACGTACCGTACGCCTTTAATATATAATCCCTTTACTAAATAACAGCACGTTTAACTGCCTCTTTTTTAACTACGTATTTAATATACGCTAAAAAAAAAAGGTTTAAACGGTATAAATATAAAAATAGTATTTTTTATTTCGAAAATTCGCCCGTTGTTTAGTCGGTAGTTTCGTTATTAAATATTTTTATATATTTTAATAATTAATAAAAAACTAATCTTTATTTAAAAAAGCGTATAGTTTTTTAAAAATCTATAAAACGGTTATTTAAATTAAAAAGGTTTTTATTAATTAAGTTTATAAAAACTAACGTATTATTTAAATAAAAATATAAAAAATATCGAATATTATAATACTAGTTATAAAACTAGCAAAAAACTTTTAAAGCGTTTTTATATTTAACATTAAAAACCTTTTTTTTATTTAATTATCCCGTAGTACTATATAAAATTTCGCTTTTCGAATAAATTATAAAGCTTTATATTATTAATTTATTTTTAAATCCGTTAAAATAAACTATAATAATATCTTTATCGTTCTATTAATTTATTATCCGGTTAAAAAACCACTTTATATGTTTTTCGGCCTATAATTTTTTCTTTAAAAAAAAAGCCTTAATTTATAATACAAATAATTAATAAAAAGCGACTTTTTATATTTTAAAACAATATTTACTTATAGCCTATAATACTATATTTTATTTAACCATTTTTTTTAAAAACTTACGCATTAAAAAGTGCTTATTATTTAAACGCGCTATTTATATCGCCTTTTTATTTTTAATCCGTTCGAAAAAAAGTTCGCCAGCTAATATATTTATTTTTTTAAATGCCGCTAAATATAAAAAAATCCGCTAAACGGGAAAAACTGCTTTAGTAATAATACTTAACGCGCTATATATTTTCTAAATTTATCCTTTTATTTTTACGTTTATTAATCGGCGCCGATTTTATAATAATTATCGTTTGTTATTATTATATTATATATTATTACCGTAAATTGCGATTAATAGCACTATTACTTTAGCTATCGCTATTAATATAATAATAAAAACACCTTTTTCGGTATTGCTTAATAACTTTAAAAAGGCCCTTATACGTAAGGCCTTTTTTGCTTATATATTTATATAATATTTAAAACGTAATCGGTAATCGATAATAACCCTTAGTTATTAAATAAGTCGTATCGAAGCTACGACTATACGTTTAAAAACTATAACCGGATTTTCCGCGGCTTTATTATCCTTTTTTACGTATATAAGCTCGTACTTTTTTAGCTTAAAAGCTATCGCGTTTTTAACGCCTTAATTAATAACCTAATTAGCCTATAACGTAAATATTATCGTATTATTTTATAATATATCCCCGTATTTTATAAAAACAACGTTATTAATATATTCGAAAATATCCTTTAAAATGCCGTAAATACGGAAAATCGGTATTATAAAAAGCATAAAAAGCACTAAAAAAATCGGTAATCCCTATAAAAGTCTACACTTTAAACCTTTAATCGGGCTAATATTCCCTTTTAGCCTTAAAGCGGCCGTTCTATTAGTTATAAATAATAAGGTTTAATGTATAAAACAAAGGTTTTAGCCTTATTTAACTAATTAGCAAGCTAATTAATTTTTTAAAATTATATTAAAAGCCCTTATTATGTTTAAAATTAAAAATAAAAAAACTTTTTTTTTTATAAATATATACTTTTTTATATTATAAATAACCGATATAACTAAATTAACCGCAATTTAATTAAATAACGCCTCGAATTACTATAATATAATAATTCCGCTTTTTACCGCGGCCGTAACTATATAATACGCAATAAGTCTTTTTAAGCCTTTACTTAAATACGGTAAAAAAAAAATAAAGCGTTAAAATTTAACGAAAATATAGTTTTCTTTATTTAATTTAAATAAAAAAACTATTTCTATATATTTAAAGTTTTATAAATAATACTTTATTTTAAAGCATATTTAATATAATTGCATAATAGCTTTTTTTAAATATAGCTATATTCGGCTTAGCAGTTTCGCTTTAATTTTATTGCTACTTAGCGCTATATTAACTACTACGTAATAAGCCTTTTAAGCGTCCGCTTTTATAATATTTATTTAAAAACGGACTCTTTATTAATAACTAATAAGTTTAAAATTTTTATAAAATAATAAATTAAACAAATCGTTTTTAACCGCTTTTATAACGAAAATATTCGCTATTAATATATTTATTTTTTTTTTAAAATTAACGTATATACTGCCTTTATATTTAATAAAAAATACGCTTAGTTTATCGCTTAGCTTCCGCTATTTAGCGATTTTAAAAAACTTTTACGTAATATCCGCATTTTTAATAACGCCTTTTTAATAAGCCTTTTTAGCCGCTTTTATATCTTTATAGAAATTTCGTATTTATTTCCGTATAAAAGTTTTATTACGCTTATCGTCGGTAATACGTTTACGTATAGCTTTTAAATCTAAATTAAATTAAAAAATACCCTTTCGCCCCGCTTAATACAATATAGCTGCCATTTTATAAGCGGCTTTTAGTATTTCTATAATCTTTTTGTAAAAAAATTTAGCCTTTTTTTTAAAGTTTATACGGCTTAATACTTTAACCCGTAATGTTTTTTTAATAATAGCCGTATTTTATTTAAATAAATCGTCGTTTTTAATCGTTAGTTTTTTATTATTAACTTTAAACGTATTAAAAAAAATTATAGTTTTAATAATAAAGTAATTAAATAAAATATATATTTTATCCTTTATTTACGTTATTATACCCGATACGTTATTTATAATTAAATCGAAAACGCCTTCGGCTTTATACGTAAAGGTCTTAATAATAAACTATATAAAACCTTTATTTATAGCAAAATTAACTATTTTATCGCTTAAAACCAAATTATATAAATTCCGGACGCCCGGCGCCTAGTTTTAATATATTATATTAAAGTCCTTTGCTATTAAAGTGCTTTTAAAGTATAGTAACCCCTTTATAATTTTTAATATAAAGTTAGCCGCGTTATATTTTAATAGCCGATATATATTATATATAATAAAGCTATATATTTATATATAAACTATATTAAAATAGTCCGCTTTATTAAATACGTATATATATTGTTTTTATTTTTTATATACGTAAATTATAATATTTAATAAGGCTACTTTTTAGTCTTTTTTAATATAATAATATATATAAAACCCGTAGCTTTTAAAAATATACTATCCGTTTCGGTACTTTATTTAAAGTTTTTATATTATAATAATATCTGCGTTTACGTCGTATACTACCGCTAATAAAGCATTATATATATTTAATAACTTAATAACGTTCGTTTATATAATAGTAAAGGACTTTTTGCTATTTTTTATCCCGTTAATGCTTTTTTTTTATATAAAATTTATTACGATTAATAAATTTGCATACCGTTAAAATCGGTAACTTATTATTCGATTTATCGCTAAATAACCCGTAGTTATTATCGTTATTATTGTTATTTTTATTTATATTTATTTCTTTATTTTCGTCGTTATTTTAGCTTTTTAATACGTTTTTAAAAACTTTTAACCGTTTAGAAAAAAAACGTAAAGCGTTTTTACTAACCGCGCTAAACTTTTTAAACAGCGACCTATTACTTAAAAGCGTATTAATAATATTAGTTTAGCGTTAAATACGTTATTTCGATAATACGTTAATATCGCTTTAAGTTTTAAAAGTACTAAATCGATCGAACTTCGTAAGCCGGGAAATCGTAACGTTAGTTATATTATAATCTGTAAACTTTTAGTTTATATTATTTTTCGTAATAAATAGATTAAATAGCTATTATATTAAGGCTAAAGCTATAACGGCGGCCGGGATTATAAGGGCCGAAACCTCCGTAACTTTTCGATTTATTAATAAGCGGGCTTTTTTTTAAGCTTTATACGCTTTATCCTTTAATTATTTTAAGGATTATAGCTATACGTTTAATAATTTTACGACTTTATTATTTTTTACGGTAAACTGCGTAAAATATACTAAAGTAAACGATAAATAAAAATTATAGCAATTAACGTACCGTTTTAGGCCTTTATAAACCCCTAAAATATATATTTATCCGTAAATAACGCACACTCGTTTTTTAATATAATGTTTTAAATCGTAATATTTTTAACAGTTATTATATTATAATATAATAATAATTTTAATAATAGGCCTAAAAGGCTTAAATTTAAATAAAATAAAGTTTTTATAGATTGCCTTTAATAAAAAAATAACTTATAACGCTAAATTATATCGAAATTATTAAACGCAATTAAGTTATTATTTAGTTTTCGTTATAACTTTTTTTATAATTAAATTAAATAATTACCGTTTAAACGAAAAAGTTTTAATAATATTTATAACGATATAAATAGCCTATTTTTCGTTTTATTTTAAAATAATATTATATTTAATTAAAGCCGAAGTTTTTTTAACGTTTAATAGTTTTTAAACTATTTCGTCGTTTTTATATTAAATTAACTATTTAGTAATAATAAATATAATAACTAAATAATCCGCTAAGCTCGTTTTAAATATAATATATAGCCAAATTTAAAAATCCGTTACGGTTATTTTTTTTAAAAATAAGTTTTTTAAAATACGTAATAATATACGTAAACTTTATTTAAAGCTTTTACCTTTACGTTATTTAAATACCGTTATTTAATCAAAATCGCTTAATAAAATAATAATAAATATCGCCTTTTTATTAATTTTAGTTTTATTAATAAAAGCTTTTAATTCGTTTAGTTTTTTTTTGTTTTTAAAACGCGTTTATCGCGCGTTAAATCGAAAAAAAAAAAGGTTAAACAGTAATATTTACGTATAATTATTACTTAGTTTTTCGCTATAAATCGTTTTTAACGATATTAACTTTTTTAAAAGGCGGTTCGTTAATATTAATAAAAAAAGCTGGTTTTTTACCGGTAATCGATTCGTTTTTAATTACGTTATAAAATATAGTTATAATAACGTTTATTATATGCTTTATTTATTTCGTATAACTAAATAAACGCGTATTAAAAATCGTTAAAATATTATCGACGGCAATAGTAGTTATTAAAATAATGTTTTTATAAGCCGCGTAGTTTTTATCCCTATTTTTAAAAAAAAAAAGCACTAAATAAAAGCTCGCGTACTTAAAGTTTTTATTATTTGCTATCCTTTTAAGCGTAGGCCTTAAAGCGGCTATTACGGTAACGCCGCTGTTTTATCTAGTATTTAATATTTTTAAAATAATCGTATCGTCTCCGTAAATAAGGGCGAAAGCCCGTTTTAATGGCTTAAAGCCGACGATATTTCGAAAAGTTTCTTTATTAGGCAATAAAGTAAGTCCTTCCAAGAACTAAAGAAAGTAGGAAGGAAAAAGGTGCACAAGCCGTATAAACCAGACACTAGGGGCGCCAGGCATTCGCTAACCCTGACAAACCCCGGCTCATTTGCTGCAGCTTTGTGAGGTTTGAACCTCAGAATGAGATCAAGTCGAGCGCATACTCTGGACGCAGGCATAAAATATCTCGCATTGGGTTTAGACTAAAAGTTCAAAGGTCTCAACGGGACTGAAGTCAGTAAAATGTCAATTGTGCTATTCATCTGCACGTAGAACTGCTTTGAGCCAAAAGGCATAAGTGCATTGGATGAAGCTTGCAATGGGGTTGGTATCGAAGCAAATTATTAGACAAATCGTAGTGGTGGACGGCCTAAGCCTTCACCCTTTTAAGAGGCGGGGCCTCGTCATCATCATCGTCGTCGTTATCCTCAACCATCTCGTCGTCATCTTCGAAATCATCGTCGCTGATACCGTCTGCCTCTTGAGCTTGCACTATTTTGCCGATCAGGTCACGCGCACAAAAAGGGGTCTGTGACGGAAGTGTAGACTTACTGAAGTACACGATGGCCCCGGGCCACAAATCTTCGTCGATCGTGACAGCCACCTCATCACCGTCTGGGAATATTTCGAGAGCGAAGGGATCCTCGTCTTCGTCTTCATCTTCATCTTCCTCGTCGGTCTCGGCCTGCTTTGGAACATTTCCTGCGGCGATGTCTGCACGTCTCTTTTCCTCCTCTGCGACTGCGAGAGCATTCTCCTCGGCGGATATGTCCTGACCGCGATAGCCGAACCAGCAAAAGAAAGAAACGCCACCAAGGCCAAAAGAATCAATCTTCTGTCTGAGCGCCTTCTGCTCCGGCGTCCAGTCTTTGGGTTTTGTCTTCTTCTTCTCCGCGTCTGGCTTCTTCTTGTCTTGCTCCCACACCTTGACGGCCAGGTCCAGAAGACCTTGCGTGAGGTCCTTCCCCTCCTTCCACTTGATAGGGACAGGCTCGCTTACTAGACCTTTAGTGCCGTTCCTCGCGCGACGCATCCAGAACCTCTTCTCCAAGATCTTGTCTTCAAAGAAGTCGTTGTCGCCGAACTTGAACAGGATAGAGACGCTCCGGGGGTGACCCTTGGCGCCGTTGTCGATCTCGAAATGAGAAACCGAGACAGATTCCAGGGAGGATAGCAACACAGCTGAGTCTGAAGGCTGGATATACTGATCGATTTCTGGGGGTGCCTGTTCAAAAACGAGAGGCCAGAAGTCGGGTATCTTGGCAACGACCTGCTCCCTCTTCTCGTACAGAGACTTCGTAAGAGCATGCTGTTGCCGGACTGCCAGAGCGTTAGTAGACGACCACTTGCATTTCTTCCGAACGCACGAGCCGACACGCAGCGATACCGATAGCCGGTGATAATGAGATGACGTGGGAATCAACAGTTGTTGACGCACTTATCTCTTCCTCGATCTCCTCGGATTCCTTGTTGAGAGCTTCTAGTTGCTCGTAAGTGGCACTGAACTCTTTAGGTTCGGCATCTTCAATCGTTTCCGCCATGGTGACGAATGAAAGTTTTGGAAACCGAGTTGTACCTGGCGTAAGTGGCAAGGCAGGAAAATGCGACCTGAGTGCCGATAGGGAGGTTAGAGGTGAAGGACGTGAATACTTAAGTAGGTATCTAACGGGAAGCTACCCGGTGTGGAAAATTGTAAGATCAAAAAACATTAGCCTGCATCAATTGGACATGTTCATTGGGCAATTGAGGTGCTGGCTCGTCAGTCACCGCTAAGGAAAACGCCCCGGCCCAGTCCCCCCAGTGACGTGAGTGTGGGCTTAGCGGGAACCCCGAAAGGCTAAAGCAGCATTTGGACAGACCTCGTCTGACACAAGGTTCTCGCCAGACAAATTATCTACTGTGAGGACCTCGCAGTGTCGTAAATCTGCGATCCTGTATATGTACATAGGTAGAGAGCTATCGTAAGGAGTGTATGCTGAGTGTTGATTCCCTTACCTACTGGGTGGAAGCGCTTGCCAGTATGAAGGCAAATTGTAGGTCAGTAAAGGAAGGCCAGCTGACAGTTGAAATGGGGCGCGTCATTCTCTCACTCGGTTCTTTTTTCTTGCAGATACATAAAGTGCATCACTCTTTATATGTCCATGTCTGTGCAAGGCTGTTTCGGCAAGCGAACAACACAGCAAGCAAGAGTAAAATACATGATCAGTATTCACTTTCGGATTGACAATCTCAATGTTGACAAGATGGGTTTATCTTCGCAATCGTAGACGGTAGATGTCATTAGTGCTAGTCCAGATCAAGAAAGCCTAGGCGCTCCCCACTATCCATTCTGGGTAAGGCGAGGTACGAATGTGGGACTCAGAGCCCCCAACTGGGCTGGCCCTTGTCCTTAAGGGACGACAGAAAATTTGAGCTGTCGAGGCTGTGGCGCTGGGTAGGAAAGATAAGGTTCCCCGTCCAGAGGCCCATCCTCGGTCTCCCATCCTTATCGCCGCCCGATAACACTATCCTTTCATCGCGACAGTCGACATACCTCTTTACCTTCCATCACCAAACACCGTCGCGCAACATGAACAACCTACCAGGAGGTATCGGCGCCGCCTCAGGGCGGACTTATGATCAGAATGATCCCAATATTAAGGCTGTGCGCTCCACTCTCTTCCCTATGCCTCTTGCCGCCTGAGACTCTATGCTAACTAAATCGCCAGATGAATGCCATGATGGAGTCATGCTTCGGGAAGTCTGCTATTTCTGGCGTCATGGGGTTTGGTATGGGCGGTCTGTTTGGCATGTTCATGGCGTCGGTACGTGTTCCTGTTGCTATTTCGCGCCTCTCGCGCTGTGGTCAGCTGCTGGTTTATGCGAAAAACAGCCACCACAGTGCTCTTCACTCCTGTTTTACGCGTCGCTCTAATCGCATCCTAACAGATGTCATACGATACCCCGTACCACACTGCCGGCGCGCCCGGTGGCCCTCCGAAGCCCCTCGCCGAACTCCCCATGCGCGAGCAGATCAAAGTCGGCTTCAAGGACATAGGAACTCGATCATACAGCACAGCCAAGAACTTCGGCAAGGTCGGGCTGATGTTCAGCGGCATCGAATGCGGCATAGAGGGTTTCCGCGCAAAGAACGACCTGGCCAATGGTGTGGCCGCCGGATGTCTTACCGGCGGTATCTTGGCCCGGAGCGGTGGTCCAACGGCCGTCGCCGGAGGCTGCGCTGCTTTCGCTGCCTTCAGCGCTGCTATTGACGCGTACATGCGACAGCCCAAAGAGGAATAAGTGCAAGAGAAAGAAGAGAAATGTAATAGGAACGGACTGTACGATACTTGGGTCCGCATCTGCTGGCGCAAAGGGGATTTGCATAGCATCATGGCGTTATTCGGGCTAGGTTCATGTATAGAGAAGATGATACCATCTCCACTTGCGATTTTAGAAAGCTGTCGACAATGTTTCTTAAAGCAGACAATGTTTCTTAAAGCACGGGTTGATAGGGGCGTGGAATCATTACTCTACAGACTGCAATCGACAGAGTTATCTGTTTAGCATAGACTTGGATGCGAATAGTCTTGCAAAGCCAAAAAGATGCATAGCACAAGTGCGCATGCTCGTTAGCCAGGCTCCCGAACCCAGCTGCCGCGCAAAGGTCTTTGAGGTTCTCATCCAAGCCTATTAATTCGACGGGCATATGTACGTCGCAAAGAGGTCGCCCATCTTTCGTCCACGGGGTTTCTCATGCCCTGCCGGGGAGGCATCCTTGTCCCCGAGGGCATAGTATGCTTGGGCAGGCGAATTGGACTATTGTGTATCCCGTCACACTGAAGAATCTGGGATATACATGCCGAACCTCTATATATCATTGTCTGACAAAAAGGTAGATACTCAGAAATATCGTTTACCATAAATCCCCCAGGTCTCCGATGTCTTGAATCGTTGATTTGTATCTATCTATACAAGGATACAAAATTTCAGGATTTCCTTGTATGATGGGGACGAGTTCATGCAGATATTTGACCTCGTACAGTATTTGATTGTCTGGATGGAAGGCGGTGTCATCAAACGGTATTCCATCTCGTTTGATCCCCCGTTAGGGCAAAGTTTACGTCAAACTCGCTCATGCAAGGTCTTGTCAAGCCTGATATCTGCATGTATCTTTACCACTCGCGTTGACATTGGTACATTTACTTGTGTCTTGAAGACTGCAACCCAGAGATTGCGTCAAAACAACATGCTCCACAACAGAAATGCCAAATTATCTAAAATTAATATTGTCAGGTAGTCCCGACATACGAGGTCCAGGTCTAGGCCGCTGATTCAGAGGTGAGAGTGATGATCGATATTCAAGCGGTTGATCTGGTCATGTAAACGGTAGCTCATCCTCTTCCGGCTGCGTTTTCTCTATTCTTCACAGCACTGGCCATCTATCTACATTTCGAATTACTAATATCCATGGTATAACCACTGAGTATACGGCTTTAGAACTGAATGCTCCTAGTTATGATTCGAGTCTTATACGCACCGATTTATATT